>JAFMOC010000701.1:45000-100000 GCA_019802505.1 Corydoras sp. C115
AGCCACCGTGCCATCATTCATTAGTTATTCATTCATTCATTCATTCATCCATTATCATCTGCTTCATCCTCTACTAGGGTCGCGGGGGGGGGGGGTTTCCCATGCCCATCCAGGGGAGAACGTTTCGGGCGCTGGGCAGATACACCCAGGACAGGGTGCCAATCTATCACTGGGCACACACTCACTCACACAAACACACACTATATGGGGCAATTTGAAGAGTTAAATTGAACTTGATCCATGTTTTTGGAATGTGGGAGGAAACCGGAGAACCCGGAGGAAACCCACGTGGACACGGGGAGAACATGGGAACTCCACCCAGATTGGGATTCATCCATCCATTATCTTCAGCTTTATTCTCTATTAGGGACGCGGTGGGGTTCCCCATGCACATCCAGAGGAGAATGTTTCGGGCGCTGGGCAGATACACCCAGGACAGGACGCCCATCCATCACTGGGCACACACTCACTCACACAAACACACTTTATATGGGGCAATTTGGAGAACTCAACTGACATTAATCCATGTTTTTGGACTGTGGGAGGAAACCGGAGAACCCGGAGAAAACCCACGTGGACACGGGGAGAACATGGGAACTCCACCCAGATTGGGATTGGAGACGGGATTCCAACCATTGCAAGGCGAACGTGCCGCCCTATATTGTTTATCATTTCGGAATATAAGACACCCAACACACACGTCCTCTAATGTTGACAGGATGAGATCTTCAGTGCTGCACTGAAACCACACACAGGATGTGCAGACACCTGTGTATCTTCTAACCGTTTTTGCACCCTCATCTGCACCACTGAAACGATACTTGGTCTGTAAACATCGGGTTGTGTTGATGTGAGGTTATATACTGTTACCCTCAAACCTTTGATGGGTTATCATTTAAAAACCAGACATGGGTGATAATTAGCCACTTCTGTGGTTCTTGCTTTTCTTTTATAAATAGAAAAAAAAAACCTCCAGTCGAAAGGATGTTTAGCTTTGCACTTCCCATGCAACTACAAGTCTGACCTGGAAATAAGGAGGTCCTGTTTCCCTTATTTGGCGGAATGAATGAAGCATGCTTTGTAATAACAGGAAAAGCAAATAAGCCTGCTCGACATGCCCACATGACTTCACCCATGACTTATTTACTCAGTATGTTCATGTGAAGAACCACATGTGAATAAATCCCATACAAAACAAAAGAGTATGGAGGAACCTAAATGTGGTTTATTTGGGTGATAACATCTATCCATCCATTATCTTCCGCTTTATCCTCTATTAGGGTCGCAGGGGGGTTCCCCATGCCCATCCAGGGGAGAACGTTTTGGGCGCTGGGCAGATAGACCCAGGACAGGACACCAATCTATCACTGGGCACACACTCACTCACACAGACACACTCTATATGGGGCAATTTGGAGAACTCAACTGACTTGACCATGTTTTTTGGACTGTGGGAGGAAACCGGAGAACCCGGAGGAAACCCACACGGACACGGGGAGAACGTGGAAGCCGCACCCAGATTGGGATTCGAACCGGGAATCCCTAGCGCTGAAAGGAGAACATGCTAATCATCAAGCCTGGGTGACAACAATTTTATATTTTTGCATTATGGTAAAGCAGTGGATCTTAAAAATTTTCAGACCTGCTAGTGGTTAGCAGGTTCGCCTCTCAGTTCGCATCCCCATTCCCGGTTCGAATCCCCATCTGGGTGGAGTTTCCATGTTCTCCCGTGTCTGCGTGGGTTTCCTCCGGGTTCTCCGGTTTCCTCCCACAGTCCAAAAACATGGATCAGGTTAATGGAATTCTCAAAATTGCCCCATATAGAGTGTGTCTGTGTGAGTGAGTGTGTGCCCAGCGATGGATTGGCGCCCTGTCCTGGGTGTATCTGCCCAGCGCCCGAGACGTTCTCCCCTGGATGGGCATGGGGAACCCCACCGCGACCCTAATAGAGGATAAAGCGGGAGATAATGGATGAATGAATGAAACTGCTGAATGATGATGTGTGTCTTGTTTTTAGAATACATTCTGCTTTGCATAACCAATAAATGTATCCAGGAAAAACTAAAACAGCACCAGTTTCAGAATATAGAATAGAACCAAGTCTCAGTTCCCTTTGTGCATTTCTTTAAAGTTATTCTGGTGTTGCACTTGTGGTGTTTCAAATTTGACACACTGATGAGATTAATAACAAGGGACTATATTTTGGCCATCTTTAGCGAGATGTCAACAATGCAGATTGATGTAGGGCATGCGTCTTTGCGATTGTGAGACTATAAAAATGACATGCCAAAATTGTACTATTCATTAATTCATTATCTTGTGCTTAATCCTCTACTGGGGTCATAGGGTCATGCCCATCCAGGGGAGAACCTTTCAGGAAGTGGGCAGATACACCCAGAACAGGGCGCCAATCTATTAATGGGCACATTCACTCACATAGACACTCACACATGCACACTCTATATGGGGCAATATAGAGCATTCATTCATTCATCATTCATTATCTCCCGCTTTATCCTCTATTAGGGTCGCGGTGGGGTTCCCCATGCCCATCCAGGGGAGAACGTCTCGGGCGATGGGCAGAAACACCCAGGACAGGGCGCCAATCCATCGCTGGGTACACACTCACACACTCAAGCACACTCTATATGGGGCAATTTAGAGAACTCAATTGACTTGATCCATGTTTTTGGACTGGGGGAGGAAAGCGGAGAACCCGGAGGAAACCCACGCGGACACGGGGAGAACATGGAAACTCCACCCAGATGGGGATTCGAACTGGGAATCCCTAGCGCTGAGAGGAGAACATGCTAACCACTAAGCCACCGTGCCGCCCTGGAGCATTCAATTTACCTTAAATCCTGGAGAATTTACCTTAAATCCGGAGAACCCGGAGGAAACCAGTGCAGGCATGGGGAGAATATGGAAACTCCATCCAGATTGGGATTCGAACCTGGATCCCCACTAAGCCAACGTGCTGCCTGTAAATGTCCTGATTCTCTTAATTATTAATGGGTGTATTTTTGGCATAACGTCCAACGAACCAATCAGTGTGTCACGTGTCGTTCCCTTTAAGAGCCAGGTGCAGTCTGACTTTGGTGGGTTGCTATTTCAATGGCGTAATTTGGAGTTTATGTAAAATAATGGGTTTTTTTTTTATTTTGCATTCTGTTTATTGCTGATATCAAAGTTTGCATCACTGCCAACTGGCATGTGCGCTGCTCCGTGTCCATGTGGAGGATAGCGATAAACACTAACGGCTGTCTAGTTTGTCTCGAGTCCGTGTGGCACTTGTGGTTTGGGATGTCAAGATGGCAAAAGGGCAGAAATGTACATGAACACACCTCATTACAAGATCACCATGCTCATCGGTGTAGACATATTCACAAGCATGTTTGCTATTTAAACGCCGATGCAGAATGCGTGAAAATAAAGGGGTGTAAGACAGTAATGAGCTACAATCTTCTTCTAAAATCAAGTATTGTTGTCACAGGTGCCACAGGCACCCTCGTTTGGTCCTTAATTGTTTCAGTTGGGTGATTGGTTTGTTTTGTGCACGTGTTTAGTTGATTTGTTATTTAGTCTTCGTTTTCCTGTAAGTCGACGCACGTCTTTGTTTTGTGGTTTGTATACCCAATGTTATTGTGTTCGTTCTGTTCCCCCCTTTTCGTTGGTGTCCCGTCACCAATTTTTATTAAATTCTACTTTTGGATTTTATCCCGGTGTCTCTCTCTCCTTCCGCGTTCAACCAGGTTGCGGCGCTGCGAATTGTCCCCGCGTGGTCGGTACCCGGGGAGCGCTCACTAGGCGCGAGCGGTTGTACGCAATTCTTCCGCGTAGCCGCCCTCTCCCGGGGAAAGACGGACATTTCTAACAATTGTCCACTAATGAACTGTATAATGAGAGAAGACCTGGAAATTAAAAGAATTTTATTTATTTAAATTCATTTTAAATAAATAAAATGTGATTTAGGCGGCACGGTGGCTTAGTGGTTTGCACGTTCTCCTCTCAGCGCTAGGGATTCCCGGTTCGAATCCCCATCTGGGTGGAGTTTCCATGTTCTCCCCGTGTCCGCATGGGTTTCCTCCGGGTTCTCCGGTTTCCTCCCACAGTCCAAAAACATGGATGAAGTCAATTAAGTTCTCCAAATTGCCCCATATAGAGTGTGTCTGTGTGATTGGCGCCCTGTCCTGGGTGTATCTGCCCAGCGCCCGAAACGTTCTCCCCTGGATGGACATGGCCAACCCCATCGCTACCCTAATAGAGGATAAAGCGGAAGATGATGAATGGATGAATGAAAATGTGATTTATTGACAAAAAATATAAAAGTGTTAAAAATAATATATATCACTTTGAAATGAGTGGCTTAACTTAAGGTGAGGGATGTTTACCTTTAAGACACGTACAATGTCCTTGAGTAGTGGGTAAAATCTGAATAGGGCAGTTGTAGGCTTTTAGTTAAGGAACCAGCCTTGCAACCTGAAGGTCCCCGGTTTGATTCCCGGTCCCACCAATTATTAGTATTATAATGGTTGAAGTACCCAAGGTGGCTTAGTGGTTAGCACGTTCGCCTCTCACCACTAGGGATTCCCGGTTCGAATCCCCATCTGTGTGAAGTTTCCATGTTCTCCCCGTGTCTGCGTGGGTTTCCTCCGAGTTCTCCGGTTTCCTCCCACAGTCCAAAAACATGGATCAAGCCAATTGAGTTCTCCAAATTGCCCCATGTAGAGTGTGTATGCGTGCGTGTCTGTGTGAGTGAGTGTGTGCCCAGCGATAGATCGGTGCCCTGTCCTGGGTGTATCTGCCCAGCGCCCGAAACATTCTCCCCTGGATGGGCATGGGGAACCCCCCCCCCCCACGACCTTAATAGAGGATAAAGCGGAAGATAATGGATGAATGAATGAATGGTTGAAGTACCCTTGAGCAAGGCACCTAGCCCTAATTGCTTCCCGGACGTTGTATACTGGCTGTCCACAGCTCCGGGTACATGTGCTCACGTCACTCAGTGTGTGTGTGTGTGTGTGTGTGTGTGTGTTTGTGTGTGTGTGTTCACTGCACAGATGGGTTAAATGTGGAGGACTGTGTGTTCATTAAGCAAAAAAGATCCTTACATCACTTTAATGTTCAGTTATTATAAAAGTTTGAGTAAAAATTTAAATGGCAATCCGAATGAGGTTCATGTCAAACAGTGACAAAAATGCATTGTTTTCATTCCCAGATTAAAAAAAAATAATAATTAAAAAAAAAATGAGAACCAAAGTAGGGTTTAAAGATGGTTACATACCCATCTGGAGCTGTATACAGTTCCTGTTAAAAATGTCACATTTGTAAATGACTCCAGGTTTGGTGACGTTGGGGTAAAAGTCTGAGTTCGCAGTCGGTGCCCCCACAACTAACCTGAGAAAAAAAGAGCAATGAGATTATAGAACTAATACATAAGAGTAACTGAGCATTCAATCTGAAAATACACTTCTTGGTTATACAGAAACACATGAGTTAAAACGCACTAATTAAACTATTGGTACAACATCCATCCATCCATTATCTTCCGCTTTATCCTCTATTAGGGTCGCAGGGGCGTTCTCCATGCCCATCCAGGGGAGAACGTTTCAGGCACTGGCCAGATACACCCAGGACAGGGCGCCAATCTATCACTGGGCACACACTCACTCACACACACACAAACACTCTATATGGGACAATTTGGAGAATTCAATTGACTTGATCCATGTTTTTGGACTGTGGGAGGAAACCGGAGAACCCGGAGGAAACCCACGTGGACACGTGGAGAACATGGAAATTCCACCCAGATGGGGATTCGAACCGGGAATCCCTAGAGCTGAGTGGAGAACATGCTAACCACTAAACCACCGTGCCACCTGTTGGTACAACATTTTTACTGAAACAGTCTGATTACTTACTGACACATAGCTACAATTTTGTCCGATGCTAAAAGTAAAAAATGGGATAAAATATGACATTATTCGACCCACAATGGGGAAATTCACATTCTCAGCAGTGGTGCCAGTAATTGGAAAAGTTAAAAAGTAACCCCCCCCCCCCCCCACCACCCCACCCGCGACACTAATTATGCAGAAAATAATAAGTTGGGCCCAGCGATAGATTGGCGTCCTGTCCTGGGTGTATCTTCCCAGCTCCCAAAACGTTCTCCCCTGGATGGGCATGGGGAACCCCACCGTGACCCTAATAGAGGATAAAGCGGGAGATAATGAATGAATGAATAATAAGTTGGGATATTGGTGATACATTATGATATTACAATAGCTTTAAAAAATAAATAAAAGCTCATTAAATACTGTATGTAATGTTTCGCAGCCTGGCTTTTTCAGACAATCAAAAAGTCTGCATTGATGCACAATGAGATCCATCCATTATCTTCAACTTTATCCTCTATTAGGGTCGCGGGGGGGGTTCCCCATGCCCATCCAGGGGAGAACGTTTCGGGCGCTGGGCAGATACACCCAGGACAGGGTGCCAATCTATCACTGGACACACACTCCCTCACACAGACACACTCTATATGGGGCAATTTGGAGAACTCAATTGACTTGATCCATGTTTTTGGACTGTGGGAGAAAACCGGAGAACCCGGAGGAAAGCCACGAGGACACGGGGAGAACATGGAAACTCCACCCAGATGGGGAGAACATGCTAACCACTAAGCCACCGTGCCGCCCGACATATTTCATATGTTAATTAATTTATAACTAATATAACTAATATATGTTCAAACAAAATTAATATAACAACAGTTTGTAAAATGAATAAATACCCTCATGAAAGGGCAATTTTTAAAGAGGACAGAGGGGGAATAAAGAATCTGGTCTAAAGCCCCTGATGTTTCTAAACCCTAAAAACGCCCCTGGTCCAAGTCATTAAAGGCATCTGTATCAGTGCACTAGTCCCAAGCTCGGTTAATGAGACGTTTGTGGTATTGATATAAAACAATGCATTTAGTTGAATATGCAGATCTTCTCTGCCGTGGCTTCCTTTAATACGAACAACCCACAAAAAGAAACCAGATTTTTGAGTCACCTACACGTTACATTTACATTTGGTCATTTAGCAGATGCTTTTATCCAAAGCAACTTACAAGGTGAGCACAGGGTTAATCACAACATCCCTGGAGCAATGAGGGTTAAGGGTCTTGCTCAAGGACCCACATTGGTAACTTCAGTGGACCTGGGATTTGAACCCCCAACCTTCTGATTGATAACCCAACACCCTAACCACTGAGCTACCACGTTCCATTCCATTCAGGGACACCTTTATCCAAAGCAACTCACAAGTACTGCAACTTGATGGTCAAAACAGTCATGATGCAGCCACCCAGAGCAATGAGGGTTAAGGGTCTTGCTCAAGGACCCCCATTGGTAACTTCAGTGGACCTGGGATTTGAACGCCCAACCTTCAGATTGATAGCCCAACGCCCTGACCACTGAGCTACAGCACATTTCCAGGAGCCATGACATTCCACTCCTAAGTCGGTCCCCCGTTTGGAACTATTTCATTGTGTTGGTGGAGCTTCGCCCATTCATTAAGAAGGCCATTTTAAATAGTGTTACAATAACAGGAACTCATACTCACAGTCGTGTTCACACCAAAGATGTTCATTAGGCTTAAGTTCAGGGCTCTGTGTAGACTGTTCTAGAACTTCCACACAAAACTTGCCCAATCATAACTTAAAGGCTCTTGCTTTACGCACTGGGAGCGGCCTTTCCCAAGTTCTTCCGAAAATTGGAAGCATACAGCTGAATAAAATGCAGGCTCTGTCTCTTTGCAAGCATGTTGCAATAGAAACATCTGAATTCAATGATTTCAAAGGGGTGTGTTCTAGTACTGTTCTCTATACAGTGTACAGTCCACATTACTGTACTAACAGTTGGTCATTCATTCAATATCTTCTGCTTTATCCTCTACTAGGGTCATGCGGGGCATTCCAGGCACTGGGAAGATACACCCAGGACAGCACTAATCAATAGCAGGGCAAACACACTGACTCACACAAGCACACGCCATAAGGGGCAATTCAGAGCATACAATTGACCTCGATCCATGTTTTTGGACTGTGGGAGGAAACCGGAGAACCCGGAGGAAACCCATGCGGACACGGGGAGAACATGGAAACTCCACCCAGATGGGGATTCGAACCGGGAATCCCTAGCGCTGAGAGGAGAACATGCTAAACACTAAAGCAAGTGCCGCCCAGGCAACATTCATTCATTCATTCATTCATTCATTATCTTCTGCTTTATCCTCTATTAGGGTCGTGGTGGGGTTCCCCATGCCCATCCAGTGGAGAACGTCTCGGGCGCTGGGCAGATACACCCAGGACAGGACGCCAATCTATCGCTGGACACACACTCACTCACACACACACTCTATATGGGGCAATTTGGAGAACTCAATTGACTTGATCCATGTATTTGGACCGTGGGAGGAAACCGGAGAACCTGGAGGAAACCCACGCGGACACGGGGAGAACATGGAAACTCCACCCAGATTGGGATTCGAACCGGGAATCCCTAGCGCTGAGAGGAGAACATGCTAACCACTAAACCAAGTGCCGCCGTAAGACATTGTTGAAGTTCTTAAATTGTAGTTTCCCACCACCAGCCTTTTTCTGGCAGACGTTCATGCTTTCAGGCCGCACGGTGGCTTAGTGGTTGGTATGTTCTCCTCTCAGCGCTAGGGATTCCCGGTTCGAATCCCAATCTGGGTGGAGTGTCCATCCCCGTGTCCGCATGGGTTTCCTCCGGGTTCTCCGGTTTCCTCCCACAGTCCAAAAACATGGAGTTTCCATGTTCTCCCCGTGTCCGCGTGGGTTTCCTCCGGGTTCTCCGGTTTCCTCCCACAGTCTAAAAATGTGGATTCAAGGTAAATTAAATGCTCAAAATTGCCCTTATATAGTGTGAGAGTGTCTGGGTGAGTGAGTGATAGATTGGCGTCCTGTCCTGGGTGTATCTGCCCAGCACCCGAAACGTTCTCCCCTGGATGGGCATGGATCTCCCCTGGATGCCCCCCCAGGGGTGGAGTGTCCATCCCCGTGTCCGCATGGGTTTCCTCCGGGTTCTCCGGTTTCCTCCCACAGTCCAAAAACATGGAGTTTCCATGTTCTCCCCGTGTCCGCGTGGGTTTCCTCCGGGTTCTCCGGTTTCCTCCCACAGTCTAAAAACGTGGATTCAAGGTAAATTAAATGCTCAAAATTGCCCTTATATAGTGTGAGAGTGTCTGGGTGAGTGAGTGATAGATTGGTGTCCTGTCCTGGGTGTATCTGCCCAGCGCCCGAAACGTTCTCCCCTGGATGGGCATGGATCTCCCCTGGATGCCCCCCCAGGGGTGGAGTGTCCATCCCCGTGTCCGCATGGGTTTCCTCCGGGTTCTCCGGTTTCCTCCCACAGTCCAAAAACATGGAGTTTCCATGTTCTCCCCGTGTCCGCGTGGGTTTCCTCCGGGTTCTCCGGTTTCCTCCCACAGTCTAAAAACGTGGATTCAAGGTAAATTAAATGCTCAAAATTGCCCTTATATAGTGTGAGTGTGTCTGGGTGAGTGAGTGATAGATTGGCGTCCTGTCCTGGGTGTATCTGCCCAGCACCCGAAACGTTCTCCCCTGGATGGGCATGGGGAACCCCTGGATGCCCCCCCGTCCCCCCACAACGACCCTAGTAGAGGATAAAGCGGGAGATAATGGATGGATGGATGGATGGATGGATGGATGCTCGCGTGGTTGCCCAGTTAAAACTTGTGTGAACGTGAACTCACCACGGCTTCGTCTGGTGCTGATGCAGGAGAACAGAGTAGCCGAACTTGGATCCGTCGGGTCCTCGGAACCGCAGATGATGATCCAGGTCTAAGTTGTAAGATTCCGCGGTGCGCACGACGACGCACAGGACGCAGCCGAGCACCGAACCCACGCGCCACCACGAGAGCCCGCGCCTCTGGGCTTCCATTCTGTAATCCAAACTATCTCGGCTGCACGCGAACGCAAAGCCGTGGAGGTGGAGGATCGAGCTCACTGAAGCCAGGCTTGAATCTGAGCGCGACTTGGTGTGCCGAACTTTTGGGTCGTGCGTGCCGTGCGCCTCCAGTCCGCGCGCCTGTTGCGCTCTGAACATCCGCTGCCTCTGTGAACCGACCCCTCCTCTAACAGGAGCCTCCCTCCACCCTCCCCCCTCCTCCACCTCCTCCTCCAACCCCCCCTCCCCCCAAAAAAAGGAGGTTGATCAGGGGCGAGGTTACGATGCGCCTCCGGAGCGCGTCTGACGCGTGCGCGACCCTCCCAGAGTTCCGAAGTTCTGAAGAGACTTTGTGCCACGTGACTGAGCGCGCGAAGCCTCTCGTGTTAGTTGGGGAAACTTTTCTAACTTTAACATCACGATGGCAACGAAGGACAGTGTCCAGTTCTGCGCTTCGAACTTTGTGGGGATAGTATAAGGACGTGGTGGTGTCCAGACAAGGTCCTAAAAAGATCTAAAAAACATAATCATATAACACGTAGTTTATTCATTCATCCATTATCTTCCGCTTTATCCTCTATTAGGGTCGTGATGGGGGGGGTTCCTCATGCCCATCCAGGGGAGAACGTTTCGGGCGCTGGGCAGATACACCCAGGACAGGGCGCCAATCTATCGCTGGACACACACTCACTCACACACTCACACTCTATATGGGGCAAATTGGAGAACTCAAGGAACATGATCCATGTTTTTGGACTGTGGGAGGAAACCGAAGAAGCCGGAGGAAACCCACACGGACACGGGGAGAACAGGGAAACTCCACCCAGATTGAGAAATGGATAAGTGTATAATTTTATGTAAGTATGACATCCATCCATTATCTCCCGCTTTATCCTCTATTAGGGTCGCGGGGGGGGGGGGGGGTTCCCTTGACCATCCAGGGTACAACGTTTCGGGCGCTGGGCAGATAGACCCAGGACAGGGTGCCAATCTATCACTGGGCACACACTCACTCACACAGACACACTCTATATGGGGCAATTTGGAGAACTCAATGGACTTGATCCATGTTTTTGGACTGTGGGAGGAAACCGGAGAACCCAGAGATAACCCACACGGACACGGGGAGAACATGGAAACTCCACCCAGATGGGGATTCGAACTGCTGAGAGGAGAACATGCCAACCACTAAGCCACTGTGCCACACACATACTTTAATTTAGGTTAAAAACTAGGGATATACACTATACACTGAGATACCTACATATTAAATCTGAACGAGCTTTTCTGACCTCACCTGGACGTCAGTCCAAAAAACATGGATTTAAGGTCAATTGAATGTTCTAGTATAGTGATATAGTGTGTTTTGTGTTTGGTTCTGTTTGTGTGAGTGTGTGCCCAGTGGGTCTGGGTGGAGTTTCCATGTTCTCCCCTTGTCCACGTGGGTTTCCTCCAGTTCATCCAGTTTCCTCCCACAGTGCAAAAACATGGATCAAGCTGAATCGAATTCTCCAAATTGCCCCATATAGAGTGTGTTTGTGTGAGTGAGTGAGTGTGTGCCCAGCGATAGATTGGCCCCCTGTCCTGGGTGTATCTGCCCAGCGCCCAAAACGTTCTCCCCTGGATGGGTATATGGAATCCCGCCATCCTAGTAGAGGATAAAGCGGAAGATAATGAATGGAAGAATGAGAAAATGTACCATTAAACATGGATGACACAACAATTCAGTCTATGGTACTCACGGCATTACATATGACACAGAGGGGTTTTTTATTAGCTTTTACAAAACTAAAAATATCTCCTGACTCATGAAAATTATCAGTGCTCTCTGTCCTGGGGGTTAACTAGAGATGCTTGCATTTCTGAAGTAGCGGAGTCAGATTTATAGACCGAGTGAGTAGTTTTAAAAGAATTCCACATCTGTAATGCGTTGCGAGTCCTGGTGGCGTGTAGCCAGACGGAGATCATAAACACAGCTCATGCTTATTTCATGGCTTTAGGAAACACTGAGCATTCTGATTCTGATTCGGTCCGGACTCACAGCAGTCACGCCGGCATTCCGTCGTAGTGTCTCTGACTTCGGAACGTCATCCAGAGTCCTTAACTGGAATTATGAAGTAGACGTGAATGTCGTCGAGGGCGTTTGGACCTTCAGTAGAGACACATGGAACGGCTGAAAGATATTAGAAGCGGACAAAACAGGGTTGTAAATACGTTCTAATATCGTAATGATGGTGATGAGTTAGTGTGTTGTAGAGGTATGAGTAATAAGTGCTGTGGTTACTCACTGTGCACTCTGTTAGACACTTCTACCTTATTGCCCCTTCATTCATTTATTCATTATGGGTTGCGGGGGGTGGTGGGGGGGTTCCCCAAGCCCATCAGGGGAGAACGAATCGAGTTCTGGGTAGATACACCCAGCACAGGGCGCCCATCTATCACTGAGCACACTCTCACTCACACACTATATAGGGGCAATTTAGTCATTCATTCTTTTAGTATCCATCAATCCATTATCTACCGCTTTATCCTCTACACGGGTCGCGTGTGGGGGGGGGGGGTTCCCCATGCCCATCCAGGGGAGAACGTCTCGGGCGCTGGGCAGATACACCCAGGACAGGGCGCCAATCTATCACTGAGCACACACTCACTCACACAGACACACTCTATATGGGGCAATTTAGAGAAGTCAATTGACCTGATCCATGTTTTTGGACTGTGGGAGGAAACCGGAGAACCCGGAGGAAACCCACAAGGACACGGGGAGAACTTTTAAAACTACTTAAATACAAATGGGGCGGCACGGTGGCTTAGTGGTTAGCATGTTCTCCTCTCAGCACTAGGGATTCCCGGTTCGAATCCCAATCTGGGTGGAGTTTCCATGTTCTCCCTGTGTCTGCGTGGGTTTCCTCCGGGTTCTCCGGTTTGCTCCCACAGTCCAAAAATATGGATCAAGGTCAATTGAGTTCTCAAAATTGCCCCATATAGAGTGTGTATGTGTGAGCGAGTGTGTGTCCAGTGATGGATTGGCGCCCTGTCCTGGGTGTATCTGTCCAAATTATACACTTATCCCAATCCCAATCTGGGTGGAGTTCTCCGGTTTCCTCCCACAGTCGAAAAACATGAATTCAAGGTAACACGAATGCTCTAAATTGCCCTATATGGTGTGTGTACAATATATTAGTGTATGCCAAATGATAGACAGATGGAAACTGGGTGTATCTGCCCAGTCCCCGAAATGTTCTCCCTAGATGGGCATGGGGAACCCCCCACGACCTTCATACAGGATTAAGTGGAAGATAATAATTGAATAATCGAATAAATAAATTGCCCCTATAAATTGTGTGCTCATTGATGGATTGGCGCCCTGTCCTGGGTCCAGCACCAGAAACATTTCCATCAGGATGGTCAGAGGGAAGCCATAACAACCCCCCCCTCCCCCATAATAATGTATTTATGATGCAACCACACTGGTACCACATTTTGGCTTTGTAGCAATGTGAGAGTTTTTAATTAAACAATAAAGTAATTTGTATTAATATTTACAAAAAAGTGCAGATAAAATGTTCATATTTCTTTTAGAAAAATATTTCTGTTCAGTTTAAAAATCCGCCTAACGTGTCTTTTGGCCAGGCCGGACCAAACAGCTACAAAGGTCAGTTAAGGACATGTTTTTGGACTGTGGGAGGAAACCGGAGAACCCAGAGGAAACCCACGCAGACACGGGGAGAACATGGAAACTCCACCCAGATGGGGATTCGAACCGGGAATCCCTACTGCTGAGAGGAGAACATGCTAACCACTAAGCCACTGTGCCACCCATGGAAGAAATCATTCATTCATTCATTATCTCCCGCTTTATCCTCTATTGGGTGGGGTTCCCCATGCCCATCCAGGGGAGAACATCTCGGGCGCTGGGCAGATAGACCCAGGACAGGGCGCCAATCCATCGCTGGGCACACACTCACTCACACAGACACACTCTATATGGGGCAATTTGGAGAACTCATTTGACTTGATCCATGTTTTTGGACTGTGGGAGGAAACCGGAGAACCCGGAGGAAACCCACGCAGACACGGGGAGAACATGGAAACTCCACCCAGATGGGGATTCGAACTGGGAATCCCTAGTGCTGAGAGGAGAACGTGCTAACCACTAAGCCACCGTGCCGCCCCATGGAAGAAATCATAATCCAGTAAATAGTGTCACATGAACAAAAGACGGTTCTGATTTAGAACTTACTGACACATTCATTCGTGTTCTAGGGAAGCCATAACAACCCCTCCCCCATAATAATGTATTTATGATGTAACCACACTGGTACCACATTTTGGCTTTTGTAGCAATGTGAGAGTATTTAATTAAATAATAAAATAACTTTGTATTTATATTTACAAAAAAGTGCAGATAAAATGTTGACATCGCTTCTATTTCTGTTCAGTTCAAAAATCCGTCTAACGTGTCTTTTGGCCAGGCTGGACCAAACAGACACAAAGGTCATTTATTACAATATATCGTAGACCGACGCTATTCTAACTAAAAGCAGTTATACTCAAGGCTTTGACAGTTTGCTGTACGTTGGCCAGCCGGGGCCTGAATACCACCATGCCTGAGTAATGTCCATGGTGCATTTCAGTTTTGGCTTGACCACATACTGTATTTAAGTCAATATAACAGTTTGCCCAAGAAATGGACTCATCTGGAGTAATCTCACACTGGGAGAACATGCTAATCACTAAGCCACCGTGAAGCCGCCCCATGGAAGAAATCATTCATTCATTCATTTTCATTATTTCCCGCTTTATCCTTTATTAGGGTCGCGGTGGGGTTCCCCATGACCATCCAGGGGAGAACATCTCGGGCTCTGGGCAGATAGACCCAGGACAGGGCGCCAATCCATCGCTGGGCACACACTCACTTACACAGACACACTCTATAGGGGGCAATTTTGAGAATTCAATTGACTTGATCCATGTTTTTGGACTGTGGGAGGAAACCGGAGAACCCGGAGGAAACCCACGCAGACGCGGGGAGAACATGGAAACTCCACCCAGATTGGGATTCGAACCGGGAATCCCTAGCGCTGAGAGGTGAACGTGCTAAAGCACTAAGCCACTGTGCCGCCCCATGGAAGAAATCATTCATTCATTCATTATCTTCCGCTTTATCCTCTATTAGGGTCGCGGTGGGGTTCCCCATGACCATCCAGGGGAGAACGTCTCGGGCGCTGGGCAGATACACCCAGGACAGGGCGCCAATCTATCACTGGGCACACACTCACTCACACAGACACACTCTATATGGGGCAATTTGAAGAATTCAATTGACTTGATCCATGTTTTTGGACTGTGGGAGGAAACCGGAGAACCCGGAGGAAACCCACGCAGACACGGGGAGAACATGGAAACTCCACCCAGATTGGGATTCGAACCGGGAATCCCTAGCGCTGAGAGGTGAACGTGCTAAAGCACTAAGCCACCGTGCCGCCCCATATATTAATGATGTAACCACACTGGTACCACATTTTGGCTTTTGTAGCAATGTGAGAGTTTTTAATTAAATAATAAAATAACTTTGTATTTATATTTACAAAAAAGTGCAGATAAAATGTTGACATCGCTTCTATTTCTGTTCAGTTTAAAAATCCGCCTAACGTGTCTTTTGGCCAGGCCGGACCAAACAGACACAAAGGTCATTTATTACAATATATCGTAGACCGACGCTATTCTAACTAAAAGCAGTTACACTCAAGGCTTTGACAGTTTGCTGTACGTTGGCCAGCCGGGGCCTGAATACCACCATGCCTGAGTAATGTCCATGGTGCATTTCAGTTTTGGCTTGACCACATACTGTATTTAAGTCAATATAACAGTTTGCCCAAGAAATGGACTCATCTGGAGTAATCTCACACTGGGAGAACATGCTAATCACTAAGCCACCGTGAAGCCGCCCCATGGAAGAAATCATTCATTCATTCATTTTCATTATTTCCCGCTTTATCCTTTATTAGGGTCGCGGTGGGGTTCCCCATGACCATCCAGGGGAGAACATCTCGGGCGCTGGGCAGATACACCCAGGACAGGGCGCCAATCCATCGCTGAGCACACACTCACTCACACAGACACACTCTATATGGGGCAATTTGAAGAATTCAATTGACTTGATCCATGTTTTTGGACTGTGGGAGGAAACCGGAGAACCCGGAGGAAACCCACGCAGACGCGGGGAGAACATGGAAACTCCACCCAGATTGGGATTCGAACCGGGAATCCCTAGTGCTGAGAGGTGAACGTGCTAAAGCACTAAGCCACCGTGCCGCCCCATATATTTATGATGTAACCACACTGGTACCACATTTTGGCTTTTGTAGCAATGTGAGAGTTTTTAATTAAACAATAAAATAACTTGTATTAATATTTACAAAAAAGTGCAGATAGAATGTTGACATTGCATCTATTTCTGTTCAGTTTAAAAATCCGCCTAACGTGTCTTTTGGCCAGGCCGGACCAAACAGACACAAAGGTCATTTATTACAATATATCGTAGACCGACGCTATTCTAACTAAAAGCAGTTATACTCAAGGCTTTGACAGTTTGCTGTACGTTGGCCAGCCGGGGCCTGAATACCACCATGCCTGAGTAATGTCCATGGTGCATTTCAGTTTTGGCTTGACCACATACTGTATTTTAGTCAATATAACAGTTTGCCCAAGAAATGGACTCATCTGGAGTAATCTCACACTGGGTTCTGGCAGCCAGATATGGATGAGTTCATCAGCATCACTTTGCACCATTAATCACTTACAATCTACGAGGGGACTTTTGCTTACATTACAACAATTCATTCATCACGCACTTTCAAACACTTACTACCTAGAGAGAATCCTCCCAGCATCGAGCCGAGACACCGAGGTTAAAGGAAAAGCTTGCCCCAAAAAGGAAAGGAAGCCAACAAGAAGGAAAGGCTAACAGTTATGCGTTGTGCAAATCGACCGGCTGAATCATGACCCAGGCTCACGCTGTGCAAAGGGTGTCATTTCGACTTAATAATAAATATATGAAGGAGTTCTTGATCCATTTACAGTGTTCTATATCCCTCATTGCAATGTAAGACATCCATCCATCCATTATCTTCCGCTTTATCCTCTATTAGGGACACGAGGGGGTTCCACATGCCCATCCAGGGGAAAACACAAACACACTCTATATGAGGCAATTTGCAGAATTCAATTGACTTGATCCATGTTTTTGGACTGTGGGAGGAAACCGGAGAACCAGGAGGAAACCCACGCAGACACAGGGAGAACATGGAAACTCCACGCAGATGGGGATTATCGTCCGCTTTATCCTCTATTAGGGTCGGGGGGGTGGAGAGGTTCCTCATGCCCATCCAAGGGAGAACGTTTCAGGCGCTGGGCAGATAGACCCAGGACAGGGCGCCAATCTATCACTGGGCACACACTCACTCACACAGACACACTCTATATGGGGCAATTTGGAGAATTCAATTGACTTGATCCATGTTTTTGGACTGTGGGAGGAAACCGGAGAACCCGGAGGAAACCCACGCAGGCACAGGGAGAACATGGAAACTCCACGCAGATGGGGATTATCGTCCGCTTTATCCTCTATTAGGGTCGGGGGGGGGGGGGGTTCCTCATGCCCATCCAGGGGAGAACGTTTTGGGCGCTGGGCAGATACACCCAGGACAGGGCGCCAATCCATCACTGGGCACACACTCACTCACACGGACACATGGGGCAATTTGGAGAATTCAATTGACTTGATCCATGTTTTTGGACTGTGGGAGGAAACCGGAGAACCAGGAGGAAACCCACGCAGACACAGGGAGAACATGGAAACTCCACCCAGAAGGGGATTATCTTCAGCTTTATCCTCTATTAGGATCGTGAGGGGGTTCCTCATGCCCATCCAGGGGAGAACGTTTCGGGCGCTGGGCAGATAGACCCAGGACAGGACACCAATCTATCACTGGGCACACACTCACTCACACAGACACACTCTATACACAGACACACTCTATATGGGGCAACTAGAGAACAAACAACAAATGTTACACATAATAATCAATCCATCCATCCATTATCTTCCGCTTCATCCTCTACTAGAGTTTGGGGGGGGGGGGGGGGTTCCCCATGTCCATCCAGGGGAGAAAGTTTTGGGCTCTGGGCACTAATCTCAAACAGACCCACTGCATATGGGGCAATTTGGAGCATTTAATTGACCTTGATCCCTGTTTTTGGACTGTGGGAGGAACCCGGAGAACCCGGAGGAAACCCACGTGGACACTAAGAGGCGAACATGATAACCACTAAGCCATGGTGCCGCCCCTACATGAAAATCCAAATTGGAAAAGTACAACAACTTGGTTCTAAGCTGCAAACGTAATCAACATGTTCTAACAACATGTGTGGATTATTTTGTGAGACAGATCATCAGATACATTAAAGAATCTAAAGTGACACTTGTAATGGAGTCTTTAATGTGATTAGCTGGCCACCTGTCCAGGGTGTCTCTTTGCCATTTGCTTAGTGAGTGCAAAGATAAGCTCCAGCACCCCCCCCCCCCCACCCTAATTAAGATAAGGGGTTTAGAACACGAATTAATGTGTCAGTAAGTTACCCCTCCTTTAAAAATACCTAAATCCAGCACAAATACAACATATGTATTTTTATTTATTCATTCATTCATTATCTCCCGCTTTATCCTCTATTAGGGTCGCGGTGGGGTTCCCCATGCCCATCCAGGGGAGAACATCTCGGGCGCTGGGCAGATACACCCAGGACAGGGCGCCAATCCATTGCTGGGCACATACTCACTCACACAAACACACTCTATATGGGGCAATTTGGAGAACTCAATTAACTTGATCCATGTTTTTGGACTATGGGAGGAAAACGAAGAACCCGGAGGAAACCCACGCGGACACGGGGAGAATATGGAAACTCCACCCAGATGGGGATTCGAATCGGGAATCACTAGCGCTGAGAGGCGAACGTGCTAACCACTAAGCCACCGTGCCGCCCCTATATATATATATACAGTATATATACACACTCTACTAGGGTTGTGTGTGTGTGGGGGGGTGAATCCAGGGTAGAACGTGCCCATCCAGAGTAGAACGATCTATTGCTGGCCACACTCACTTACAATGACACATACAAAATCACACTTTATATGGGCCAACTTAAAGCATTTTATTCACCTTGAATCAATGTTTTTGGACTGTGGGAGGAAACCGGAGAACCTGAAGGAAACCCCCGAGGACATGAGGAGAACATGAAAACTTTACCCAGATTGGGATTCGAGAGGCGAACGTGCTAATGACTAAGCCACCATGGCACACTACTTCAATTATTATTTTGTTATAATATATTCATTCATTCATTCAGGGGAGAACGTTTCGGGCGCTGGGCAGATACACCCAGGATAGGGTGCCAATCTATCGCTGGGCACACACTCATACAGACACACACGCATACACACTCTATATGGGGCAATTTGGAGAACTCAATTGACAATTGATCCATGTTTTTGGACTGTGGGAGGAAACCGGAGAACCCGGAGGAAACCCACGCAGACACGGGGAGAACATGGAAACTCCACCCAGATTGGGATTCAAACCGGGAATCCCTAGAGCTGAGAGGAGAACATGCTAACCACTAAGCCACCGTGCCGCCTGTTATAATATATATATATATATATATATATATATATATATATATATATATATATATATATATATATATATATATATTATAACAGATATATATATATGATATATATATATATATATATATATATATATATATATATATATATATATATATATATATATATATATATATATATATATATCCATCCATCCATCATCTCCCACTTTTTCCTCTATTAGGGTCGTGGTGGGGTTCCCCATGCCCATCCAGGGGAGAACGTTTCGAGGTGCTGGGCAGATATACCCAGGACAGGATGCCAATCCATCGCTTGGCATATATACTGTATATATATATATATATATATGCACACATTGTAATGTGCATAAGTTAAACGTAATGCAATATTATTTTACAGAGTACGTCACACAGTAACACACATGCTGGACTGTAATATTAATCATAATCATAACTACCTTCAGTCTGAACTCTCTTATGGTCACTCATCTGTTGAGAGCATATCAGGAGCCCAGTGTTTAACTGTTTCACATTGGAGCGAGCCTCATGACCATGATGAAATGATGTCGGCCATGTCTGCATAGTGCTGAAAGCACAGACACACACACACAGGATACTCATGTGACAGGCTGAAATGAATAGTGTTTAAACATGTGAGCCCTTGGGAGACTCTTATCAAGGCTTTTATGTGCGCCACAATGGTGTCTTTTTATGACCCCATAGCAATAGATAAAACCGTGGCACTTTTAGGGGCCCCGGGTTTACAAAGATGCCTTTAAGGAACATGAATCAAAGACTTAGTTTGTCTCCTTCTCTCTGTTAAAGCTTCCATTTTCACTATGTAGCACAATACCTCATATTACATTAAGCGTTCCATTCACATGGAACCATATAATATTAATAATAATAATAATAATAATAACTAATAATAAGTTAATTAATTCATTCATTATATCGCCTGCTTTATCCTCTATTAGGTTTGGGTCGCGGTGGGTTTTCCCCATGCCCATGCCAGTGGAGCCACGTTTCCGGGCGCTTGGGCAGTATACAACCCTGGACAGGGCGCCCAATCTATCAGTCTATCACCATTTATTTTTGGGCCTCATTCATGTCATTATCTCCCGCTTTTATCCTCTATTAGGGTCGTGGGGGGGTTTCTCCATGTCCATCCAGGGGGAGAACATCTCGCGCTGGGCAGATAGACCCAGGACACAGGGCGCCAATCCATCGCTGGCACACACTCACTCACAGCAGACACACTCTATATGGGGCAATTTGGAGAACTTCAATGGACTTGATCCATGTTTTTTGGACTGTGGGAGGAAACCGGAGACCCGGAGGAAACCCACGCGGACACGGGTGAGAAAATGGAAACTCCACCCCAGATTGGGAATCCCTAACTGCTGATACAGTAGAAACACTAAAATGCCTAACCACTAAGCCACCGTGCTCGCCTCCTTTAATCTTCAATTGTTCACAAAGTAAATGGTACTCACTATAATGGCAGTGTGATTCACCTTGATTTGTGTTTATATGTATATATATATACTGTATATATATATATATATATACATATATATATTTTATATTTTATTTTTAAATAGAGTTTTTGCAGTGAACTCTATTTTAATGGTTTTATGAAACTGAGAATTTTTGACTCAGGTTGTAGTTTCCATTAAATTTAGAGATTTGGCTTTGTTACAGTACATTGGTTCATACGTGGATCTACTTCGTGAACCTTGCTCTCCTTCTTTCCACAGTTGCACA
Source organism: Corydoras sp. C115 (assembly GCA_019802505.1). Taxonomy (NCBI): domain Eukaryota; kingdom Metazoa; phylum Chordata; class Actinopteri; order Siluriformes; family Callichthyidae; genus Corydoras; species Corydoras sp. C115. The sequence continues at coordinate 66,438 of JAFMOC010000701.1, forward strand.
GAATCCAGACAGTGCTGTTAAAACCATGAGACTAGATTTCCAGAACACAGACTTCCTTGCCTTTGCAAAACTACTCCCTGAGTGCTTCTTAACATCGAGGAAACTCAAAAGCAGCTTCATTTTCAAGGATGCTATGCCATCGAATACTACTAAATGTGTATGACGCATTAAAGTGTTACAATGTCACACACAGACACACACACACACACACACACACACACACAAACACACACACACACACACACACACACACACACACACACACACACACACTGTCTTTTGCACGTTGTTAATACATAGTTTATTTCACTTTATTTTTTATCTTTATTCCATTTTAAATTCTATATTCAATTTTATTCTATTTTAACTTTATGTGGAGATGTCGGGTAAGAATTTCACTGCTGGCTGTACCATGTATATCTACGTATGTGACCAATAAACCTGATTTGATTTGACACACCCACACACACACACACCCACACCCACACACACACACACCCACACCCACACACACACACACACAGAGATTACAAAAGCTAGGAAAACCATATGTGAGCAAACTTTCATTCATTCATTCATTATCTTCTGCTTTATCCTCTATTAGGGTCGCGGTGGGGTTCCCCATGCCCATCCAGGGGAGAACGTCTCAGGCGCTGGGCAGATACACCCAGGACAGGCCGCCCAATCCATCGCTGTGCCGGCAACACACTCACGTCACGACACAGATACACTTCTATATGGGGCAAATTTTGAGAAACTCAATTGACTTGATCCATGTTTTTGGACTGTGGGAGGGGAAACCGAGAACCCGGAGGGAACCCACACGGAACAGGACGGGAGAACATGGAAACTCCACCCAGATCCTGGGGATTCGAACCTGGAATCCCTAGCGCATGGAGGAGAACGTGCTAACCACTAAGCCACCGTGCCGCCTCTTTCTCGGGGGGGTTCCCCATGCCCATCCAAAAGAGAACATTTCGAGGGTGGGCAGATACACCCAGGACAGGGCGCCAATCTATCACTGGGTACACACTCACACAGACACACACACATACACACTCTACTAAATGGGGCAATTTGGAGAACTCATTGGTAAATACATAGTTCATTTTACTTTATTTTTATTTTATATTTATTCTATTTTTAATTCTATATTCTATTTTAACTTTATGTGGAGATGTCGGGTAAGAATTTCACTGCTGGCTGTACCATGTATATCTACGTATGTGACCAATAAACCTGATTTGATTTGACACACACACACACACACACACACACACAGATTACAAAAGCTAGGAAAACCATATGTGAGCAAACTTTCATTCATTTATTCATTATCTTCCACTTTATCCTCTATTAGGGTCGCGGTGGGGTTCCCCATGCCCATCCAGGGGAGAACGTCTCGGGCGCTGGGCAGATACACCCAGGACAGGGCGCCAATCTATCACTGGGCACACACTCACTCACACAGACACACTCTATATGGGGCAATTTGGAGAACTCAATTGACTTGATCCATGTTTTTGGACTGTGGGAGGAAACCGGAGAACCCGGAGGAAACCCACACGGACACGGGGAGAACATGGAAACTCCACCCAGATTGGGATTCGAACCGGGAATCCCTAGCGCTGAGAGGAGAACGTGCTAACCACTAAGCCACCGTGCCGCCCGTGAGCAAACTAATAGTAAGTAATTCGTACATGTCGTGAGGCGATTCTGGCCAGGTCTATGATGACGACTAAATTGGGTCATTTATTGGACGCTTTTATCCAAAGCGACTTACAAGGTGAGCACAGGGTTAATCACAACATCCCTGGAGCAATGAGGGTTAAGGTTCTTGCTCAAGGACCCACACTGGTAACTTCAGTGGACCTGGGATTTGAACCCCAAACCTTCAGATTGATAGCCCAACACCCTAACCACTGAGCTACCACACCCATGACTAAAAGCCTACGTGTGAAGATCTGTCCAAGAGTTGCTTCAGACTTATAAAGAAATATGTAGAAAAGTTACTTCTTTCCTCCTGAAGACCTCTGCAGTGGAGATCCCATAGCGCAGGCTCCAGCTCCCTGCTGTTTCCACTGTTCTGCGGAGGAGGTTAGAAGACATTGTCATTGTATAAATAAACAGGCCATACAGTGCACCCGGTTGTAATTGGGGGGAAGTTTGCACTAACGACATGTGGGGTCTGGTAAGGAGGGCAGTATGCAGAGGAGATACTGAACTTGAGGGAAATAGTGACGTGTGTGTGGTTCTAGCACTTATTAGTTACACAACTCATGAACTTTTCGCTATATTACTAAAGAGGGGGGAAAAAAAACACATACAGACACGTCCGGCCGCACGCATACAGATTAAAAGATGCTGGTTATCAATTTTTTTATGATGGTTTTGAAATCAAAAGACATCCGTATTTATTTAGTTGTTCATTATAATAATAATAATAATAATAATAATAATAATAATAATAATAATAATAATGATAATTCATTCATTCATTATCTCCCGCTTTATCCTCTATTAGGGTCGCGGTGGGGTTCCCCATGTCCATCCAGGGGAGAACGTTTCGGGCGCTGGGCAGATACACCCAGGACAGGGTACCAATCTATCACTGGACACACACTCACTCACACAGACACACTCTATATGGGGCAATTTGGAGAACTCAATTGACTTGATCCATGTTTTTGGACTGCGGGAGGAAACCGGAGAACCCGGAGGAAACCCACACAGACACGGGGAGAACATGGAAACTCCACCCAGATGGGGATTCGAACCGGGAATCCCTAGCGCTGAGAGGCGAACGTGCTAACCGCTAAGCCACCTTATTTAGTTGTGAGATTTTTAATTATTTGTTGAATTGCATCTATTAGCACGGACGGCGTGGTGGCTTAGTGGTTAGCATGTTCTCCTCTCAGTGCCGGGGGTTCCCGGTTCGGGTTCGGTTCGGGCTCTCTGTTCGGGTGCTAGGCAGATACACCCAGGACAGGGCACCAATCTGTTGCTGGGCAGACTTACTTCCAGACACACACATACAAACTCTATAGAAGCAAATTGGATAGGGGCAATTTAGAGATGCTTATTTAGCTTAAGTGCATGTTTTTAGACTGTTGGAGGAATATATATATATTATATATCGGGATTAGAGTCGTGGGGTGAAGGGGGGGTTGCCATACCCATCCTGGGGAGAAGGTTTTGGGCGCTGGACAGGACGCCAATAAATCTCTGGAAACATACATACACAAATACACACACACACACTATAGAGGGGCAATTTAGAAAGAGGGCAAATTAGAGCTGACAATTTACTTTGAATCCATGTTTTTGGACTGTGGGAGGAAACCGTAGAATGTGGAGGAACCCCACACAGACACGGGGAGAACATGGAAACTCCACCCAGATTGGCATTTGAACCTGGATCCCCAGCACTCAGAGGCAAACGTGCTAACCATCCGTTATCTTCCACTTTATCCTCTATTAGGGTCGCGGTGGGGTTCCCCATGTCCATCCAGGGGAGAACGTTTCGGGCGCTGGGCAGATACACCCAGGACAGGGAACACATTCCATATGGGGCAATTTGGAGAATTCAATTGACCTTGATTCATGTTTTTGAACTGGAGACCCCGGAGGAAACGGGAGACCCCGTAGGGAACCCACATGGACACGGGGAGAACATGGAAACTCCACCCAATCTGGAATCCCTAGCCACCATTATATATATATGTGGCGGCACAGTGGCTTAGTGGTTAGCATGTTCTCCTATCAGCACTAGGGATTCCCGGTTCGAATCCCCATCTGGGTGGAGTTTCCATGTTCTCCCCGTGTCCGTGTGGGTTTCCTCCGGGTTCTCCGGTTTCCTCCCACAGTCCAAAAACATGGATCAAGTCAATTGAATTCTCAAAAATTGCCCCATATAGAGTGTGTCTGTGTGAGTGAGTGTGTGCCCAGCGATGGATTGGCGCCCTGTCCTGGGTGTATCCGCCCAGCGCCCGAGACGTTCTCCCCTGGATGGGCATGGGGAACCCCACCGCGACCCTAATAGAGGATAAAGCGGGAGATAATGGATGAAAATGAATATATATATATATATATATATATATAGTGGCAGTTGCATGAGTGATCTGTATGTAAGGTTCTATTGTTGCAGAGTTTAAACTGATATTTTGGTAAAACAAATGCTGCTCTCCAGATGACGTGTTTTCTCAGGGACTCCACGTCCATTACAGCAGGAAAATGCATGCCAAGCCGCATTCTGCATGAGTTACAACAGTTTGGCTTTGTGATCGTAGTTGATTGGCCCGCCTGCGTTCTAGATCTGTATACTATTAAAATGTATAGTTTCTCATGAAGACAATTGGATTATGGCAACCACAGACTACTAAGCACCTCATATGTTGCATAGAACATGAACAGGGAGACATTTCCTATGCAAAACTACAGCAATTACTGTCCTAAACCATAAAAAAGAACAAAGAAAAGAAAAGAAAAGACACTATCACCAATCTTTCACATTTAACAAATAGTCGCAAGTTACTTATTTAAACCAGTGATGATTTTAACTCTGGTCTTTTGTCTGTTAGATAAAGCTCCAGGTAAATAATTCATATTACAGATCCCACACACACACACGTTTGTCCTGATTATTTATTATTTATTCATTATTTTCTCTTAGAGCCATTTCAGCTGCATAGGATATCTTCAAGGCTAATACAATTTAGTTTTATTTTTTGTTTTTGGTAATATAGTCCTTTATGTTTTTCTATGTGGTTCAGTTCATACATGTTGTCTAATCCATATTGATATTTTCAGATTTTTTCAGATGCTTGTAATTGGTGTTCCCATTTGCCCTGATAGTGGCATTTCCGCTTCATTTCATAGACATGTTAATGCTGGAAGTTCACGAGGTCACTGACACTGGTAAGTTGAGTGCACTGACCTTTGAAATGTGAGATGTTGAAACTAGTGCACGGCATTTCTGTTAGCACTCTGCTTAGGTTACAGTAAAAGTTTCTTCCCATTTCCTCTAAATACCATCCCCTCAGAAAAACAGCCAGTATATAGCTTCAAATTGCCCCATATAGTGTGTAATTGCGTTTATAATATATACTGTATATATATATATATATATATGTGTGTGTGTGTGTGTGTGGATCAAACATGGATCAAGGTCCAAGGTGAGTGATTGTGTGCCCAGAGATAGATTGGTGTCCTGTCCTGGGTGTATCTGCCCAGCGCCCAAAACGTTCTCCATTGGATGGGAATGGGGAACCCCCCCCAATAGAGGATAAAGCAGAAGACAATGGATGAATATATATATATATATTTTTTTTTTCTTTACCTAATGATAAAATATAGCAGCATATAATAATGTAGACCTCATCATTAAGCAACCATCAAACTAGGATTGGCTTTCATGGGTTGGTATTTCCAAATCAGCATTTCATCATATGATACAAGCAATCTAGTGTTAAGAACCTTGCTCCTAAACAAAGAAGATTGGTTGAACTGAGACTGAAACCATCCACTTCTGCATCATGGTATAACAATTCAACTACCGAGCCAGAACTGTCTTTTACAAAAATCTGACAGGATAAAGCTTTAAATGAAGAAGTTAACCATCAGCAACAATATTACTTCCAGTAATACATCCATCCATCCATCCATCCATTATCTTCCGCTTTATCCTCTATTAGGGTCGCGGTGGGGTTCCCCATGCCCATCCAGGGGAGAACGTCAGGCGCTGGGCAGATAGACCCAGGACAGGACGCCATTCTATCACTGGGCACACACTCACTCACACACACACTCTATATGTGGCAAATTTGGGGAGCTCAATTGACTTGATTCATGTTTTTGGACTGTGGGAGGAAACCGGAGAACCCAGAGGAAACCGACATGGACACGGGGAGAACATGGAAACTCCACCCAGATTGGGATTCGAACTGGGAATCCCTAGTGCTGAGAGGAGGACATGCCAACCACTAAGCCAACGTGATGGCCCTCCAGTAATACAGTATATTAAAATGAAATGTTGCGGCACGGTTGCTTAGTGTTTAGCATGTTCTCCTCTCAGCGCTTGGGATTCCCGGTTCGAAGCCCCATCTGGGTGGAGTTTCCATGTTCTCCCCGTGTCTGCGTGGGTTTCCTCCGGGTTCTCCGGTTTTCTCCCACAGTCCAAAAACATGGATCAAGTCAATTGAATTCTTCAAATTGCCCCATATAGAGTGTGTCTGTGTGAGTGAGTGTGTGCCCAGCGATGGATTGGCGCCCTGTCCTTGGTGTATCTGCCCAGCGCCCGAGACGTTCTCCCCTGGATGGGCATGGGGGAACCCCCCGCGACCCTAATAGAGGATAAAGCGGGAGATAATAAATGAAAAAAAAAATAAAAATGAAATGTTCTAAAACTCATCAACATTCTCATCTCATCTCATTATCTACTGCTTAATCTTATGCTAGGATTCTATACTATAGTATACGAGGTGGGGGGGGGGGGCATTCAGGGAAAATATTTTAGATGCTGGGCCTCTGTGTCATTGCTGGATTGAAAAAAAACAAAGTGTAACAAATAGAAATGTCTAGCCACCAGCATCATGTGAGCTCTAATAAAGAATTAAGGTAGCACGCAAGCTGTGCAACAACAAACAAACTACTGTCTCAGAGGATTTCTTCGAGAGCAGGAATATTGTAGATGCCTGATACCAGGGGCATTTTTAGGGTTTAGAAACATCAGGGGCTTTAGCCGCCTCTGTCCTCTTTAAAAATTGCCCTTTCATGAGGGTATTTATCCATTTTTCAAACTGTTGTTATATTCGTTTTGTTTCATCATTTATTATTTATTCATTCATTCATTCATTATCTCCCACTTTATTCTCTATTAGGGTCGTGGTGGGGTTCCCCATGCCCATTCAGGGGAGAACGTTTCGGGCGCTGGGCAGATGGATCCAGGACAGGGCGCCAATCCATCGCTGGGCACACACTCACTCACACAAACACACTCTATATGGGGCAATTTGGAGAACTCAACTGACTTGATCCATGTTTTTGGACTGTGGGAGGAAACCGGAGAACCCGGAGGAAACCCCACCCGGACACGGGGAGAACATGGAAACTCCACCCAGATGGGGATTCGAACTGGGAATCCCTAGCGCTGCGAGGAGAACATGCTAACCACTAAGCCACCGTGCCACCCATAATGGAAGTTCCATCTGTCCATTATCTTCTGCTTTATCCTCTATTAGGGTCATGGGGGGGGTTCCCCATGACCATCCAGGGGAGAACGTCTCGGGCGCTGGGCAGATACACCCAGGACAAGTCTCCAATCTATCACTGGACACACACTCACTCACACAGACACACTCTATATGGGGCAATTTGGAGAACTCAATTGACTTGCTCCATGTTTTTGGACTGTGGGAGGAAACCGGAGAACCCAGAGGAAACCCACGCGGACACGGGGAGAACATGGAAACTCCACCCAGATGGGGATTCGAACCGTGAATCCCTAGCGCTGAGAGGCCCCGAAAGCCCAGCTCTAACGACACCCCTGTCTGATACTGTACACAGTGTTCATAAGCTCTAACAGCACCACGCTCTCTGATATTTTAATACCAGAGCAACACACTAACATCTGCCCAACAGATGGGTCAAATGTGTGAGGACAGATTCCTCTGTGTGGAAGTACATTAGACGAAACAGATCACTTTATCTTGTTGAGATGGACATTCACTGTCGAGAACACAGAGGAGAACCTGGTAAAGTAGCCAGCAACTGTGGAAACCTTTACTGAAAGGGTTAAAAGCCTAAATACAGAGTGCAGTCTTTGCAAACTCGCTGTGGGTTTACTTTAGTCTTCTTAAAGTAAACCTTTAAGTAGAATCTGCAGCAAAAATCACCAGCCACAACAAACTGACAAATACACAACCAGCAATTCTACTGAAGCAGGACATCAGCCTGCCACAGAGCTGCGGGGTTAACCTAGGCATTCGCTTTTGAGCCTGTTATTACTCAGGGTGGTGATTCAGAGTGCTAACAGATCGCCCAATTAAGATATAAATGATTCTAAATCAGGGTTTAGTGGTTAGCAGGTTCGCCTCTCCAGGTTATAATCCCAATCCCAATGTCCTACCATAATTTGCCATCATATCCAGGGTAGAGTGTTTCTGGCGGTGGGCAGATACACCCACCACAGGGCGTCAATCCATCGCTGGGCACACACTCCCTTCACACAGACTCTATAGGGGCAATTTAAAGAAGCTAATTTACCTTGAATTCAGTCAGTTGAATGGAACTGGAGAATCTCATAGTTTAGGGTGTTGGGCTATCAACATGGAGGTTGGTGGTTTCCAACCCACCAAAGTTCAAAAGTCAACCAAAGTGGACAATGTGGACCTTAACACTCATTGCTCATAGGTTGCTGCATCACTACTGACCCTGCACTCTGACCTCAACAATTAAGTTAAGATACTTAATAGTCGCACTAAAAAAAATGTAATTATTTTGTAATACAAAATGTAATTAAACAATTCTGTTTAAGGAAATGGGGACGGCACGGTGGCTTAGTAGTTAGCACGTTAGAGGACAAAGTGGAAGATGATGGATGGATGGATGGATGGATCAACGTTGGGGATTCAAGGTTTGAATCTAAATCTGGGTGGAGTTTCCATGTTCTCACCGTGTCCAAGTGGGTTTCCTACGGGCTCTCCGGTTTTCTCCCACAGTCCAAAAACATGGATCAAGTCAATTGAATTCTCCAAAATTGCCCCATATAGAGTGTGTCTGTGTGAGTGAGTGTGTGCCCAGCGATGGATTGGCGCCCTGTCCTGGGTCTATCTGCCCAGCGCCTGAGATGTTCTCCCCTGGATGGGCATGGGGAACCCCACCGACCCTACTAGAGGATAAAGTGGGAGATAATGAATGAATGAATGAATATATATATATATATATAATTTTTTATTTTATTTTATTTTTGCATGTTCATAGTTCTAACTTTTATAATTTCGCCAAGAGATATTTATAGAGAGCATTTTCAGTATTTTCAGTTCTATGAAGCTTATGTTTGGGCGACATGGTGGCTTAGTGGTTAGCATGTTCTCCTCTTAGTGCTGGGAATCCAGGTTTGAATCCCAATCTGGGTGGGGTTTCCATGTCCTCCCCATGTCCGCATGGGTTGTTTCCTCCGGGTTCTCCGGTTTTCTCCCACAGTCCAAAAACATGGATTCGAGGTAAACTGAATGCTTTAAATTGCCCTGTATAGTGTGTGTCTGTGTGAGTGAGTGTGTACCCAGCGATAGACCCAGCGAAACGTTCTTCTTCTGGAGGAGCATATAAAACCCGCCGCGTCCCTGGAAGCACATTAAGCAGAAGATAATGAATGAATGAATGAATGAATGAATGAATGAATGAATGAAAGTTGAAGTTTATTCATTGTGGAATAATATTCCTGTCTGTTTTTAGTGTGTTCAATAAATGTTTCTCCTGTTCGGCCCTAAAGTTTTCTTAGAGGTTTGGACCCCTGCATTATATGAACCCTGTTTTTATACTATTCTGCTTTTTCTTAAAGTGTTTTTGCTGCTTAAATAATTAGATTAATTTAATTTTGTATCAAATCTGGGAGGGGACATATACTGTATGTATATGAATGAATGGTGAAATAGTTTTTTTTTTTTTTTTTTTTTTTTTTTTTTTTAGATTTTTTTATTACCTCTCAGGGCACTAATCATAAGTGTGGTTCTGTAACTACCTCTTTAAATAAATAAATACTCTCAAGTAAAAACCCAGCACTGATTTCAGTACAGACGTCTTTATTGCCACCCTGCCATAGAGAGCGGCTTTGTGCTAAGCATGTGGGGTAGGTTTCACTTACAGAGATTGACATGGCTCAGCTGCGGAGACTGAATTAGTCTTGGTATTTCAATTCTCTGGTTGTGGCATACAATTTAAAAAAAGGCAGTCTGAAAGTTTAGCTCAGAGGTGTCAAACCCATTTGCACCGGGGGCCAAAACTCAAAGCAGACTTCAGGTCGCGGGCCAAAGAGGAGAAATATTTATTGTACAAACTAGAACTAAATTATTTCAGAAAATAAATAGGAATCAAAACAGACAGGACTATTATTCCATCCATCCATCCATTATCTTCCGCTTTATCCTCTATTAGGGTCGCGGGGGGGTTCCCCATGCCCATCCAGGGGAGAACGTCTCGGGCGCTGGGCAGATACACCGAGGACAGGACGCCAATCTATCACTGGGCACACACTCACTCACACAAACACACTCTATATGGGGCAATTTGGAGAATTCAATTGACTTGATCCATGTTTTTGGACTGTGAGAGGAAACCGGAGAACGCAGAGGAAACCCATGTGGACACGGGGAGAACATGGAAACTCCACCCAAATGGGGATTCGAACCGGGAATCCCTAGTGCTGAGAGGAGAACATGCTAACCACTAAGCCGCCCGACTATTAGTCCACAAGAAATAAATTTTAACTGAATAAACTGAAAAAACTTTGCTTTCTATAAAAGTATCTCTTGTCAAAATGATAACAGTTACAACTAAGAACCTGTTGCAAAAAAAAACATGAAAAAATGAAATAAAAATAATGCTTTTCCATTAAAGTTGAAAATAACAAATCAAAACAATTAGTTTAGAGGGCGGCACGGTGGCTTAGTGGTTAGAATGTTCTCCTTTGAGTGTTTGGGATTCCAGGTTCAAATCCTAATCTGAGTGGAGTTTCCATGTTGTGTGTGTCCACTTGAGTGTCCTCTGGTTTCCTTCCACAGTCCAAAAACATGAATTCAAGGTAAATTAAATGCTCAGTGTGTCTTTGTGCCCAGCGATAGACCCTGTTCTGGGTGTATCTGCCCAGCGCCTGAAAAGTTCTCCTCTGGATGGGCATGGGAACACCCCCCCCCCCCCCCCACACACACACACACACACATACACACAACCGTAGTAAAGGATTAAGTGGAAGATAATGAATGAATGAACATTCATTTTTCTTTGCTCTTGGGCCATTTTAGAACAATCAACTTCAACTTTCAATATTTCTGCTTTCCGTGAAAATGTTCCTGTCTAAATCATATAAATTTAAAACATGAGCATGCTCCAAAATAACTATATCTCTGGGTCATTAATAACAATAAATCAATGGAAAGAGATCTCATATCAGGGTCATATCCGGCCCGCGGGCCTGGAGTTTGACATCTATGCTTAAGCTCGGAAGAAACGATATCACAGTTGATGTTAGAAGAAGTTTCTGGAGCCTTGCATTTAAATAAAAAAAAATTGGCTGAACTTAAGGCAAATCTATAAGATTAATTCTAAAGAAGGTTAAAAGAATTCTTACTCGTTATAATAAGGGCGGCATGGTGGCTTAGTGGTTAGCATGTTCTCCTCTCAGCGCTAGGGATTCCTGACTCGATTCCCAACCTGGGTGGAGTTTCCATGTTCTTCCTGTGTCCGCATGGGTTTCCTCCGGGTTCTCTGGTTTCCTCCCACAGTCCAAAAACATGGATCAAGGTCAATTGAGTTCTCCAAATTGCCCCGTATAGATTGTGTCTGTGTGAGTGAGTGTGTGCCCAGCGATGGATTGGCGCCCTGTCCTGGGTGTATCTGCCCAGCGTCCGAAACGTTCTCCCTGGATGGGCGTGGGGAACCCCACCCCCCGCCACCCTAATAGAGGATAAAGCGGAAGATAATGGATGGATGGATTATAATATTATCAACACATAATCAACAATATATTTTTTACCAGATATTATGATGTAATGATGCAAATATGAAAAACGATATTTTTTTAAATAAGATTATGGAATTTGAGAAGAACTAGCTAAAAGCAGATTCGGCAAAAAGAACAATATGAATATTAACAAGCAATTCACAAGCAATTAAACGTGGATGTAGCATATTCTCGGCATTTTTTTAAATAAACGAATCTGACACGGCAATCTTGTCAAACTCTTCCATTAATATAAATGACATTGACACAGTGACCCAGTGATAAGCACTCTCACCTTACGGGAAAGGAGATCCTTGGCTTCATTTCTAGGATAGGGGACGGCAAGGTCATTACTATGTGCAGTTTGTCCGTTCTTCGGAGTCGGCTTAGATTTAGTTTGGGTTCTTTGGATTTTTTTTCCACAGTGTGATGTGGAATGTAACCTGGAAAAAAAAAGATCATAAATAGGAAATTAGAATGTGTGTAGAAGCCATTGACATGAGTTCATTCCATTGACTTGTCGTCTGCCACAGAGGATTTAAACTTTTATAGTTTAGTCTTAAGTTGGATTTAGTTTAGAGTACCAAGTACCAAACCCCATCTCCCCCAGACATGTGATGACGTTTCCTGCAATGCTTGTAAACATAGATTCACTCATAATTGGTTGCTTTTCATTCATTCATTATCTTCCACTTTATCCTCTATCAAGGTCGGGGGGGGGGGGGGGGGGGTTCCCCATGCCCATCCAGGAGAGAACGTCTCGGGCACTGGGCAGATACACCCAGGACAGGGCGGCAATCTATCGCTGGGCACACACTCACTCACACAGACACACTCTATATGGGGCAATTTGGAGAACTCAATTGACTTCATCCATGTTTTTGGACTGTGGGAGGAAACCGGAGAACCTGGAGGAAACCCACGCGGACACGGGGGGAACATGGAAACTCCACCCAGATGGGGATTCAAACCGGGAATCCCTAACGCTGAAAGGAGAACATGCTAACCACTAATCCACCGTGCCTGGTTGCTTTTGGTTGGTTGTAAATTAATATTTTTAATTGCTTTATCTTTAGCACGAGGGCTGCACGGTGGCTTAGTGGTTAGCATGTTCTCCTCTCAGCACTAGGGATTCCAGGTTTGAATCCCAATCTGGGAGGAATGTCCTGGAATTTCTCACCGTGTCCGCATTGGTTTCCGCCGGGTTCTCCGGTTTCCTCCCACAGTCCAAAAACATGGATCAAGTCAATTGTGTTCTCCAAATTGCCCCATATAGAGGGTGTTTTTGTGAGTAAATAAATGTGTGCCCAACAATAGATTGGCGTCCTGTCCTGGGTGTATCTGGCCAGCGCCCGAAACGTTCTCCCCGGATGGGCATGGAGAACCCTCCCCCCACCGAACCCTGGTAGAGGATACAGTGGAAGATGATAGATGGAAGGATCTTTAGCACGTTCTCCTCTCAGCGTTGGGGATTGAAGGTTTGAATGGAAATCTTGGTGGGTTTTCTATGTGTTCTCCGGTTTCCTCCCACAGTCCTAAAACATGGATCAAGATACAGTAGCTTGAAAATTGCCCAAATTGCCCCATATAGAGTGTGTTTTTGTGTGTCTGTGTGAGTTAGGGCGGCACGGTGGCTTAGTGGTTAGCACGTTCGCCTCGCAGCGCTAGGGATTCCCGGTTCGAATCCCCATCTGGGTGGAGTTTCCATGTTCTCCCCGTGTCCGTGTGGGTTTCCTCCGGGTTCTCCGGTTTCCTCCCACAGTCCAAAAACATGGATCAAAGTTAATTGAGTTCTCTAAATTGCCCCATATAGAGTGTGTGTGAGTGTGTACCCAGCGATGGATTGGCGCCCTGTCCTGGGTGTATCTGCCCAGCACCCGAGACGTTCTCCCCTGGATGGGCATGGGGAACCCCACCGCGACCCTAATAGAGGATAAAGCGGGAGATAATGAATGAATGAATGTGTGAGTTAGTGTGTGCCCAGTGATGGATTGGCGCCCTGTCCTGGGTGTATCTGCCCAGCACAGGGCACCAATCTATCTGGGCACACACTCACTCACACAAACACACCCTATATGGGGCAATTTCCATCTGATAACTTGTCATTAAAATCATTTAAACTCTTATAAAGCAAAATGCTGATTCTTTGAAATCCAGCTGAGAGCAACCACTCCTCCATCTCCCGTCGTTCTGGATGTTCCATCTTCCCCTCTGCTCTTGTCGTGGAGGTTACGTTTTTTTTTTTTTTTTTCCTGCAAATCCAGACCATACGGTGCATCCTCCTCCTCCAACTCGCTTCCCAGTGTTGAGATTCCCAGGCTGCATGAGGAGCAAATATCTGTGTTTGATTAGTGAAAGGGTTATTAACAGATTAAGGGATTACCTTCAATCTTCTGCTGCTTTGATTTAGAAGATGCTTCGAAATGAGTTACACATTTTTTTTTCTTCCTAATCTGATATGTTCATTTTGAAAGAAAGGAAGTTGTTGAAGTTAAAGGGGATTTATTTTTAAAAAGGGGTCTTTATTTTTTACGATGCCACATGATCACAGTCTTTCAACCTTAATACTTCATCAATTGTAACCGTTTAACGGCTCAAGCTAGAATAAAAAATAAAACTAATTATGATTTTCTATGTTGGCTTAATGGTTGGCATTGGGGAATCCCAATCTGGGTGGAGTTTCCATGTTCTCCCCGTGTCTGCGTGGGTTTCCTCCGGGTTCTCCGGTTTCCTTCCACTGTCCAAAAACATGGATCAAGTCAATTGAGTTCTCCAAAATTGCCCCATATAGAGTGTGTCTGTGTGAGTGAGTGTGTGCCCAGCGATGGATTGGCGTCCTGTCCTGGGTGTATCTGGCCAGCGCCCGAAACGTTCTCCCCTGGATGGGCATGGGGAACCCCACCGCAACCCTAATAGAGGATAAAGGGGAGATAATAAATGAATGAATGATTTTCTACGGCGGCACAGTAGCTTAGTGGTTAGCATGTTCTCCTCTCAGCACTAGGGATTCCCGGTTCGAATCCCAATCTGGGTGGAGTTTCCATGTTCTCCCCGTGTCCGCGTGGGTTTCCTCCCACAGTCCAAAAACATGGATCAAGCCAATTGAGTTCTCCAAATTGTCCCATATAGAGTGTGTTTGTGTGAGTGAGTGTGTGCCCAGCGATAGATTTGCGCCCTGTACTGGGTGTATCTGCCCAGCGCCCGAAACGTTCTCCCCTGGATGGGCATGGGGAACCCCCCCGCGACCCTAATAGAGGATAAAGCGGGAGATAATGAAGCAATGAATGCTTTTCTACTTTTCATAACGACACTTCGCCCAGTGTGTGGAACATAGTTAGGGGCTTTATGTTTTATCATGTGGGTTTTAAAGCAGAATATATATAGCATGTTCTCCTCTCAGCACTAGGGATTCCAGGTTCGAATCCCCATGTTCTCCCCGTGTCCGCGTGGGTTTCCTCCGGGTTCTCCGGTTTCCTCCCACAGTCCAAAAACATGGATCAAGGTCAATTGAGTTCTCCAAATTGCCCCATATAGAGTGTGTCTGTGTGAGTGAGTGTGTGCCCAGCGATAGATAGTCCTGTGTGTCCTGTGTGTGGGGTAGATAAGGAAAACAAAGTTCACCCCTCCATTACCAGATTCCTAATTATAGAGTGCAGACAAGCATTTATTTTGAAGATTTAAGGCTTCTACATCTCTGTAGCCCGACTTGTTTTCAACCAGCCCAAGAACTCATGTTCCTCCATCACTTCTCTCTTTTAATTTCTTTCTCTCTCTCTCTCTCTCTCCATTGGCCCCCTTTATCTTCTGCATTCAGTATAAGACACTGCCTCTGACCTACAGGACAATCTCTGGAACTGCCCCCTCTCACCTTCACTCTATATTTCCAAAATCCACTCCGACTTGTTCACTTTGTTCTAGTGATGAATGTCACCTGGAGCTTCCACCTCACCTCACTCTGTATCGTTCATCCATCCATCCATTATCTCCCGCTTTATCCTCTATTAGGGTTGCGGTGGGGTTCCCCATGCCCATCCAGGGGAGAACGTTTCGGGCGCTGGGCAGATACACCCAGGACAGGGCGCCAATCTATCGCTGGGCACACACTCACTCACACAGACACACTCTATATGGGGCAATTTGGAGAAATCAATTGACCTCGAGCCATGTTTTTGGACTGTGGGAGGAAACCGGAGAACCCGGAGGAAACCCACGCGGACATGGGGAGAACATGGAAACTCCACCCAGATTGGGATTCGAACCGGGAATCACTAGTGCTGAGAGGAGAACATGCTAACCACTAACCCACCGTGCCGCCCTCCAACTAAATATCCATTTTTAAAAGTAGATTAAAAACGGGCGGCATGGTGGCTTAGTGGTTAGCATGTTCTCCTCTCAGCGCTAGGGATTCCCGGTTCGAATCCCAATCTGGATGGAGTCTCCATGTTCTCCCCATGTCCGCATGGGTTTCCTCCTGGTTCTCCGGTTTCCTCCCACAGTCCAAAAACATGGATCAAGACAATAGAATTCTCCAAATTGCCCCATATAGAGTGTGTCTGTGTGTGTGATTGTGTGCCCAGTGATAGATTGGCGTCCTGTTCTGGGTGTATCTGCCCAGTGCCTGAAACGTTCTCCCCTGGATGGGCATGGGGAACCCTGATATACGATTATTAAATACAGTCACCTAATGATTATACAATCTGTACATGTAACAAAAAGCCAATTTTTTCTTGCCACTATCTCTTCGGCTTGCTCTTTGGGGGTTTAAAGGCTTATAACACTGTAAAGCTGCTTTGTGACACTGTATTGTTGTTTGTAAGTTACTTGAACTTCATTCATTCATTATCTTCCGCTTTATCCTCTATTAGGGTCGCGGTGGGGTTCCCCATGCCCATCCAGGGGAGAACGTCTCGGGCGCTGGGCAGAAACACCCAGGACAGGGCGCCAATCTATCGCTGGGCACACACTCACTCACACAGACACACTCTATATCGGGCAATTTTTGAGAATTCAATTGGCTTGATCCATGTTTTTGGACTGTGGGAGGAAACCGGAGAACCCGGAGGAAACCCACGCAGACACGGGGAGAACATGGAAACTCCACCCAGATGGGGATTCGAACCGGGAATCCCTAGCGCTGAGAGGCAAACGTGCTAACCACTAAGCCAACGTGCCGCCCAGTTACTTGAACTTACTTGAGAAAATACACAAACCTGTGTTTTCCGTTGCCAAGATAGTCAGAAATGTACCTGAACATGCCTCATTTCCAGATAGCCACGCCCATTGGGTTAGATGTATTCACATGCAGCGTTGCTATTTAAATGGCGCCGACAGAATGCATGAAAATAGACTGTTGGCAGGGGGTAAGATAGCGATGAACATGGCAATATGCTTTGCACAGGGTGTATGATGGGTCCCTTTGCTTTAGGAATTTAAAAATGTTGCAGTAGCGTGTAGACCAGATTTAAACAAAGTCAAAGTAATTTGTTGTCACATTAATGTGGACATCAACCTAAATCTTAGTTTACTCCTTAGAACCCAACTCACAAGCTTAGTGGGCTCTCGGCGCACTCAACAGTGGCTCTCACGTCTTTTGAAGTGGAGATGTTTTACGATTGTTAACTGGTCTTGTGTTTTACAGCCGCTGCTGGATGAGGATGGCCTTCTGAACTAAAGTCAAACAAACACACAGATTGCAGGTTCTCTCATAAATCACAGCAGTGTCACGGAACATAAAAACCTAAACAAATCCCACATTCTTCTCATGCCAAGAAGGACTGCTTAAAAAGGTCTATGGTTTACAAAAAACTAATTAAGGTAAAGATCCATCAATCCATTATCTTCCGCTTTATCCTCAATTAGGGTCGCGGGGGGGTTCTCCATGTCCATCCAGGGCAGAACGTTTCGGGCGCTGGGCAGATACACCCAGGACAGGGCGCCAATCTATCACTGAGTACACACTCACTCACAGGGACACACTCTATATGGGGCAATTTGGAGAATTCAATTGATTTGGTCCATGTTTTTGGACTGTTGGAGGAAACCCACGTGGACATAGAGAGAACATGGAAACTCCACCCAGACTGAGATTCCAACCAGGAATCCCTAGTGCTGAGAGGAGAACATGCTAACCACTAAGCCACCGTGCCGCCATTAAGGTTAAGATTCATCCATTCATCCATTATCTTCCGCTTTATCCTCTATTAGGGTCGCGGGGGGGTTCTCCATGTCCATCCAGGGCAGAACGTTTTGGGCGCTGGGCAGATAGACCCAGGACAGGGCGCCAATCTATCACTGGGTACACACTCACTCACAGGGACACACTCTATATGGGGCAATTTGGAGAGTTCAATTGACTTGGTGAACTGGAGAACCCGTAGGAAACCCACGTGGACACGGGGAGAACATGGAAACTCCACCCAGACTGAGATTCCAACCGGGAATCCCTAGCGCTGAGAGGAGAACGTGCTAACCACTAAGCCACCGTGCTGCCATTAAGGTAAATATCCATTCATCCATCCATTATCTTCCGCTTTATCCTCTATTAGGGTCGCGGGGGGGTTCCCCATGCCCATCCAGGGGAGAACGTTTCGGACGCTGGGCAGATACACCCAGGACAGAGTTTCGTTCAGAAAACGTAAACAATTTTAATAATATAAGAATGAGGTGAGGGTGGCACGGTGGCTTAGTATTCCCGGTTCGAATCCCAATCTGGGTGGAATTTCCATGTTCTCCCCGTGTCTGTGTGTGTTTCCTCCGGGTTCTCCGGTTTCCTCCCACAGTCCAAAAACATGGATCAAGTCAATTGAATTCTCCAAATTGCCCCATATAGAGTGTGTCAGTGTGAGTGAGTGTGTGCCCAGTGATGGATTGGCGCCCTGTACTGGGTGTATCTGCCCAGCGCCCGAGACGTTCTCCCCTGGATGGGCATGGGGAACCCCCCACGACCCTAATAGAGGATAAAGAAGAAGATAATGAATGGATCTCACTCCAAACTCTACATCACTGTGTGAATAAAATATGGATAGTGTTGTGTGATGGTTAATGAATAAAGACCTTTGCGTCTACAAGAGATTTTAAAACTCTTTAGAATCGTTTGCACATGTAGTTAATATCTGGGAGTCTTTTAGTGGAGGATATCTGGCAGTCCTCAGGGGAGCAATGATAAGCAGCCACTGACCGGCACCCTGGGTCATTTGTGAAGATAGACTCCAGCTGTGTCCAGACAGATGTGTCCCACTAAGACCATAGATTCTTTTCAACTATATCTATTGCTCTACGGGTTCTTAGGTCAAAATGGAACACACCTATCAGTCATGTATTAGGCTTTCTTCACTTTAATATTAATTACTTTTCCCTTTTTAATCAATGTTTTGAAATCCATCACTGGACATACACATACTACATAGGGGCAATTTACATGGGGGCAATTTTTCATTCATTCATTCATTGTCTCCCGCTTTATCCTCTATTAGGGTCGTGGGGGGGTTCCCCATGCCCATCCAGGGGAGATCATCTCGGGCGCTGGGCAGATAGACCCAGGACAGGGCGCCAATCCATCGCTGGGCACACACTCACTCACACACACACACTCTATATGGGGCAATTTGGAGAATTCAATTGACTTGATCCATGTTTTTGGACTGTGGGAGGAAACCCACGCGGACACGGGGAGAACATGGAAACTCCACCCAGATGGGGATTCGAACCGGGAATCTCTAGTGCTGAGAGGAGAACATGCTAACCACTAAGCTACTGTGCCGCCATAGAAAATCATTCATTCATTCATTATCTCCCGCTTTATCCTCTATTAGGGTTGCGGGGGGGTTCCCCATGCCCATCCAGGGGAGAACGTTTCGGGCGCTGGGCAGATACACCCAGGACAGGACGCCAATCTATCGCTGGGCACACACTCACTCATACAGACACTCTATATGGGGCAATTTGGAGAATTCAATTGGAAAACTCAATTGACCTTGATCCATGTTTTTGGACTGTGGGAGGAAACCGGAGAACCTGGAGGAAACCCACGGGGACATGGGGAGAACATGGAAACTCCACCCAGATGGGGATTCGAACCGGGAATCCCTAGCGCTGAGAGGCGAACGTGCTAATCACTAAGCCACCGTGCCGCCTGGGGGCAATTTAAAGCATCTAAATCATGATGAATCCATATTTTGGGCTGTGGAGGGAAACCGAAGAACCCGGAGAAAACCCACACGGACACGGGGAGAACATGGAAACGCCACCCAGATTGTGTTATCGAACCTGGAACCCCAGGGCTGAGAGGAGAACATGCTAACCACTAAGACACCATGCCACTGTTCACAAAACTGAATACAAACCATATAGCGGGCAATATAGTGGCTTAGTGGTCAGAACGTCCGCCTCTCAGCATTGGGGATGCAGGTTCGAATCCCAATCTGAGTGGAGTTTCCAGGTGGGTTTCCTCTTGGTTCTCCGGTTTCCTCCCACAGTCCAAAAACATGGATTCAAGGTGAATTCGCCACATATAGTGTGTGTTTGAGGCAGCACAGTGACATTTTGCTTGGCACGTTTGTCTCTCAGTGCTGGGGATCAAGGTTCGAATCCCAATCTGGGTGGAGTTTCCATGTTCTCCCCATGTCCATGTGGGTTTCCTCCGGGTTCTCTGGATTCCTCCCACAGTCCAAAAACATGGATCAAGTCAATTGAGTTCTCCAAATTGCCCCATATAGAGTGTGTGTGTGTGAGTGAGTGTGTGTCCAGTGATACTGGCGCCCTGTCCTTGGTGTTTCTGTCCAGCGACCAAAACATTCTTACTGGATAGGCATGGGCATGGGCATGGGTACCCCCCCCTCCCCCTCACGAGTAGAGGATTAATGAATGAATTAAATCCTGTTGTGACTTTTAAGACCCAATTTTAAAGAAAGAGTGAGTCAACTGGGGCGGCACAGTGGCTTGGTGGTTAGCATGTTCGCCTCTCAGCGCTAGGGATTCCCGGTTCGAATCCCCAATCTGGGTGGAGTTTCCATGTTCTCCCCGTGTCTGCGTGGGTTTCCTCCGGGTTCTCCGGTTCTCTCCCACAGTCCAAAAACATGGATCAAGTCAATTGAATTCACAAAATTGCCCCTTATAGAGTGTGTATGTCTGTGTGAGTGAGTGTGTGCCCAGCGATGGATTGGCGCCCTGTCCTGGGTCTATCTGCCCAGCGCCCGAGACGTTCTCCCCTGGATGGGCATGGGGAACCCCACCGCGACCCTAATAGAGGATAAAGTGGGAGATAATGAATGAATGAATGAATGAATGAATGGTGTCAACATTTACTGACTTCTCTTATCTCGCCTCCTCCGGGTTCTCCGCCTTCCTCCCACAGTCCAAAAACATGGATCAAGTCAATTGAGTTCTCCAAAATTGCCCCATATAGAGTGTTTCTGTGTGAGTGAGTGTGTGCCCAGCGATGGATTGGCGTCCTGTCCTGGGTGTATCTGCCCAGCGCCCGAAACGTTCTCCCCTGGATGGACATGGGGAACCCCCCCCGCGACCCTAATAGAGGATAAAGCGGAAGATAATGGATGGATGGATGGATGGATGGATGGATGGAGAGAGTCAACTGTTTGAAAAAGGTTTCTTCACCTCGTCCACTCCAAAGTACAGAACATGTGGGTTTAAGGTGACCTTTGGAAGCAGTAGAGCTGGGTAAACAGTGGATATAATTGCAATATGTATAATATAATAAAACCAGAGTGTGTCTGGGTGTAGCCTCACTTAAACCATGAACAGTTTATTGATGCATCATCATCAGTGTGGATGGATGCCCCCAAACAAATTGGCACTCGGCTTTCAGAATGTTATTATATAATGAATGTGCTGGTCTGGAACCGAGGGACTTAGAGGGAAAATTGTGTTAGAATGTAATGTGTTTTTAATACAATCTACTGTTAAACTGATTTGTCTACTCCGGTGCGGTGGGGAGAAAGGTCTGCACTCATTAAGTCAAGATAATTCCGAATGCACTTGAACGCAAGCTTAAGTTAATATCCAATGTTACATTTCCAAATCACTTCCATTAAAATGCTGCGCAAACTAAAGACAAATAAAGCTAAATGTTTATGGAAAATTCAGGCTCTAGATTGGTACAGAGTTACAGTATTCATTCAGTCATTATCTTTCGCTTTATCCTCTACTAGGGTCACGTGGGGGTTCCCCGTGCCCATCCAGCGGAGAACGTTTTAGGTACTGGGGAAATACACTCAGGACAGGGCGCCAGTCTATCACTGGGCACACACTCACTCACTCACACATTCAACTCACACACAGACACACTTTATGGGGCAATTCAGAGCCTTCAGTTTACATTGAATCCATGACTGTGTGTGGAAACTAGAGAACCCAGAGTCAACCCATGCTAACATGGAGACTCCTCCCAGATTGGGATTGGGAACTAATATGAGAAGTCAGTAAATGTTGACACCAAACCAGCAATAATTAAAAAATAAATAATAATAAAATAAATAAATACATTTATTAAAAAATTATCATTAACCTTATATTTAAAACACTCTTGTGTATATATATTAGTTGTTAACATGTTCTCCTCTCGGCGGCACGGTGGCTTAGTGGTTAGCACGTTCGCCTCTCAGCGCTAGGGATTCCCGGTTCGAATCCCCATCTGGGTGGAGTTTCCATGTTCTCCCCGTGTCTGCGTGGGTTTCCTCCGGGTTCTCCGGTTTCCTCCCATAGTCAAAAAACATGGATCAAGTCAATTGAATTCTCAAAAGTGCCCCATATAGAGTTTGTCTGTGTGAGTGAGTGTGTGCCCAGCGATGGATTGGCGCCCTGTCCTGGGTCTATCTGCCCAGCGCCCGAGACGTTCTCCCCTGGATGGGCATGGGGAACCCCACCACGACCCTAATAGAGGATAAAGCGGGAGATAATGAATGAATAAATGAATGTTCTCCTCTCAGCTCTAGGGATTCCCAGTTTGAATCCCAATCTGGGTGGAGTTTCCATGTTCTCCTCGTGTCCGTGTGGGTTTCCTCTGGGTTCTCCAGTTTCCTCCCACAGTCCAAAAACATGGATCAAGGTCAATTGAGTTCTCCAAATTGCCCCATATAGAGTGTGTTTCTGTGTGTGTCTGTGTGAGTGAGTGTGCCCAGCGATAGATTGGCGCCCTGTCCTGGGTCTATCTGCCCAGTGCCCGAAACTTTCTCCCCTGGATGAGATAGGCACCCCGCAACCCTAATAGAGGATAAAGTGGAAGATGTATATATATATTCATTCATTCATTCATTATCTTCCACTTTATCCTCTATTAGGGTCGCGGGGGGGTTCCCCATGCCCATCCAGGGGAGAACGTCTCGGGAGCTGGGCAGATAGACCCAGGATAGGGCGCCAATCCATCGCTCGGCACACACTCACTCACACAGACAGACACACTCTATATGGGGCAATTTCGAGAACTCAACTGACTTGATCCATGTTTTTAGACTGTGGGAGGAAACCGGAGAACCCGGAGGAAACCCACGCAGACACGGGGAGAACATGGAAACTCCGCCCAGATGGGGATTCGAACCGGGAATCCCTAGTGCTGAGTGGAGAACATGCTAACCACTAAGCCACCGTGCCAGCCTGAATATATATATAAATAATATTCACTAATAGATTATTTTTTGTATTTTATGTAATATTTCAATGAAAATATTAATGTTTTGTTAGTAAAATTGGTTGATTTGGTTTATAAATACGTACGCTGCATGTTGTACTATTGACGTGAAAGCAAATACAAAGTCTAAGTTCTGTTGCTCCGGAATGCTCGAGCACTCAGTGCCAAAACAATTTGTTTCAAATGATGAAAGAACGAACGTGGCACTAGTCATGTTTTCCTCTTAGCATGAAAGCGGTCCCGAATCTGACGACGTTGAAATCTGCATCACCAAATTGTTCTGGGAAAATGTTTGTAAGTCTATAAAGATGCTAATTACATCAATGTGTGGCATTCCACAAATAAAGAGCCAATAAAGCCGAGCTTTATGAATAAGCAAGGACAGTAAAAACGATGAGCAAATACCTGGCAGCAGGGTGCAGCTTAGAGTAAACACACACACACACACACACACACACACACACACACACACACACACACACAGGTCTGATTAGCATGGCACTAATTTTGAAGGATTAGAATGTTGGTTGTTAATGAGAAAGCCTGTGTGTGTGTGTGTGTGTGTGTGTGTGTGTGTGTGTGTGTGTGTGTGTGTGTGTGTGTGTGTGTGTATAGGAGCTACCTATGCTAATCCTCAGGCATTTATAACCACACAGGGAGCTTCACCTCCTATATAGATGGCAATGAATATATATCACTCTTGTAATTCTGACAAATCTGATTTGTAATTGTATTACATATTACTTTATCTTAATTCTTTGCCTTAACAATACTACGAAAAATAATATTCTGTTTTTGGACTGTGGGAGGAAACCGGAGAACCCGGAGGAAACCCATGTGGACACGGGGAGAACATGGAAACTCCACCCAGATTGGAATTCAAACCGGGAATCCCTAGTGCTGAGAGGAGAACATGCTAAACACTAAACCACTGTGCCAGTAATAATAATAATAATAATAATAATAATAATAATAATAATAATAATAATGACGGCACGGTGGCTTAGTGGTTAGCATGTTCTCCTCTCAGCACTAGGGATTCCCATTTCAAATCCTCATCTGGGTGGTGTTTCCATGTTCTCCCCGTGTCCGCGTGGGTTTCCTCCGGGTTCTCCGGTTTCCTCCCACAGTCCCAAAACATGGATCAAGTCAATTGAATTCTCCAAATTGCCCCATATAGAGTGTGTCTGTGTGAGTGAGTGTGTGCCCAGTGATTGGCGCCCTGTTCTGGGTGTATCTGCCCAGAGCCCGAGACGTTCTCCCCTGGATGGGCATGGGGAACCCCCCCCCCCCGCGACCCTAATAGAGGATAAAGCAGAAGATAATAGATGGATGGATAACAACATTATTATTGTTATTTTATTTTTGGATTCATTGTGATTTTCCTGGGTGGAGTTTCCATGTTCTCCCCGTGTCCACGTGGGTTTCCTCCAGGTTCTCGTGTTCAGTCCAAAAACATGGATTCAAGGTAAATTAAATGCTCTAAATTGCCCCATATAGTGTGTGTTTGTGTGTGAGTAAATATGTCCATTGATAGATTGGCAGCCTGTCCTGAGTGTATCTGCCCAGCACCCGAAATGTTATCCTCTGGATGGGCATGGGGAGCATCCCCCCCCCCCCCCCCGTGACCCTAATAGAGGATAAAGCGGAAGATCACTCTATAGACTCTAACCAGTTCGCAAACCAGTTCCAATTCGCTACTCACTTTCCTCCATCCTTTTCACACTATCATCCGCTTTATCCTCCATTAGGGTCGCGGTGGTGTTCCCCAAGCCCATCCAGGGGAGAACGTCTCGGGCGCTGGGCAGATACACCCAGGACAGGGTGCCAATCCATCGCTGGGCACACACTCACTCACACAGACACACTCTACATGGGGCAATTTGGAGAACTCAATTGACTCGATCCATGTTTTTGGACTGTGGGAGGAAACCAGAGAACCCGGAGGAAACCCACGCAGACACGGGGAGAACATGGAAACTCCACCCAGATGGGAATTCGAACCGGGAATCCCTAGCGCTGAGAGGAGAACGTGCTGACCACTAAGCCACCGTGCCACCTATCTTGACTTTCACTATTAAAATATATACTTTCCTTCACTGAACATAATTTTGTTTTACTTCATTTTTAATCGCCTTTGCTTGCCAATGGCAAAGTCTTCCATATTTTCCACCTGTTCGTTAGTGCTCTTTAAATCTCGTTTTATAATTTATAATTATCTAGCTTTTGTTTTCATATTCATGAGTCCATGATTCGAATTCTCTGTTACAGAGGCTTCATTAATCCATCACATCCCCTCTGTCCTCCTCCACTTTAAAGACACTTGGCACATGCTTCATTTCCTTCTCCTTGACATCTTTATCAGGAGTCGAGCACGCACACACACACACACACACACACACACACACACACACACACACACACACACACACACACACAATTTATATATACACTGTATATACATGCAGGACATTTCCCATAGCGGTATTTCTGAAGGAACTCACCCTATATGAAAGGTGTGTCACCCTGGTAATGTGTGTGTGTGTGTGTGTGTGTGTGTGTGTGTGTGTGTGTGTGTGTGTGTGTGTGTGTGTGTACAGCCAAAAAAGCTCAGCTGCGGCAGAATGCTGGCACCGTGCTCCCTGCCACGTACCTGCGCCATCCTGTGAATCTAATTGGCATTCAGTGGGTTGATAAATGGATTGGCATAATGGGACAATATACTTGACATATGCAGATGCCTCCTGAGAGACAGCCTCATCTTATTGAGCCTCGGATACCAACACACACACACACACACACACACACACACACACACACACGCTTTGAGCACACAGCTGTGGCCTAAAGCTCACACTAATAACGGAGCCAATCAGGGATCAGCAAGGTTTAAGGCCCAGCGCTTTCCGTCATTGGGCAGTGAATGCAAATAAGTCAAGAGTCTAACACACGGTCACAATGCGAATATAGTACAATCTTCGGCCAATCAATACCATCCAAATGAAGTGCTCTATTTTGCATACTGGAGGAAGCCCACACGGACACGGGGAGTACATGAAAACTCCACCCATATTGGGATTCGAACCGGGAATCCCTAGCGCTGAGAGGAGAACATGCCAACCACTAAGCCACCGTGCTGCCATTAAGGTAAAGATATTTTTCAGAATTATTTCACCAAAACATGGTGTGATTTTAAGATTAGGTCAGCTTTACAGTGTTATAAGCCTTTAAACCGCCAAAGAACAAGCCAAAGCGACAGTGGCAAGAAAAAACTCCCTGTTATGTTATTTAAAGGAAGAAACCTTGTGAGGACCGAGGCTCAAAAACATGAATCATGAGTCTATTGAATTCTCCAAATTGCCCCATATAGAGTGTTGGTTTTCTGTGTGTTCTCCGGTTTCTTCCTACAGTCCAAAAACATGGAACAAGGTACATTCATTCATTCATTATCTCCCGCTTCATCCTCTACTAGGGTCGTGGTGGGGTTCTCCATGCCCATCCAGGGGAGATCATCTCAGGCACTGGGCAGATACACCCAGGACAGGACGCCAATCCATCGCTGGGCACACACTCACACGGACACACTCTATATGGGGCAATTTTTGAGAATTCAATTGACTTGATCCATGCTTTTGGACTGTGGGAGGAAACCGGAGAACACGGAGGAAACCCACGCGAACACGGGGAGAACATGGAACCTCCACCCAGATGGGGATTCGAACCGGGAATCCTTAGCGCTGAGAGGAGAACATGCTAACCACTAAGCCCCGGATCAAGGTACAGTAGCATGAAAATTGCCCAAATTGCCAAAAACTCCCCAAATTGCCCCATATAGATTGTGTTTGCCTGTGTGAGTGAGTGTGTGCCCAGTGATAGATTGGCGCCCTGTCCTGGGTGTATCTGCCCAGCGCCCGAAACGTTCTCCCCTGGATGGACATGGGGAACCCCCCCACGACCCTAATAGAGGATAAAAAGCAGAAGATAATGGATGGATCTCACTCCAAACTCTACATCACTGTGTGAATAAAACATGGATAGTGTTGTGTGATGGTTATACTGTTCTTACACACAGAGGGTTTAGTCCTCCACATTTAACCCATCCTTCCAGTGACACACACACACACACACTGAGTGAAGTGAGCACACATGCCCGAAGTGGTGGGCGGCCCTGTATACGGTGCTTGGAGAGCAGTTGGGGTTGGGTACCTTGCTCAAGGGCACTTCAGCCATTTTACTCGATGGGACTCGGAATTCAATTGGGGACCAACAAGTCACCAAGCTGCTTCCTTAACCACAAGCCTACAACTGCCCCCAAATAACAACACATACAGTCCCAATTAGTGTTATAATCATTAGTATACTTTCATCCTCTATTAGGATCCATTTCTTCCATGCTTTATCCAGGGGAGAACGTTTAGGGCGCGGTGGGGGTTCCCCATGACAGGACCCAATCCATCGCTGGGCACACACTTACTCACACAACAGACACACTCTATATGGGGCAATTTGGAGAACTCAATTGACTTGATCCATGTTTTTGGACTGTGGGAGGAAACCGGAGAACCCGGAGGAAACCCACGCGGACACGGGGAGAACATGGAACTCCACCCAGATGGGGATTCGAACCGGGAATCCTTAGCGCTGAGAGGAGAACATGCTAACCACTAAGCCACCATGCCGCCTAATCATTAGTTCCATTTTTAATTACCTTTGAGAAGTTTTACGGTGGGTGGCTTTGTCTCATTAAAATTCATCCATCTATTATCTCCCGCTTTATGCTCTATTAGGGTCGCGGGGGGGGTTACCCATGCCCATCCAGGGGAGAACGTTTCGGGTGCTGGGCAGATACACCCAGGACAGGGCGCCAATCTATCACTGGGAACACACACACACTCTATATGGGGCAATTTGGAGAACTCAATTGACTTGATCCATGTTTTTGGACTGTGGGAGGAAACCGGAGAACCCGGAGGAAACCCACTCGGACACGGGGAGAACATGGAACCTCCACCCAGATGGGGATTCAAACCGGGAATCCCTAGTGCTGAGAGGCGAATGTGCTAACCACTAAGCTACCGTGCCGCCTGTCTCATTAATATTATTAATAACATATATATATATTTTTTTTTTTTCTCTCATTGTAGGTTAATTGTCATCATGTTGAACATTTGTACAGAGCTGTGTTAAGTCTGTCATTTTTTTTTTTTTTTTTTTTTTTTTCAGACCTGTCCCGTTTATTTCAGGTAAGCTCTGACTTTGTTGTCATCTCTCAGGACACACATACAACAAAAGCAACCCAGCCCCAAATTTACAAAACCAGTGAACACGAACGGGTCACATCTGTGAGTGTAATGCATCGCGGCTCTCCCCGAGGTCGCCATGGCGACCAAGGTGACTGGCAGACGTGCTGTCTCAACAAATGAGCCACTTTGGAATCATTTACCCCTTTCGTTTTTTTTTAAAAGAATCACATAAAGGTACTCGGTGGCAGCACTGTAAATCGAAACAAAGAAGAAAGTTTTAAATCCACATTTTGATAAATTATTAATACGTTTGGGGTTATAAGTTCAAATTTTATTTATATAAATTCATTCATCCATTATCTCCCGCTTTATCCTCTATTAGGGTCGTGGTGGGGTTCCCCATGTCCATCCAGGGGAGAACGTCTCGGGCGCTTGGCAGAAAGACCCAGGACAGGGCGCCAATCCATCGCTGGGCACACACTCACTCACACAGACACACTCTATATGGGGCAATTTGGAGAATTCAATTGACTTGAGCGGCACGGTGGCTTAGTGGTTAGCACGTTCGCCTCTCAGCGCTAGGGATTCCCGGTTCGAATCCTCATCTGGGTGGAGTTTCCATGTTCTCCCCGTGTCCGCGTGGGTTTCCTCCGGGTTCTCCGGTTTCCTCCCACAGTCCAAAAACATGGATCAAGTTAATTGAGTTCTCTAAAAAATTGCCTCTTATAGAGTGTGTTTGAGTGAGTGAGTGTGTGCCCAGCGATGGATTGGCGCCCTGTCCTGGGTCTGTCTGCCCAGCGCCCGAGACGTTCTCCCCTGGATGGGCATGGGGAACCCCCCACCGCGACCCTAATAGAGGAAAAGCGGGAAGATAATGAATGAATGAATGAATGAATTGACTTGATCCATGTTTTTGGACTGTGGGAGGAAACCGGAGAACCTGGAGGAAACCCACGCGGACACGGGGAGAACATGGAAACTCCACCCAGATGGGGATTCGAACCGGGAATCCCTAGTGCTGAGAGGAGAACGTGCTAACCACTAAGCCACCGTGCCACCCTTATTTATATAAATGTTTTTACAATATGGAACTAAAATTACTTATTAATTAAATGACTGTGCTTTATTATTAGCTCTAACTGCCTTCCTCGTCTGTTTCTTTTTAGGTGTCCCCCGGCTTCCTGGAGATCTTCATCAATGGCTCTGCCGACGAATACTGGATGGAACCTGAATATTAATTGGACTGGCGGTCCTGCAGGACGCCCCCTAATGGACTCACATATAGTTTTCCAGTTGTTAGTTTTTCCATTTGTTTAATATCTGTACATTAGTGTCCTACATTGTTGATGCTGCCGGTCGCTCAAGGAGGATGAGTCCTTCACTGAGTCTTGGTCCTCACAAGGTTTCTTCCTTAAATAACAACATAACAGGGAGTTTTGTCTTGCCACTGTCTCTTCGGCTTGCTTTTTGGGGGTTTAAAGGCTTTTCATTCTGTAAAGCTGCTTTGTGACAATGTTCTGTTGTAAAAAGCGCGACAGAAATAAATTACTTGAACTTGAAATCCTTCATTCCAAACTTGGAACTTGCCAAAAATCCTCTACTAGGGTCATTCCCAATCCATCTTCCAGGCTCTGGTAGATACACCCAGGACAGGGCAATTTGGAGCATTTAATTTAACTTGAATCCATGTTTTTGGACTGTAAAAAAATAATAAAAACGCTGTATCCCCCAGCGCTGCTTTATCCCATATTAGCGGGGGGATTCGAACCGGGAATCACTAGCGCTGAGAGGCGAACGTGCCAACCACTAAGCCACCGTGCCGCCCCTATATATATATATATAAACTGTATTTCATGACAACAAAAGGCACTCAGTGATATTTCTAATAAAACAATGAAAGTTGTTATTCTTAACAATGATTTTGGAATATCGTTAATAATGGACTAATCTAAACGATTCTTGTAACAACGTGTTTTATTGGTTAGTTTTATGCTGCAGTATAAATGGGTTTAAATGGGTTTAAAGTTAAAACCCCGACTCCATTATACTGCCCCACTGGGACTCTAACACTCTTTATTACGCTGCATCCTGGCCGTCCTGTTATGACCCTAACCTCAGACTTTTTGTACAAATTAACCCTTTGTGCAGTTTATATAAAACATTAGACAACAGTTACCAATGTGACATTGAGCTTAATGTGTGTGTACAACATGGTTTTGCAGTTGTTTTTGACAATTATTTATTTATTTTTTTATTTATATCCGTTTTTTTTTGTATTCTATATTATTTATTTCATCTTTATTTTACTCTTACAATTTTATATTTGAGTTGAATATTTCTATATATATATATATATATATATATATATATATATATATATATATATATATATATATATATATATATATATATACACACACATATACACACACAACACACACACATATATATATATATATATATATATATATATATATATATATGTGTGTGTTTCCCTAAAATCCCTTTGGGATAAAGCAATTAAGTAATTAAAGTAAGTAGGTAAGTAACTAACACAGTGGCTTAGTGGTTAGCATGTTCTCCTCTCAGCACTAGGGATTCCCGGTTCGAATCCCCATCTGGGTGGAGTTTCCATGTTCTCCCCGTGTCTGCGTGGGTTTCCTCCAGGTTCTTCGGTTTCCTCCCACAGTCCAAAAACATGGATCAAGTCAACTGAATACTCCAAATTGCCCCATATAGAGTGTGTGTGTGTGTGAGTGAGTGTGTGCCCAGCGATAGATTGGCGCCCTGTCCTGGGTGTATCTGCCCAGCGCCCGAAACGTTCTCCCCTGGATGGGCATGGGGAACCCCCCATTAGATTTTGTAAGTCTTTGGTTATAACGCGTTTTAGTTACCAAAAGAAAACCTCACATCAATAGCTTAATGTTTTTATTTTGTATGTTCTCCCTGTGTGGGTTTACCTCAGGGAGTCAATTTCCCCCCCACACTCTAAGAACATGCTAATTGTTCGTTTGGACATACTAAATAGCTGATGACTGTATCGTTTATATCGGTTCCAGTCAGGACACGGCTAATAATGCTGTCCAGACGTTCAGCTCTCACATAGAGATGTTAGTGTGACTAATATTTATATAAAATTATAAAACTTGGATCCAGAATTAAGCTCTCGCTCCATCTCTCTCTCTCTCTCTCTCTCTCTCACACACACACACACACACACACACACACACACACACACACACTGCATCCAATTTAAAGGTGCTTAAAGTCAACTTGTGCATGCATGTGTGGAACAGAGAGGGAGCGAAGTGAAGAAGGGAGGGAGGGATTCTAATTAGTGTGTAAAAACAACATATGGAAACTTCATTGTCCATTTCATCCCTCAATGTGCACCATCAAGTCACATTTCTGCTGCTCAGTCATGCTGTGTGTGTGTGTGTGTGTGTGTGTGTGTGTGTGTGTGTGTGTGTGTGTGTGTGTGTGTGTGTGTGTGTGTGTGTGCTCCTCCTTCCTGATGTTGATGCTCTTATTTACTTGGAGTAACATTAAACCTCATTAGTTCGGCATCAGCTCCTGTAGGTTTTGTATCTCTCTCTTGTTCTCTCTCTCTCTCTCACACACACACACACACACACACACACACACACACACACACACACACACACACACACACACACACACACACACACACACACACACTTTCATCTTTCAACTTCATTTTCATCATAGAATCCAAATTAATACATAGACTCTTTGAACTTCACGTCTTTAACAGGAGCAGACAGCTGTTGGTTTATGGATCTGCAAATTTCCTTTAAAAGAAATGATATTTTTACAGGGCGGCACGGTGGATTAGTGGTTTAGCATGTTCTCCTCTCAGCTCTAGGGATTCCCGGTTCGAATCCCCATATGGGAGGAGATTCCATGTTCTCCCCGTGTCCGTGTGGGTTTCCTCCGGGTTCTCCGGTTTTCTCCCACAGTCCAAAAACATGGATCAAGTCAATTATTTTCTCAAAATTGCCCCATATAGAGTGTGTCTGTGTGAATGAGTGTGTGCCCAGTAATAGATTGGCGTCTGCCCAGCGCCCAGCGCCCGAGAGTTCTCCCCTGGACGGGCAAGGGGAACCCCACCGTGACCCTAATAGAAGCGGGAGATAATGAATGAATGAATATCACTGGTGTGTAGCCACACCACCAACCCGGCCCCTCCATCCAAAAAGACACTAGTTCAAAAACATGGATCAAGTCAATTGAACTCTCCAAATTGCCCCATATATAGTGTTTGTGTGAGTGAGTGTGTGCCCAGCGATGGATTGGCGTCCTGTCCTGGGTGTATCTGCCCAGCGCCCGAAACGTTCTCCCCTGGATGGGTATGTTTGGGGTTTTTTTTAACTCTTTCCTAGAAAATCTTCTGAAGAACTAGACTCGGTGCCAATCCATTGCTGGTCACACACACACACTGCATTCACACAAACACACACACACTGCATGCATTCATACACACACACACACACACACACACACACACACACACACACACACACACACACACACACACACACACACACACACACACACACTGCATGCACACAGACACACACACACACACACTGCATGCATGCACACACACAGACACACACACACTGGATGCATGCACACCGACACACACAGACACACACACATACACTGCATGCATGCACACAGACACACACACACACACACACACTGCATGCATGCACACAAACACACATACACACTGGCATGCATGACACACACACGACACACACACACATACACTGCATGCATCACACACACACACACACACACACACACACACACTGCATGCACAGACACACACACGACACACACTGCATGCATTCACACACACACATACGCTGCATGCATGCACACCGACACACACCGACACACACACATACACTGCATGCATGCACACAGACACACA
>JAFMOC010000701.1:102500-122500 GCA_019802505.1 Corydoras sp. C115
ACATGGGTTTCCTCCGGGTTCTCCGGTTTCCTCCCACAGTCCAAAAACATGGACCAAGTGTACCCAGTGATGGATTGGCGCCCTGTCCTGGGTGTATCTGCCCAGCGCCCGAGACGTTCTCCCCTGGATGGACATGGGGAAGCACCTCCTGAACCTAATAGAGGATAAAGCGGAAGATAATGAATGGATGGATTATTTCTCGTTCACATTTTCACCAGGATTTTGTGTGCAAGTGCAATGAGGTTTTTTTTTTTTTTTTTTTTTTTGATTGAAAGAATGAATTAATCCGACTGTTACTGATCACCTCGTCCTCTACAACCGTCCATTTGATGCACTTTAAATCAACAGCAAACTAAAATTAATCAACCTTCGAGGGGAATCACTCTTTCTAACGGCGGTGTCTTAATTACATTACATTATACAACAGCACAGAAACTAAACTGCAGGACAGGGTCGTGTTCAGCTCCGCTACCCACAATGCCCTCACTTTTATTTGCCCTTTTTATTGCTGTGTTTTCAGTGGAGATTTGCTAATTATGGCCGCTGATAAATCACCCTAACGTCCGTTTCGTCAGCCAGATGTCATTCCAATTAGAAATTAAAACTTTCATTACTGGACAGTAGTAACGTCATCTAGAAAATCGTGTCACCTCAGTGACACTGCTGGGATAGGAATAATGCACCCACCAAATAACCCCTGCTCTGTGGTGGTTCTATTGGGGTTCTGACCATTAGACCAGAGTAAAGGGGACGTACACAGTATGTACTGTAGAACACACACAGATGGACTACAGTCTGGAATTGGAGAACTGCAAAGAACTACAAAGTCCATCTTTACAGAAAGTGGAACTGAGAACATGTGGAGAATAAGTGGAGCAAAAAAGGGGGCATGGCCAAATTTTTGGCTGCTACTGTATATCCATCCATCCATTAACTTCTGCTTTATCCTCTATTATCGCGGTGGGGTTCCCCATGCCAATCCAGGGGAGAACGTTTCAGGCGCTGGGCAGATACACCCAGAACAGGGCGCCAATCCATCGCTGGGCACACACTCACTCACACAGATACACTCTATATGGGGCAATTTGGAGAATTCAATTGACCTGGATGCATGTTTTTGAACTGTGGGAGGAAAGCAGAGAACCCGGAGGAAACTCACGTGGACACGGGGAGAACATGGAAACTCCACCCAGATTGGGATTCGAACTGCTGAGAGGAGAACATGCTAACCACTAAGCCACCATGCTGCCCTGGTACTGTATAAATGCTAAAACAAATTACACAACACAATATCACTGGTAGGTGGCACGGTGGCTTAGTGTTTAGCATGTTCTCCTCTCAGCACTAGGGATTCCCGGTTCGAATCCCCATCTGGGTGGAGTTTCCATGTTCTGCGTGGGTTTCCTCCGGGTTCTCCGGTTTCCTCCCACAGTCCAAAAACATGGATCAAGTCAATTAATTTCTCAAAATTGCCCCATATAGGGTGTGTCTGTGTGAATGAGTGTGTGCCCAGTAATAGATTGGCGTCTGCCCAGCACCCGAGACGTTCTCCCCTGGATGGGCATGGGGAACCCCACCGTGACCCTAATAGAAGCGGGAGATAATGAATGAATGAATATCACTGGTCTATAGCCACACCACCAACCCGGCACCTCCATCCAAAAAGACACTAGTTCTCCCAGAACACTATTCATTAATTCATTCATTATCTTCTGCTTTGTCCTCTATTAGGGTCACGGGGGGGTTCTCCATGCTCATCCAGGGAAGAACGTTTCGGGCGCTGGGCAGATACACCCAGGACAGGGCGCCAATCCATCGCTGGACACACACTCACTCACACAAACACACTCTATATGGGGCAATTTGGAGAATTCAATTGACTTGATCCATGTTTTTGGACTGTGGGAGGAAACCGGAGAACCCGGAGGAAACCCACGCGGACACGGGGAGAACATGGAAACTCCACCCAGATTGGGATTCGAACCACGTGCTACCCACTAGGGCCCCCCGCTTGGATATATATCTTTACAAGTACTACGAACTAGAACTGGGATTCGTGACATGGTGGCTTAGTGGTTAGCATGTTCTCTTCTGGGTGGAGCGTCCATGTTCTCCCCGTGTCCACAAGGGTTTCCTTCAGGTTCTCCGGTTTCCTCCCACAGTCCAAAAACAATGATCAAGGTCAACTTCTCCAAATTGCTCCATATAGAGTGTGTCTGTGTGTGTGAACCCAGCGATAGATTGGCGCTGAGAGGAGAACGTGCCAACCACTAAGCCACAGTGCCGCCTCCCAGAATACTAGTGTAATTATAAATGGTATGCACTTGTTTCTTTCTTCGGGTTGCAGTGGAACAGCACAAATAAGCAGATTCCTTTCCACCCAGCTCTTCAAAAACGGACAAAATCACGGCCGCCTCACTGAAATGACAAGAAACAGTTGGATCTTAATCATGTAATGCTACTTTAATTTGTTTACGTGGCGAGAGGCAGGTGCTGCGCTATAGAAATCACACATTCAAACGGTTTCGATAGAGAAAAAAAAAAAAAGCTAGGAATTACCCAAGGATATGAGCACCAAGGCGAAAAGCCCATTTTCCGATACCTTACTGTTCCTGTGGCCACTGCGTGCGATGTAATTAAAAAGTTTACAGCTCATTGCACGGTAGCTAAACCTCCCTGATGTGGAAGAGAAGATTGCTGCGTGATTGTAATGAAGGCTTGTTCGAACAGTGGATATACGTCCACAATCGACTTCCAAATAAATTTAGGCTGACCTGCGGACACAGGGAACAGAATTACTTCCACTGTTGCTATTTTAATAACCAGGGATATGATGGAAGGAGGCGGCACGGTGGCTTAGTGGTTGGCACGTTCTCCTCTCAGCGCTAGGGATTCCTGGTTCGAATCCCAATCTGGGTGGAGTTTCCATGTTCTCTCCGTGTCCGTGTGGGTTTCCTCCGGGTTCTCCGGTTTCCTCCCACAGTCCAAAAACATGGATCAAGATCAATTGAGTTCTCCAAATTGCCCCATATAGAGTGTGTCTGTGTGAGTGAGTGTGTGCCCAGCGATAGATTGGCGTCCTGTCCTGGTGCCCAGCGCCCGAGACGTTCTCCCCTGGATGGGCATGGGGAACCCCCCCACGACCCTAATAGAGGATAAAGCGGGAGATAATGAATGAATGAATGATGGAAGGAGGGCGGCACGGTGGCTTAGTGGTTGGCATGTTCACCTCTCAGCGCTAGGGACCAGCGCCATCCATTATCTTCCGCTTTATCCTCTATTAGGGTCGCGGGGGGGGAGGGGGGTCCCCATGCCCATCCAGGGGAGAAGATTTCGGGCGCTGGGCAGATAGACCCAGGACAGGACGCCAATCTGTCACTGGACACACACTCACTCACACAGACAGACACACTCTATATGGGGCAATTTGGAGAAGTTGACCTGATCATGGTTTTTGGACTGTGGGAGGAAACCGGAGAAACCGGAGGAAACCCACGTGGACACGGGGAGAACATGGAAACTCCACCCAGAGGAGAACATGCTAACCACTAAGCCAGCATGCCCTGTTATACTAATTCTAAACACAGATTTGTATCATTAGTGACTTTTAGCTATAAACAGTAATCTGTACTCATTAACTGCTTTAATTAAACTGTAAATGAAACCCATCGCGGGTCTAACAATCTTTCATGCACTGACCCGGGTTAAAGGACAGAGAGCTCATCAGCTTCAGCTGTTACAGCACGGCCACACTAAAGCAATCAGCATGAAAGCATTCCTGGCTTATCAAAGCGATATCACGCAAAGCTCGGCTTTATCATCCGCAGCCAACACAAATCTCCAACACAGGCATCATGCAACATGACGTGGACAAAACGCCAAGGCAGCGTTAGCATTCCAGATGATTGGAGTGGGCGGTGAATGTGTACTCTAAAAAGTTTGCATTTAGTGACAGAAGATTCCATGTGGAGCATTAACATGATGGAAAACTACAAGACATTCCATTGGGTCATTCATTATATTTACATTACATTTGGTCATTTATTGGACGCTTTTATCCAAAGCAACTTACAAGGTGAGCACAGGGTTCATCACAACATCCCTGGAGCAATGAAGGTGGAGGGTCTTGCTCAAGGACCCACACTGGTAACTTCAGTGGACCAGGATTTGAACCCACAACCATCAGATTGATAGCCCAAGGCAATAACCACTGAGCAACCACGTCCCATTCCATTCAGGGACAGGTTTATCAAAATCAACTCACAAGGACTGCAACTTCATGGTGACCATCAATGGTCAAAACAGTCATGATGCAGCCCCCCGGAGCAATGAGGAGGGTCTTGCTCAAGGACCCACATTGGTAACTTCAGTGGACCTGGGATTTGAACCCCCAACCTTCAGATTGACAGCCCAACGCCCTAACAACTGAGTTACCACGCTCCATTCCATTCAGGGACGCGTTTATCCAAAGCGACTTACACATATAGTAACTTGATGGTCAAAACAGTCATGATACAGCATCCTTGGAGCAATGAGGGTTAAGGGTCTTGCTCAAGGACCCACATTGGTAACTTCAGTGGACCAGGATTTGAACCCTCAACCATCAGATTGATAGCCCAAGGAAATAACCACTGAGCTACCACGACCCATTCCATACAGGGACGCGTTTATCCAAAGTGACCTACAAGTACTGCAACTTGATGGTCAAAGCAGTCATGATGCAGCCCCCTGGAGCAATGAGGAGGGTCTTGCTCAAGGAGCCACATTGGTAACTTCAGTGGACCTGGGATTTGAACCCCCAACCTTAAGATTGATAGCCCAACACCCTAACCACTGAGCTACCACTCCCCCATTCCATTCAGGGACGCATTTATCCAAAGCGACCTACACATATAGTAACTTGATGGTCAAAACGGTCATGATGCAGCCACCCAGAGCAAAGAGGGTTAAGGGTCTTGCTCAAGGACCCACATTGGTAACTTCAGTGGACCAGGATTTAAACCCCCAACCTTCAGATTGATAGCCCAACGCCCTGACCACTGAGCTACCACGCCCCATTCCATTCAGGGGTGTGTTTATCCAAAGCAACTTGATGGTCAAAACAGTCATGATACAACATCCCTGGAGCAATGAGG
This sequence comes from Corydoras sp. C115, assembly GCA_019802505.1. NCBI lineage: Eukaryota > Metazoa > Chordata > Actinopteri > Siluriformes > Callichthyidae > Corydoras > Corydoras sp. C115. The sequence goes on from JAFMOC010000701.1 coordinate 107,636, forward strand.
GTTGAGGGTCTTGCTCAAGGATTTGAACCCACAACCTTCAGATTGATAGGCCAACCGCCATACATGCATTTTCTTCAGGAAATGCAGCTCTCTAGTTTATTTACTCCACATTTTATTTAAAATTGTTATTAATTATACATATGTGAATTAAAATTCAGGAAAAATCAAAACTTCACATAATTCCATCCATCCATTATCTTTCTCTTTATCTTCTATTAGGGTTGTTACATGGGTTTCCCATGCCCATCCAGGAGAGAACGTTTTGGGAGCCAATCTATCGCTGGGCACACGCTCACTCACACAAACACACTCTATATGGGGCAATCTGGAGAACTCAATTGGCTTGATCCATGTTTTTGGACTGTGGAAGGAAACTTGGGGAGAACATGGAAACTCCATCGAGATTGGGATTCGAACCGGGAATCCCTAGTGGTGAGAGGAGAACATGCCAACCACTAAGCCACCATGCCGCCCGAAATTCACACAATTCATTAAAAAAAAAAAGTCAATAACATTAAAAATCAGATTAAAGTGACAAATCTAAGGCTTTAAAAACTCAAAGAATCCGGAAGTCTAATTCATGACCTCACAGAAAAGACGAGGCCAATGAAAATGCAGATTGCCGGTCGGTGGAGCAGCATGGTTCAGGGTTTGCGAGAGTCGTCCTCTAGAGCACAAACAGCAATGAATAAATTATAAATAAATAAATACTTCATCTTTACTAATAAGTGATACTACAACCATCATCAATCTCCCACCTGCTTTATTATTGGGTCCCATCGCACAGGGCTCTGGCACAATTGTCTCGGCTTGTCGTTTATAATTTATCTGGTAGCGGCGCGGTGCAAATCTGCCAAAGCATTATTCATTTGAGTGTTCATTAATTATGCAAATGAGTTGCAATTAACTAATCTCTTCAGAAGACGCCATTTGCATGTTAATGAAGTGCGCGGCTGTGGCGTTGTTTAATTGGGTAGACGGCGTGCATTAGGCGCACAGTGTGAGCGGGAAGATGCACAGCGATGGCCCCGGTAATGTACAAGCATTAAAAACCAGTTTGAGCCAAAGTGCTGTTCATCAAAATGGAAACGTCAGAGATTAAACCCGGGGCTGACCTGAAAGTTGGTTATTTTAAGGATGATGTCACGGGGATGATGTCAGTTTGGGAATAAGGTTTACTTGGGTGACGTGGGAGGGGCTGTCAGGCTGACAGGGCTGAGATCAAGCTTTTAAACACACGCTGTACTTATTAATAGTTTTATCCTCTACTAGGGTCGCGGGGGGGTTCCCCATGCCCATCCAGGAGAGAACGTTTTGGGCGCTGGGCAGATACACCCAGGACAGGACGCCAATCTATCACTGGACACACACTCACTCACACAGACACACTCTATATGGGGCAATTTGGAGAACTCAATTGACTTGATCCATGTTTTTGGACTGTCGGAGGAAACCGGAGAACCCGGAGGAAACCCATGCGGACACGGGGAGAACATGGAAACTTCACCCAGATTGGGAATCGAACCAGGAATCACTAGTGCTGAGAGGAGAACATGCTAACCACTAAGCCACCGTGCCGCCCGTAATGGAAGTTCCATCCATCCATTATCCTCCGCTTTATCCTCTATTAGGGTCGCGGTGGGGTTCCCCTTGCCCATCCAGGGGAGAACGTCTCGGGCGCTGGGCAGATACACCCAGGACAGGGCGCCAATCTATCGCTGGACACACACTCACTCACTCACACAGACACACTCTATATGGGGCAATTTGGAGAACTCAATTGACTTGATCCATGTTTTTGGACTGTGGGAGGAAACCGGAGAACCCGGAGGAAACCCATGCGGACACGGGAGAACATGGAAACTCCACCCAGATTGGGATTCGAACCGGGAATCCCTAGCGCTGAGAGGAGAACATGCTAACCACTTTTGGCCATTCCTCGGTTGTTTATTCTTTTCTCCCTTTTTTGTTTTTTATTATTTTATTTATCATTCATTACATTTTGCTTAATCCTCCACTGGGGTCAGGAGGGTACATACAGGACGTCCCGTTTACTGTGTTCTCTAATGGTCGGGACTCCAGTAGTACCACCACAGGACCACCGCTAGGGTCCGGGGGGGGAGGGGGTTCTCTGGTTTCCTCCCACAGTCCAAAAATATGGATCAAGGTCAATTGAATGCTCCAGATTGCCCCATATAGAGTGTGTTTGTGTGAGTGAGTGTGTGTCCAGTGATAGATTGGCGTCCTGTCCTGGGTCTATCTGCCCAGCACCCGAGAGGTCCTCCTCTGGATGGGCATGGGGAACCCCACCACGACCCTAATAGAGGATAAAGCTGAAGATGATGGATGGAAGTTAGAGCATGTACATTTAAGATGCATTTATTTATACATCACAGAACAGAAGAAGACGTTCTAAAGGACGTCTACGTCACCATCACTTAACTTTAACTTTTAATTGAACTGTAAAACAGCAGGCGGCACGCTGGCTTAGTGGTTGGCATGTTCTCCTCTCAGCACTAGCGATTCCCGGTTCAAATCCCAATCTGGGTGGAGTTTCCATGTTCTCCCCATGTCCGCGTGGGTTTCCTCCGGGTTCTCCGGTTTCCTCCCTCAGTCCAAAAACATGGATCAAGTCAATTGAGTTCTCCAAATTGCCCCATATAGAGTGTGTATGCGTGCGTGTCTGTGTGAGTGAGTGTGTGCCCAGCGATAGATTGGTGCCCTGTCCTGGGTGTATCTGCCCAGCGCCTGAGACATTCTCCCCTGGATGGGCATGGGGAACCCTACCGCGACCCTAATAGAGGATAAAGCGGGAGATAATGGATGGATGGATGTAAAACAGCAGGCGGCACGGTGGCTTAGTGGTTAGCACGTTCTCCTCTCAGCACTAGGGATTCCCGGTTCGAATCCCCATCTGGGTGGAGTTTCCATGTTCTCCCCGTGTCCGCGTGGGTTTCCTCCGGGTTCTCCGGTTTCCTCCCACAGTCCAAAAACATGGATCAAGTCAATTGAGTTCTCCAAATTGCCCCATATAGAGTGTGTTTGTGTGAGTGATTGAGTGTGTGCCCAGCGATGGATTGGTGCCCTGTCCTGGGTGTATCTGCCCAGTGCCCGAAACGTTCTCCCCTGGATGGGCATGGGGAACCCCACCGCGACCCTAATAGAGGATAAAGCAGAAGATAATGAATGAATGAATGAATGTAAAACAGCATGATGTCTCTGACGTGCTGGGAAATCATTCCATGCCATAAAACTGAAAGTCCGGTGGAATTGATACAGCAGGAATGTGAGGAGGCCGAGCGTTCTCACTGAAGACCGAGGTCCGTCCGTCTTATCACCAGCCTGGAGATGGACGGCTACCAGACACCGGTCGAGACGGAGACGGGTGGAGTAAAGGGAGGTGCTGAGGTCGACGGGTGTGATCGCTGTTTTGGATTGCAGGTCTATCTCGATCTCTGCACTCCGGCAGACGGTTGCCGTTATCACGACGCCCCTCCTCCCTTTTCTAACGGACTTCGTATTTTTATCTCCTCGCCAGCAGCCCTTCACGTGATCCTCCCTCTTCTTCAGCCATTGGAGGATTCCACTTCCTGTCTGACAGGAGGTGCTGAATTTCCCCAGGATGTGAAGCACTCTGTTAACGTGCTTCTGCCTTCATCCGTACAAAAGACTTCATTCAAAAGATTAACTTAGAACCAATTTACAGGTCGGCAATGAAGACCATTCTGAATAGGTGCAAAAGTTTGTGGACATCTGTCTATCAGGCCGATGTAGTGGTGAGGGACATCCTAGAAGGAAAAGAAGGAAACTGAATTGCACCTCCTTAGTGGGAAATTTGTATTTATTATTATTATTATTAGTTCAAATGACTGCTGGGTCACATTTAATTTGTGAAAACAATATTAGTTGTAACTAAGGCTTAGGAAAAATATAAGATCATATAAGTAATATGATTCAATGTGTGTGTGTGTGTGTATATATATATATATATATATATATATACACACTGTATATATGGTGGCAGCATGGTGGCTTATACGTTCGCCTCTACTAGGGATTCCCGGTTTCGAATATATCTGGGTGGAGTTTCCATGTTCTCCCCGTGTATATATATATATATCCCACAGTCCAAATACATGGATCAAGTCAATTGAATCTATATTGCCCCATATAGAGTGTGTCTGTGTGAGTGAGTGTGTGCCCAGCGATGGTTTGGCGTCCTGACTGGGTCTATCTGCCCAGCGCCCGAGAGTCTCCCCTGGATGTACACAGTATGTACTGTAATATATATATATAAAATTAATAGTATAATAGCGGGAGTTATATAATATGTATGTATAGGTGGTGCTGTGTGTGTGTAGAGTAAGGGGATGTATACACACATGTCCACTGATATTTACTCATACATATATATATATATATATATATATATATATATATATATATATATATATATATATATATATATATATATATAATATAGTATAATATCAGTTATATATATGTGCATGTGTGTATATATGTACGTACATATATATATATATATATATATATATACATACATATATATATATATATATATATATATATATATATATATATATATATATATATATATATATATATAAACAGAATTAATAGTATAATATCAGTGTTCTACAGTACATACCGTGTACGTCCCCTTTACTCTGTTCTAATGGTCAGAACCCCAATAGAACCACCACAGATCAGGGATTATTTGGTGGGTGCATTATTCCTATCCCAGCAGTGTCACTGAGGTGTTTAAATGAAACTCCACTGCTGCACTAAAACCCCCTCACCACATCAGTGTCACTGCAGAACTGACAAGAAACAATCCACCACCCAAATTACACCTGTTCTGTTGATGGAGAACAGAGAACCAACAGGGGACTAACAACAACAAGAACACAGATGGACTACAGTCTGTAGTTGTAAAACTACAAAGTCCATCTATATGATATTGGAGGACGGACAATAAACTTTTGACTGATACTGTATATGTATTTAACAGCAAAACATCAAAAATTCAAATAAAATGGTATCAGGCTACACAAAAAATATAGAAATATATATTTCGTACACACACACACACACACTTTTAATACGTAAACATTTCAGATTTTTAAATGTAATTCTAAACACCGATAACATCTTAACCTTTTCAGCTTGAAACTATTCATTTCTGCCAGATTATTGTTAGCCGCTCTCTATTTAATAGCTCACAAGGCAGGCATTTTGTATCTTCTTCATCCAAATTCTGTAGACTTGGCAGCAAATGCTTGTTTGCACATTTTAACCCTCCTTCACAGGGGGCCTATTGAAAGCCCTACCTAAATCCCCTCGCTCTCTCGATGACGTGCCGCTGCATAATGAACTGCAGCATGGGAGTGAAGTGGTATTAATTATTACAATTAAAACATTAGCCATGCAGATCATGCATGTGGTGCAATGAAACGGGCCTGGCGCCCCCCTGACCTACAAAAGGCCCCTCTGTGAGCACACACACACACACACACACACACACACACACACACACACACCAGAAGGAAGGTGTGTAATTGTGTTTCTACTCATCCTGAAGATGCTGGCGTAATTAGCGAGCTTCTCGCCTCGAAGAATAGAGGGGCAATTTGGAAGGCGTCCAAATTGCAAGCTTTAATGAAAAGAAGGCGGCAGGAGAAGAGTAGTCTGTCAAAAGAGATGGGAACTTCTCTAGGGCGAATGCATGCATATGACTTGGCCCGGCTCGTACCGCATCCACCCGAGCAAAGGCTGTGTGGAACACCGATGGTGGTGGTGGTGTGTATGGGTGTGCGTGTGCGCATCCGTGCCGGGGGTTTGGAGAGAAATTAAACAGATTTAGAGCCAGAAGGCCTTTGCAGTTAAAGTTTAATGAAACCACTCACATAATAAGAGGCGCGGCCGTACACAAAAGCAGGCCATTGGGCTTTTCTTCACACTCCCACAACCAAATTGGGGGCGTCTGTCAAATTGATTTGTATTCGCTTTGTTGAGGATTTGACACGGATGTCTTTGGAAACAAACTAGTGGAGTTGTGCGGTCCCTGGATGACACACACCAATATAGAATTCACGCAAAACGCTGCTTCCAGCCAGAAACCCAGACTTATTAGCTGAGAGTTGCATGGGCGGTTAACGAAAACGTTACGTTACGAGTTTAATCTTCATGAATAAATAATAATAATAAGAAAAAACAAATGCTAGGGTGGCACGGTGATAGATAGGATAACTCTATTTTTCAGTGTTATAGTGAAATAATCCTGGTAATAATAATAATAATAATAATAATAACGTCAATAAACTGTAATTAGTTGACTAGTCGATTAAAAAAGTGTATTAAAACGCCGCCAGAAAAAACCCTGGGGCGGCACGGTGGCTTAGAGGTTAGCACGTTCTCCTCTCAGCGCTAGGGATTCCCGGTTCGAATCCCCATCTGGGTGGAGTTTCCATGCTCTCCCCGTGTCCACGTGGGTTTCCTCCGGGTTCTCCGGTTTCCTCCCACAGTCCAAAAACATGGATCAAGTCAATTGAGTTCTCCAAATTGCCCCATATAGAGTGTGTCTGTGTGAGTGGGTGTGTCCAGTGATAGATTGGTGTCCTGTCCTGGGTCTATCTGCCCAGCGCCCGAGACGTTCTCCACTGGATGGGCATGGGGAACCCCCCCACGACCCTAATAGAGGATAAAGTGGGAGATAATGGATGGATGGAACTTCCATTATGGGTGGCATGGTGGCTTAGTGGTTGGCATGTTCTCCTCTCAGCACTAGGGGTTCCCGGTTCGAATCCCCATCTGGGTGGAGTTTCCATGTTCTCCCCGTGTCCGTGTGGGTTTCCTCCGGGTTCTCCGGTTTCCTCCCACAGTCCAAAAACATGGAGCAAGTCAGTTGAGTTCTCCAAATTGCCCCATATAGAGTGTGTCTGTGTGTGTGAGTGTGTGTCCAGCGATAGATTGGCATCCTGTCTTGGGTGTATCTGCCCAGCGCCCGAGACGTTCTCCCCTGGATGGGCATGGGGGCATGGGGGCACACCCCGCGACCCTAATAGAGGATAAAGCAGAAGATAATGGATGGATGGATGGAAGGAAAAACTAATGCTATCGTTATGAGCACTGATGTGTGTGTGTGTGTGTGTGTGTGTGTGTGTGTGTGTGTGTGGTGTGGGGGTGGGTTCCCCATGCTCATCCTAGTGGATAAGGGATACAACCAGGACAGGGCCCCAATCCATCGCTGGGCACACTTACACACACACACACACACACACTCTATATGGGGCAATTTAGGGCATTCAACATACATTGAATCCATGTTTTTGGACTGTGGGAGAAAACCGGAGAACCCAGAGGAATCATCCCGGGGTTCTGACCCCAATCATCAGGTTGAGATACTTGTCACATTGGATAAAAGCATCTGCTAAAAACCCAAATATTAATACCAGGGAGTTTTTTTTTTCCTCCCTTGTTGCTCCAGCTCAGTTTTTAAGGGTTTCCAAAGTTTGTACAGCTGTTTTAAGACAATGCACGATTGTAAAAAGCATTACTTGAACTGTATAACCCTCCAGTAAAGCAGTCTTTTCCAAATTACACAAGAGGAATTATTATAGGAGTACGCAGGGGCGGACTGGCACCCTGTCCTGGGTCTATCTAACCAGTACCCGAAACAATTAGCAGCAACTGAGATGAGATTTGCATGAAACAAAAAAAACATGATGACAGAAATTCATTAGGCAGTTTGAAAAAAGTCCATCCATCATCTTTTGCTTCATCCTCTACTAGGGAGACGGGGGGGGGGGGTTCTCCATGCCCATCCAGGGAAGAACATTTCAGCCGCTGGGCAGATACACCCAGGACAGGACACCAATCCATCGCTGGGCACACACTCACTCACACAGACACACTCTATATGGGGCAATTTGGAGAATTCAGTTGACCTTTATCCATGTTTTTGGACTGTGGGAGGAAACCGGAGAACCCAGAGGAAACCCACGCGGACACGGGGAGAACATGGAAACTCCACCCAGATTGGGATTCAAACCAGGAATCCCTAGTGCTGAGAGGAGAACATGCCAACCACTAAGCAACCGTGCCACCCGTAATGGAAGTTCCATCCATCCATTATCTTCCGCATTATCCTCTATTAGGGTCGTGGGGGGGGGGGGGGTTCCCCATGCCAAGGACAGGACACCAATCTATCGCTGGGCACACACTCACTCACACAGACACACTCTATATGGGGCAAATTGGAGAATTTAATTGACCTTTATCCATGTTTTTGGACTGTGGGAGAAAACCGGAGAACCCGGAGGAAACCCACATGGACACAGGGAGAACATGGAGACTCCACCCAGATTGGGATTCAAACCAGGAATCCCTAGCGTTAAGAGGAGAACTTGCTAACCACTAAGCAACTGTGCCACCCGTAATGGAAGTTCCATCCATCCATTATCTTCCGCTTTATCCTCTATTAGGGTCGTGGGGGGGGGGGGTTCCCCATGCTCAGGACAGGACACCAATCTATCGCTGGGCACACACTCACTCACACAGACACACTCTATATGGGGCAAATTGGAGAATTTAATTGACCTTTATCCATGTTTTTGGACTGTGGGAGAAAACCGGAGAACCCGGAGGAAACCCACATGGACACAGGGAGAACATGGAGACTCCACCCAGATTGGGATTCGAACCAGGAATCCCTAGCGCTGAGAGGAGAACATGCCAACCACTAAGCCACCGTGCCATTCTTTTTCAACACGTGCCTCTATATTACATGTGATCATTTAGCAGATGCTTTTATCGAAATATTCACATCTCTTGGTTGGGGTCAGAACACAGGGTGGATACAGCCCCCCCACCCTGGAGCAATAAGGACCCACATTGGTACCTTCAGTGGACCTGGGATTTGAACCCACAACCTAACCACTAGCTGCCCCAGTTTGAAACATGTGTACCTAAAGTCTATTAGAGGTTAAAGGCAATCTAAAGTTATAAAGGCATTACAAGCTATTTACCCTAAACTGTTCAGTTGTTGCCCAGTGATGGATTGGCGTCCTGTCCTGGGTGTATCTGCCCAGCGCCCGAAACGTTCTCCCCTGGATGGGCATGGGGAACCCCCCCAGCGACCCTAATAGAAGATAAAGTGGAAGATAATGGATGGATGGATGGATTTAAAGGCTTCCACGTTCTCCCCGTGTCCACGTGGGTTTCCTCCGGGTTCTCCGGTTTCCTCCCACAGTCCAAAAACATGGATCAAGTCAATTGAGTTCTCCAAATTGCCCCATATAGAGTGTGTCTGTGTGAGTGAGTGTGTGTCCAGTGATAGATTGGCGTCCTGTCCTGGGTGTATCTGCCCAGCGCCCAAAACGTTCTCCCCTGGATGGGCATGGGGAAACCCCCCCGCGACCCTAATAGAGGATAACGCGGAAGATACTGAATGGATGGATGACTGAAAGGCTTCCATGTTCTCCCCGTGTCCACGTGGGTTTCCTCCGGGTTCTCCGATTTCCTCCCACAGTCCAAAAACATGGATCAAGGTCATTTGAATTCTCCAAATTGCCCCATATAGAGTGTGTGTGTACCCAGCGATAGATTGGTGTCTTGTCCTGGGTGCATCTGCCCAGCGCCCGAGACGTTCTCCCCTGGATGGGCATGGGGAACCCCCCCCCCCAAAACGTTCTCCCCTGGATGGGCATGGGGAACCCCCCCGCGACCCTAATAGAGGATAACGCGGAAGATACTGAATGGATGGATGACTGAAAGGCTTCCATGTTCTCCCCGTGTCCACGTGGGTTTCCTCCGGGTTCTCCGATTTCCTCCCACAGTCCAAAAACATGGATCAAGGTCATTTGAATTCTCCAAATTGCCCCATATAGAGTGTGTGTGTACCCAGCGATAGATTGGTGTCTTGTCCTGGGTGCATCTGCCCAGCGCCCGAGACGTTCTCCCCTGGATGGGCATGGGCATGGGCATGGGCATGGGCATGGGGAACCCCCCCCCCCACGCGCGACCCTAATCGAGGATAAAGTGGAAGATAATGGATGGAAGGATGTTCAGTTTTTTTTTATTTGTTATGTGACTAGAATCATTCCAAAACTAATTTAATGTCTATAAAACTGTTTTCTTTGTCCAATCACATGACATGGGTTAGACACGAACAAAGATACTGCACAGAAAACTGACAAGACAGCAGCTACCAGTTTACACAATATAGCGAGAGAAAGTTATAAACAGGAAATGACACAGCATGTCGGGTGTGATCTTTATCATAAAGAGGAGCAGCTTCTTCAAACATTTTTTGCACATCCTTCTACATAAGCACAGTTTCATTACATTTACATTTGGTCATTTAGCAGATGCTTTTATCCAAAACGACTTACAAGTATCCCAACTTGGTTAGGATCAGAACACAGGGTTAATCACAAGCATCCCTGGAGCTATGAGGGCTAAGGGTCTTGCTCAAGGACCCACATTGGTAACTTCAGTGGACCTGGGATTTGAACCCCCAACCTTCAGATTGCTAACCCAACACCCTGACCACTGAGCTACCACTCCCTTGCAAACAAAGTACTAAAAAAAGTACAACAGCATACAATGATACATAATAAGGTCTACAATAGTGCTTCACAACAACATTATAGTGGGTGGTAGCTCAGTGGTCAGGGTGTTAGGCTATCAATCTAAAGGTTGTGAGTTCAAATCCCAGGTCCACTGAAGGTACCAATGTGGGCTCTTATTGCTCCAGGGTGGCTGTATCCATGCTGTGTTCTGACCCCAACCAAGTTGAGATACGTGTAAGTATTTTGATTACATGTAATATAAAGGTACGTGTGGAAAAAGGGTGGCACGGTGGCTTAGTGGTTGGCATGTTCTCCTCTCAGCACTAGGGAGTCCTGGTTTGAATCCCAATCTGGGTGGAGTTTTCATGTTCTCCCCGTGTCCACGTGGGTTTCCTCCGGGTTCTCAGGTTTCCTCCCACAGTCCAATAAAATTGATCAAGTCAATTGAGTTCTCCAAATTGCCCCATATATAGTGTGTATGTCTGTCTGAGTGAGTGTGTGCCCAGTGATACATTGGCGCCCTGTTCTGGGTGTATCTGTCCAGCGCCCGAGACGTTCTCCCCTGGATGGGCATAAGGAACCCCCCCCCCGCGACCCTAATAGAGGATAAAGCGGAAGATGATGGATGGATAAATATGACCATAATAAATCCACCCTGTTGAGTCCCAAACAATGGAATTGCTCGAGACTTTTCATTTTACTTCATGAAAGCTGCAATGTGAATAAAATCCTTTACCAGGTCGCTGCTCCGAAATTATTACGCCAATATTCTCATTTAAGGCCCTCACTTCCCAATTTCCTAACATACCCACGCTTGCTGTGCTATCCTGCTGAAGGAGTTAAGTGCTAATGAAGATGTTCCAAACATAACCCTCAACCCTTGGGCTCCATCACCTACCAATTAACACTTCGCAGTATGAAGCCTTCTATTACCAATAAACTGAGTGGGCTAAACACAGCCCTCGCTCCCCTGTAATGGAAAATAATTGAGGAGTTAAGAGGGTCTGATTAGCCTACCGCAAGGCGCTACATACACGCACAGACGAAAATACCTGGCCTGACTCCGAAAATGTCTCAGAACATCATTAAACAGACCTCCGACTGGAGGCCTGTCATTAACAGCCCAATAGAAGTCTAAACATCGATTTGAACTCGTTTTGACTGGAAAGAAGCAAAACTCTTAGCAATGGTCCCATGGCATGAAACTGATATGTAGCACCGGCTAAATAAGGGAATTGATTTTAACATATATAAACACACACACACACACACACTACTTTGCAACATCGTAAAGAACAAATTTAAAACAGAAAAATCAAGAACGATAGACAATCTTTTCTCCTAATCATGAGGCAATTGTTTGGCCCCACAGTTACAAGACCATGTACAATAAACCACATCTACACCAAGTTGGTTTAGTGAATTTGCAGTAAAGGAAACCCAGTGGCTAGATGTCAACCTCAGTTACTAGCACTAGAAAAACCTGGGGTGGCACGGTGGCTTAGTGGTTAGCACGTTCTCCTCTCAGTGTTAGGGATTCCCGGTTCGAATCCCAATCTGGGTGGAGTTTCCATGTTCTCCCCGTGTCCGCGTGGGTTTCCTCCGGTTTCTCCGGTTTCCTCCCACAGTCCAAAAACATGGATCAAGTCAATTGAGTTGCCCCATATAGAGTGTGTCTGTGTGAGTGAGTGTGTGCCCAGTGATAGATTGGTGTCCTGTCCTGGGTGTATCTGCCCAGCGCCCGAATCGTTCTCCCCTGGATGGACATGGGGAACCCCACCGCGACCCTAACAGAGGATAAAGCTGAAGATAATGGATGGATGGATAGAACAACCAGGCAAAGAAGTTTCGTCAGCGTCTCTTCCATCTCCGATGCCTAAGGGACTTCAACCTGCCCTCCAAGGTCCTGCAGAAGTTGGACCTGCAAAACTTCTGCACTGTTAAGAGCGTCCTCACAGGGAACATCATAACCTGGTTTGGAGACAGCACCAAACTGGATAGACGGTCACTTATAATAGCTTTTCTAATCTGCACCGCATTACTTGAATGCACCAAAGCACATCGATCAATTAAATAAAAATTTTGGTCACCATATAAGCAGTTGTTTTATTTTTATTTTACCTTTATGGTATTTTATATATATATATATATATATATATATATATATATATATATATATATATTATATATATATATTAATATATTCATTCATTCATTATCTCCCGCTTTATCCTCTATTAGGGTTGCGGTGGGGTTCCCCATGCCCATCCAGGGGAAAACGTCTTGGGTGCTGGGCAGATAGAGCCAGGACAGGGCGCCAATCCATCGCTGGGCACACACTCACTCACACAGACACACTCTATATGGGGCAATTTTGAGAATTCAATTGACTTGATCCATGTTTTTGGACTGTGGGAGGAAACCGGAGAATCCGGAGGAAACCCACGCCCAGATGGGAATTCGAACCGGGAATCCCTAGCACTGAGAGGCGAACGTGTTAACTAAGCCACTGTGCCGCTATATATATATATACACACACATACATACATATAGGACTTTCCATGGTTTCCTCCGGGTTCTCCGGTTTCCTCCCACAGTCCACAAACATGGATCAAGGTAAATTGAGTTCTCCAAATTGCCCCATCTAGACTGTGTTTGTGTGCTCAGTGATAGATTGGTGTCCTGTCCTGGGTGTATCTGCCCCACACCCAAAACGTTCTCCCCTGGATGGGCATGGGGAACCCCCCGTGACCCTAGTAGAGGATAAAGCGGGAGATAATGGATGGATGGATATATATAAATAAAATGCTAGCCTTGCCATGTATATTTATGCTTGTATTTGTATTTTAACAGGTATTTGTTAAAAAAAGATGCGTCTTTAGTAGTGTTAGAGATGTCGTTCTTCCCCGGAGGAGGGCGGCTACGCGGGAAACGCCAGTCAACGGAAATGCTCCCATGAGTACGACCTGCGCGGAGAAAGTACGCAGCGCCGCACCATGGTTGAGCGCAGAAGGAGAGTCCAGAGAACACCGGGTATAAAAACAAAATGGGTTTATTATTAAAAATGGTGTAGGAACACCAACAGAAAGGGGCGAACAAACAAACAACTAACACCTGTGTGAAAACCACAAAACAAAGACGTGCACAGGATTTTAGGGAATACGGAACTAAATACAAAACACACCCAGTCACGTGCACAAAATAAACCAATCACCCAACAGAGTCCATGAAATTAAACGAGGGACAGGTGCCCGAGGCACCTGTGACAAATAGTTTCTTTGATTTGATTTAAACTGATGGGTAGCAGGGCATTTGGGTCTCCTCTTACATTCATGATGCACATTGCTATATTGCATCCAGCCAACTGTCTATTTTTACGCCTTTTGCCTGCGTGATTTAAATAGCAATGCTGCGTGTGAATATATCTACCCCGATGGAAGTGGAAGTCTCAAAATGAGGAAGATAATGGATGGATGGATGTTCCTTTTTTCTAGCTCCTAAGGTGATGGGAAATCACATGATCTGTAAATAGATAACTTTTCACAAATTATTTCAGTTCATTTTCACAACGAGCCAATATCCACATGGGTTCCAGTTACCTGAGGTAAAACATGCCTCGTCACTTTTAATCAAAGTTGTGCTTGTAAATGTTAGGGTTTTGGCATCGTGTAGTCAACTGAGAAATCCCAGACCTGTAATTTGGGACATCTCTCTGCAAAGCTGCCAAAGTGTACTAACAATTCAACAAACACGTGTACACAGTGGTGTACTCAAGCATTGTGTGACTACATGGACAGCCATTTATATTCTGAAGACTAAACCAAACCTTAACTTTGGGTGCTACCCGAACACTGAACCACAAACATGTCTTCAGCAAATTTATGTTAGTGGTACCTGGTTTCTGTCCCCACGAGAGCAAGACATTACCAAAATGTGACTGTTTAGAACAGTGGTGATCTAAAGCTAAATCACGGTATAAACTCTAAACAGTGCAGTGCTGCTGTACGCCATTTGATTTGACATGCAGTTTATAACCACACCCTGAATTATCAGGTCAACCAGAGTAATAAACCCAAAACCGAGCTCAATGCAACATTCTGAAGCCTTAGCTCCACCACGATTTATAAACATGTACTTATCCTTGACTTGAAGTGAGAGTATTGTTGCTGGGGCAAACGGCATCTGACCGGCCAAGGTTAGGCAACTGACCTGAACCTGTGAATGACCTTTCTTTGTAAGATAAAATGCTTTGAGGAAATCTGTTAACAAGCAT
>JAFMOC010000701.1:127500-150000 GCA_019802505.1 Corydoras sp. C115
TGGAGCGATGAGGGTTAAGGGTCTTGCTCAAGGAGCCACATTGGTAACTTCAGTGGACCTGGGATTTGAACCCCCAACCTTCAGCTTGATAGCCCATCATCCTAACCACTGAGCTACCACTCCCTTTCTATCCATCCATTATCTTCAACTTCATCCTCTATTAGGGTCGCAGGGGTTTCCCCATGCCCATCCAGGGGAGAACGTTTCAGGAGCTGGGCAGATACACCCAAGGACAGGGTGCCAATCTATCGCTGGGCACACACTCACACAGACACACTGAAACAAACACACACTATATGGGGCAATTTAACACATTTAAGGTACATGCTTTTGGACTGCAGGAGAAAACCCATGCCAACACAGGGATAACATGGTAACTCCACCCAGATTAGAATTCAAACCAGGACCCCCAGCGCTGAAAGGCGAACATGCTAACCACTCAGCCACCGTGCCACCCAGTAATAATATTGATTCTATTGGATTTTCTTACAGTGTCCGTTCTTCGCGGTTAACACATTCGTTTTAAAATGTTGAGAGGTTTCACATGTTTGAGAGGTTCCTCAAATCCTACCGCTCATATGATCTCATGCTCTCAACGTTGCCATGGCTGTATTACAGTGTCATATCAAAGGAAATAAAACATGTTGCAGCGATGGTTGCTATGATGTAGTGGGGAAATGTGAAGCGAGGGATTGGCAGAGAAAACGAGCGGTTTGGCCTGAGTGAGTGACTGTACATGGATTTTTTCCTCCATCATCGTCCTCGCTCTATAAATTTCTCCAACAGCTCTTTTATGTTGTTAAACCCCAAGTGAAAGCAAATCAAACAGATCAAGGCTACGTCCCATCCAGCAGGAGTCCTCTCATCCATTTAGGAGTTTATCAAAAGCGACACATCACGGCTGAAAATAAACGTACGTTACACGCTTTCATTGTTTTTCCAAAAGTCACATTGTGATGGTTTTATTAAGAACTGCAGTAATCCATCCATCCATTATATTCCACATTATCCTCTATTAGGATCGTGGGGGGGGGTTCCCCATGCCCATCCAGGGGAGAACGTTTCGGGCGCTGGACAGATACACCCAGGACAGGGGGGCAATCTATCACTGGGCACACACTCACTCACACAGACACACTCTATATGGGGCAATTTGAAGAATTCAATTGACTTGATCCATGTTTTTGGATTGTGGATGGAAACTGGAGAACCCGGAGGAAACCCACGTGGACACGGGGAGAACATGGAAACTCCATCTAGATTGGGATTCGAACCGGGAATCCCCAGTGCTGAGAGGAGAACATGATAAACACTAAGCCACCCATAATTATGATTAATTATCCATCCATCCATTATCTTCCACCCACTAGGGTGGTGGGGGGTTCCCCATGCCCATCCACGGGAGAACGTCTCGGGCGCTGGGCAGATCCCAATCACCCAGGACAGGACCCAGGACAGGACGCCAATCTATCGCTGGGCACACACTCACTCACACAGACACACTCCATATGGGACAATTTGGAGAATTCAGTTGACCATGTTTGATCCATGTTTTTGGACTGTGGGAGGAACCCGGAGAACCCTGGGGAAACCCACGCAGACACAGCATAAACATGGAAACTCCACCCAGATTGGGATTCAAACCGGGAAACCCTAGTGCTGAGAGGAGAACATGCTAACCACTAAGCCACCGTGCCGCCCAAGAATTGCAGTCAAGTAAAAATAAATAAATAAATAAATAAATAAATAAAATGTCAGTGGCTGGCTTAGTGGTTAGCATGTACTCCTCTCAGCGCTAGGGATTCCCGGTTCGAATCCCAATCTGGGTGGAGTTTCCATGTTCTCCCCGTGTCCGCGTGGGTTTCCTCCGGGTTCTCCGGTTTCCTCCCACAGTCCAAAAAGTCAATTGAACTCTCCAAATTGCCCCATATAGAGTGTGTTTGTGTGTGTGTCCAGTGATATATTGGCATCCTGTCCTGGGTGTATCTGCCCAGCACCCGAAACGTTCTCCCCTGGATGGGCATGGGGAACCCCCCGCGACCCTAATAGAGGATAAAGCGGAAGATAATGGATGGATGGATAAAATGCCAGTTAAATAATTCAGATTCCAAATGACCTTTGTCCTGCAAAGTGCTGGCTCTGGGTTTTTTATCTTCACTCTTTGGTGATGATCACTCTCTGGACTAATGACTGGGTTGTGCCAAAGTGCGTCTGCGTCACGGCAGATAATTCATGTAATTGCAGAGATGTTGGCAATCTAGATTTCAAAAGTTGCTTTGAAATGTGGGGCCAAAAAAGAAGCTGTTCCAGCACTGTTCTCTTTGATGTGACGCCTGCACCCCCCATACACCTCCCCCCCCCCACCCCTCCAACACAGACAGACACACACACTTCCTCACACTTCAGCAACGGTCGCACTGTTGTGACAGTCCCATTACCGACTGTCACCAAGCTATGGCGGTGTGATTCTAGCACTCTTGAGACCAGATAATTATTCCTGGTGTTAGATTTAACCTCATGTGCAAACATTGTAATCACACGTACTATTTCAGTATTATGATGAGTAACTTAAAAAAAAATACACAGGAAATTGCAGGTTCATTCCTCATCTACTATAAACAATTTTTTTAAAACTTATGAAATGATTAATTATACTTTCACTCATCTATACTATACTTCTATGCATCTACTATGATACCTCTCGATTTCACAAGTACTGCTAATTCATATATATTTTTAAATACTTTTATTTCCTTCTGGGAAACGAGGGATAAAAGCATCATCTAATTTCTTTTTTGTTGGGATTTCCTAAATATTGAGGGTAAAAAACAATTTAGGATTTAAAAAAATGGATATTATAATTGTTTTCCATCCATCCATCCATAATCTTCCACTTTACCCTCTACTAGGGTCGTGCCCTTCCTGTGAAGAACATCTCGGGCAGCATCTCGAGGAAACAACTAAAGATACATCACTTCCATAAGCACTTGCTGTAAAAAAAAATAATAAATAAGAAATAAAAATGGTAAAAAAAAAAAAAAAAAATTTTTTTATTTTTTTTAAATCTATCTAGGCATTGATAATATTAGTGTAGCTGGTTCCGCTTTAACTACTGACTTGTGTTGTTCTCTAATTGATAAGTTACTTTGGATAAAACACAATGTTTTTAACTCAAGGTCACTGCACTTTACGTCGTGTGTGTGTGTATACATATATGCATACACACATTTATATATATATATATATATATATATATAAAAACACACACACACATACATATATGTGCACATGCATACACATCCATCCATTATCTTCCGCTTTATCCTATAGCAGGGTCGCAGGGGGGGCGCTGGGCAAATACACCCAGGGCAGAGCGCCAATCTATCTCTGGGCACACACTCACTCACACAGACACGCACACATACACACTCTATATGGGGCAATTAGGAGAACTCAATTGACTTGATCCATTTTTTTTGACTGTGGGAGGAATCCAGAGAACCCAAAGGAAACCCACGTGGACACGGGGAGAACCTGGAAACTTCACCCAGATGGGGATTCGAACCGGGAATCCCTAGCGCTGAGAGGAGAATATATATAAAATTCATTCATTATCTCCCGCTTTATCCTCTATTAAGGTCGCGGTGGGGTTCCCCATGCCCATCCAGGGGAGAACGTCTCGGGCGCTGGGCAGATACACCCAGTCCATCGCTGGGTACACACTCACACACTCAAACACACTCTATATGGGGCAATTTAGAGAACTCAAATGACTTGATCCATGTTTTTAGACTGTGGGAGGAAACCGAAGAACCTGAAGGAAACCCACGCGGACACGGGGAGAACCTGGAAACTTCATCCAGATGGGGATTCGAACCGGGAATCCCTAGTGCTGAGAGGAGAATGTGCTCTATATATATATATATATATATATATATATACACACACACATGTAAATGTAAACGTTACATTTAAAGTCTGTGTATTTGGTGAGAAAGGAACTGTATATCGATTCCACTATATGTCTAAGATATTTAGTGAATTTACAATAATCATCTTTATCCTTAAAGCATGCTGACTAACGCAAGCTAAATATCTGACTAAAGACAAACAAACAATTTAGGGTGTTGGCTAAAGGTCTTTTTTTATTTCTCAGATTAACTCCAAGAATTATGTCAACATCGCAGTGCTTGCAACATAAACCCGTGTGCATTTAAATGCAAAACAAGTAGCACACTTAAGTCAGATGAATAAGTCAAGATGAGCAGTAAGATCTGAAACAACCCTCCTCCCATCCCAACTCCTCCAGGCTCGAAAATGAATCATCTAAGGAATGCCCCCACCCCCCCCCACACCCACACCCCTGTCTAACCCCAGTTTATCAGGGTTTGCTACAAGGGAGACATGTTTCTTTGGGTGGTGAAACCTGCTGTACGTGACTTTTCCTGTAAATATCCAGCTGCTTATTACGTAGGGGTACATCAATCCAGTAGCATCGACCACATATGGCATTTAAACACAATTAGGGGGCTACCTCCTGTGACGTCATCGTGCTCAGATATGCCCCAAGGTCAAGGGTTTAATGACCTACTCATTCACAGGAAGCCAACTTGCATAATCGGACACCATTCTATGTATGTACCAGACATGTGTCCAGGTCAGTAATGACACCATGCCATGTATGTAGAGAGCATACAGGATGTACCGGTTAGTGATAAAACAGTCATAAACAAAAGATTAGAGTATAGTAACGTACATCTGACAGGATGTTCCCATAAATCATAGCATAACTTCAGCCAATTCAGGTATGTATAAAACCAGATATATATATATATATATATATATATATATATATATATATATATATATAAATATATATATATATATATATATATATATACACATATATATATATATATATATATATATATATATATATATATATATATATATATATATATATATATATATATATATATAAATTCTATATATATATAATATATATATATATTAATATATATATATATATATATATTAAATTCATAAATTCTCTCGCTTCCCAAGCTTTAAAAACTAAACTGTCGCACTGATACGAATGTGAAGCGAAGTCAGAGGTGTGTATTAGTAATATCAAGGCTGGAAAAAGGGCTCAGCCAATCAGAATTAAGGACCACGACTACTTGTTTTATACTACCGATGACTTTTCTCATGGTTTTTGAGCTGAAATTACAGATCTGCATATGCGTCATCTGCATATGCAATGTTACGTTACCCCCTACTAGGGTCGTGGGGGGTTCCGCATACCCATCCAGGGGAGAACGCTCGGGCGCTGGGCAGATACACCCAGGACAGGGCGCCAATCTATCGCTGGGCACACACACAAACACACAGACACACTCTATATGGGGCAATTTGGAGAACTCCATTGACCTTGATCCATGTTTTTGGACTGTGGGAGGAAAGCGGAGAACCCAGAAGAAACCCACGCGGACACGGGGCGAACATGGAAACTCCACCCAGATCGGGACCGAGAGGCGAATGTGGTAATCACTAAGCCAACATATTTTGAATTTAATATAGATAACTTACAACTTATAAATGTGATTTTTACAATAGTACATCGTCACAAAGCAGCTTTACAGAGTTATAAGCCTTTAAACCCCCAAAGAGCAAACTGAAGAGACAGTGGCAAGAAAAAAACTCATGGAAACCATGGAAGGACCAATGATCAGTGTGGGACTCATCCTACTATATACTGTATATATATATATATATATATATATATATATATATATATATATATATATATATATATATATATATATATATATATATATATATATATATATATATATAATTTTTTTTTTTATATTATAGATTGGGCGGCACGGTGGCTTAGTGGTTAGCACGTTCGCCTCTCAGCGCTAGGGATTCCCGGTTCGAATCCCCATCTGGGTGGAGTTTCCATGTTCTCCCCGTGTCCGAGTGGGTTTCCTCCGGGTTCTCCGGTTTCCTCCCACAGTCCAAAAACATGGAGCAAGTCAATTGAATTCTCCAAATTGCCCCATATAGAGTGTGTCTATGTGAGTGAGTGTGTGCCCAGCGATAGATTGGCGCCCTGTCCTGGGTCTATCAGCCCAGCGTCCGAGACGTTCTCCCCTGGATGGGCATGGGGAACCCCACCGCGACCCTAATAGAGGATAAAGCGGGAGATAATGTATATATATATATATATATATATATATATATATATATATATATATATATATATATATATATATATATATATATATATATATATATATATATTTATTTGTTGGTCGGTGCTCCAAGTTTCTTCTCCAACTTCGTTTAGTGAATCATTTCAGTGGACAGTTATAGTCATAAATTCTAAATTTTTAAATTTTAAATTCTTCCCAAGCTATATACATATACGGGCAGCACGGTGGCTTAGTGGTTAGCACGTTCGCCTCTCAGCGATAGGGATTCCCGGTTCGAATCCCCATCTGGGTGGAGTTTCCATGTTCTCCCCGTGTCCGAGTGGGTTTCCTCCGGGTTCTCCAGTTTCCTCCCACAGTCCAAAAACATGGATCAAGTCAATTGAATTCTCCAAATTGCCCCATATAGATTGTGTCTATGTGAGTGAGTGTGTGCCCAGCGATAGATTGGCGCCCTGTCCTGGGTCTATCAGCCCAGCATCCGAGACGTTCTCCCCTGGATGGGCATGGGGAACCCCACCTGCGACTCTAATAAAGGATAAAGCGGGTGATAATGAATGAATGAATATACACATACATACATACACACACACACACACACACACACACACACACACACACACACACACACACATACATACATACATACATACATACATACATACATATATATATATATATATATATATATATATATATATATATATATATATATATATATATATATAAAAGATTATATTATTATAATGTCCTCCTACACAAATCTGAACACATGACTCTTACAGTTCCGTTTTGTTTACCAGTTTTTTTACAGACCTTGTTAACTGGATGTCAGTTCAGGACAAGAAACCTCACGCAACTCCCCGAGTGTTCCTGACAGGCGAACACAGAAAAACCGAAGAGCGTTTGGTAAATGACGAGAACCACCGCGCAAAGACGGCAGTCGCGCTTCTATCTGACACGGTGAGCTATTAGCAGAGGTGTTCCATTTCAGAGCCGGTGGAGCGTCACTTTCTGACAGAGGTCAGACAGCATACAGTCCCCTCTAACAACGCTGCGTCTGCCAGAGACACGGTAAGAAATGGACAGAGACGAGAACGGAATCAGCCCCACACGACTGTCAGGAGGGTGACCCCCGATGACAGCACACCAACACATCCTCCGATCGCTGTCAAGCCGAGGAGGAACACGCCGCTAATCTTTGTACGTCAGCTAATTTTCACGGACCGCCAAAGATCCGCTTTTCGGCAAAATGCTTAAAGAGCTGGCACGCTGACTTCGGTGAGAACCAGCCATCAGAAACGCATGATCTGACCGGGGCCCGACACGCCCCGGATGTTTTAATGAGGGAAGGAGAACAGCCTAGTTGTCTGAATATGAACTGTATTCCAAACACGTTCTGTTAACATTGTCACACCTTGGAAGTTTCACACCTTGAAAGTTAGCTTTTTATCCAAAGTGACACCTCAGGCAACTCCAAATCCCAAATCGAGCGCAGAGCTGTGAGAAGAGTAACAGCTACACACGTGCTAAAGAGCTTCGCGTGTAAAACAAATGTGCAATGTATTTATTATGGTAATAGAATAAATACCGCTGTAAATGGCGTTGCACGGGTTCTGGCTCAGTGGCTCTGTTCTCCGTCGTACTGACGGCATGTTCTTTTATACTACACTGATAAATTCAGCCCACGATGCGGTCAACTGTACAGACAGACAGACATACACACAGACAGACACTCACAAACACACACAGACAGACTGTTTGACCCACACACACACACACACACACACACACACACACACACACACACACACACACACACACACAGACAGACCCACACACAGACATAGACAAACAGATACACTTACAAACACACACAGACAGACAGACTGTTTGACCCACACACACACACACACACACACACACACACACACACACACACAGACAGACAGACCCACACACA
Organism: Corydoras sp. C115; assembly: GCA_019802505.1. Taxonomy (NCBI): domain Eukaryota; kingdom Metazoa; phylum Chordata; class Actinopteri; order Siluriformes; family Callichthyidae; genus Corydoras; species Corydoras sp. C115. Next base: position 135,682 of record JAFMOC010000701.1, read on the forward strand.
GACATAGACAAAAAGACATACACACAGACAGACAGACACTGTTTGACCCACACACACACACAGACAGACTGTTTGACCCATACAGACAGACAGACCCACACACAGACATAGACCAACAGACCTACACACAGACAGACACTCACAAACACACACAGACAGACAGACTGTTTGACCCACACAGACAGACAAACAGACCCACACACAGACATAGACAAACAGACATACACTTACAAACACACACAGACAGACAGACTGTTTGACCCACACAGACACAGACCGACAGACAGACAGACTCACAAACACACACAGACAGACAGACTGTTTAACCCACACACACAGACAGACAGACAGACCCACACACAGACATAGACAAACAGACATACACACAGACAGACACTCACAAACACACACAGACAGACTGTTTGACCCACACACACAGACAGACAGACAGACAGACCCACACACAGACATGAACAAACAAACATACACACAGACAGACACTCACAAACACACACAGACAGACTGTTTGACCCACACACACACACACACACACACACACACACACAGACATACAGACCCACACACAGACATAGACAAACAGACCTACACACAGCCAGACACTCACAAACACACACAGACAGACTTTTTGACCCACACACACAGACAGACAGACAGACAGACCCACACACAGACATAGACCAACAGACCTACACACAGACAGACACTCACAAACACACACAGACAGACTTTTTGACCCACACACACAGACAGACAGACAGACCCACACACAGACATAGACAAACAGACCTACACACAACCAGACACTCACAAACACACACAGACAGACTGTTTGACCCACACACACACAGACAAACATGGACAAACAGACATACACACAGACAGACACTCACAAACACACACAGACAGACAGACCCACACAGAGACATGGACAAACAGACATACACACAGACAGACACTCACAAACACACACAGACAGACAGACCCACACACAGACATGGACAAACAGACATACACACAGACAGACACTCACAAACACACACAGACAGACAGACCCACACACAGACATAGACAAACAGACATACACACAGACAGACACTCACAAACACACACAGACAGGCAGACTGATTGACCCACACACACAGAGACATACAGACCCACAGACATACACTCACAAACACACACAGACAGACAGACTGTTTGACCCACACACACACACACACACACACACACACACACACACAGACAGACAGACCCACACACAGACATGAACAAACAAACATACACACAGACAGACACTCACAAACACACACAGACAGACTGTTTGACCCACACACACAGACAGACAGACAGACAGACCCACACACAGACATAGACCAACAGACCTACACACAGACAGACACTCACAAACACACACAGACAGACTTTTTGACCCACACACACAGACAGATAGACAGACCCACACACAGACATAGACAAACAGACCTACACACAACCAGACACTCACAAACACACACAGACAGACTGTTTGACCCACACACACACAGACAGACAGACCCACACACAGACATGGACAAACAGACATACACACAGACAGACACTCACAAACACACACAGACAGACAGACCCACACAGAGACATGGACAAACAGACATACACACAGACAGACACTCACAAACACACACAGACAGACAGACCCACACACAGACATAGACAAACAGACATACACACAGACAGACACTCACAAACACACACAGACAGGCAGACTGATTGACCCACACACACAGAGACATACAGACCCACAGACATACACTCACAAACACACACAGACAGACCCACACACAGACATAGACAAACAGACCTACACACAGACAAACACTCACAAACACAGACAGACAGACAGACAGACTGATTGACCCACACACACAGACATACAGACCCACAGACATACACTCACAAACACACACAGACAGACAGACCGACCGACCCACAGACACTCACACACACAGACAGACAGAGACCAACCCACAGACAGACCCACACAGAAAGACAGACCCACACACAGACATAGACAAACAGACATACACACAGACAGACACTCACAAACACACACAGACAGACAGACTGTTTGACCCACACACAGACAGATAGACAGACAGACCCACACACAGACATAGACAAACAGACCTACACACAGCCAGACACTCACAAACACACACAGACCAACCCACACACAGACAGACAGACCCACACACACAGAGACATACAGACCCACAGACATACACTCACAAACACACACAAACAGACAGACCGACCGACCCACAGACACTCACACACACAGACAGAGACCAACCCACAGACAGACAGACCCACACAGACAGACAGACCCACACAGAGACATACACTCACAAACACACACACACAGACAGACAGACAGACCGACCGACCCACAGACACTCACACACACGGACAGACAGAGACCAACCCACAGACAGACAGACCCACACAGAAAGACAGACCCACACACAGACATAGACAAACAGACATACACACAGACAGACACTCACAAACACACACAGACAGACAGACTGTTTGACCCACACACACAGACAGACAGACAGACCCACACACAGACATAGACAAACAGACCTACACACAGACAGACAGACCGACCCACACACAGACAGACAGACCCACAGACATACACTCACAAACACACACAGACAGACAGACCGACCGACCCACAGACACTCACACACACACACACACACACACACACACACACACACAGACAGAGACCAACCCACAGACAGACAGACCCACACAGACAGACAGACCCACACACAGACATACACTCACAAACACACACAGACAGACCGACCGACCCACAGACACTCATACACACAGACAGACACTGACCAACCCACAGACAGACAGACCCACACACAGGAACAGAACCACACAGACAGACACACCCAGTCCTACACACAGACATTTACAAACACACACAGATAGACCTACCCACACACAGACAGAACCACACACACAGAGACAGACAGACCGACATGTACACACGGACAGACACTCGCACACACGGAGAGACAGACCAACCGACCCACAGATACTCACACACACACACACACACACAGAGACAGACACAGACCAACCCACAGACAGACAGACCCACATACAGGGACAGAACCACACAGACAGACAGAAAGACCGACAAATACACACGGACAGACTGACGGACACACACAGACATAACTGTAAATTCCTATTTTAATCATTTCTTTTCTATAAAGAATCAATAATAAAAATAAGAATAAAGAATCAATATGATGTCAACACGAAGTAACTCCCAGCTTTGGCTCAGCTGAGTAATGAGTTCTGATTCATACAAACAGAACAAACAAACACATGGAACCAATCAGAGACGTTTCCATCGTCTCAGCAGGACCACAGTCAGGACTCCAATGAGGAGCTGAACAGGAAGACGAAGACAGCTGGACGACCTTCTCGTTTAAAACACGAACGCGACGGCCGGAGGTCACGTCTCTTTCCGTTTAGGTTGGTTAAGGTCAGAGGAATCTCGGCAGCGTTAAGCTGAACTGTGTAATGGAGCTGGACCGAAGCCGGAAAGGACCTCCCGTCCTCCTGGATCTGACTTCGTCCTCCACTCGAGTGTTCAGGGTCTTTCCTGTCCTCTTATCTTAACATGGTCCCACTGAGGGACACGCCGTGGCCCCGGCCCTGGCACTGTACTCCTCACGACTCAGCGCTTTGTTGGGTTTGTTAAGCTGAACGGCGGTGGACGTCGGACGGTCGGGTGGCGCAGCACAGCCGGAGGTCGAGGTTACGGCGAGGACGCACATGCTGATGTCATGGTTACTTTAGAACGTTGGATATGTTGGTGTGTGTAATCATCACTTCCTCAGTATACAACACGGACGCACAGGGACAGGGACAGAGAGACAGACACAGACAGACACGTGGACAGACACCCATACATGTGGACAGAGAGGCAGACACTGACGGACAGACATACAGATATAGAGACACACAGACGCGTACAGACATACAGACACAGAAAGACCGACCCACGGATAGACAGACACTCACACACAGAGACAGACAGACCAACCCACAGAAATACACTCACAAACACACACACACAGACAGACAGACAGACAGACAGACCCACAAACAGATACTCACAAACACAAACACTCACAGACAGACCGAATGACTGACAGACCCATAGACACAGACAGACCTGCAGACCCACAGACATACACTCACACACACAAACACAGACAGAGAGACACTCACACAGACAGACAGACCTACAGACACTTTAGGAAGTGGAATATGTTGGTGTGTGTAATCATCACTTCCTCAGTATACAACACGGACGCACAGGGACAGGGACAGAGAGACAGACACAGACGGACAGAGACAGACACGTGGACAGACACCCATACACGTGGACAGAGAGGCAGACACTGATGGACAGACATACAGATATAGAGACACACAGACGCGTACAGACATACAGACACAGAAAGACCGACCCACGGTTAGACAGACACTCACACAGAGACAGACAGACCAACCCACAGACATACACTCACAAACACACACACAGACACACCGACCGACCCACACAGACAGACAGACAGACAGACCCACAAACAGATACTCACAAACACACACAGACAGACCGAATGACTGACAGACCCATAGACACAGACAGACCTGCAGACCCACAGACATACACTCACAAACACACACAGACACTCACACACACCTACAGACACTTTAGGAAGTGGAATATGTTGGTGTGTGTAATCATCACTTCCTCAGTATACAACACGGACGCACAGGGACAGGGACAGAGAGACAGACACAGACGGACAGAGACAGACACGTGGACAGACACCCATACACGCGGACAGAGAGGCAGACACTGACGGACAGACATACAGATATAGAGACACACAGACGCATACAGACATACAGACACAGAAAGACCGACCCACGGATAGACAGACACTCACACACAGAGACAGACAGACCAACCCACAGACATACACTCACAAACACACACACAGACAGACCGACCCACACAGACAGACACTCACACACAGACAGACAGACAGACAGACAGACAGACAGACAGACCCACCAGATACACAAACACACACACGACAGACATAGACACAGACACTGCAGACCCACAGACATACACTCCCCAGACACTCACACACACCTACAGACACACAGTATACAACACAGGGACAGAGAGACAGACACAGACGGACAGAGACAGACACGTGGACAGACACCCATACACGCGGACAGAGAGGCAGACACTGACGGACAGACATACAGATATAGAGACACACAGACGCGTACAGACATACAGACACAGAAAGACCGACCCACGGATAGACAGACACTCACACACAGACAGACCCACACACACACACAGACTGACAGACAACCCCCCCCCCCCCCCAACACACAGGCAGATAGACCGAGAACGTCTCGGGCGCTGGGCAAATACACCCAGGACAGGGCGCCAATCTATCGCTCGGCACACACTCACTCACACACACTCACACATACACACTCTATATGGGGCAATTTGGAGAATTGACTTGATACATGTTTTTGGACTGTGGGAGGAAACCGAAGAACCCGGAGGAAACCCACGTGGACACGGGGAGAACATGGCTATGGGAACCAAGAAGGAAAAAAGCTTTTTACAAAATCAGGTACATGCTGTGTTTATTTGCAGTCTGTATGCCTTGCTTTGTTCTGTGGTGCCCCCCCCCACATCCTGCAGGAGGTAAGGAAAAGGGAAGTGAGGGAGGGGTGTTCCTTCTGGCTACATGTCAACACATTCAGACACAAAAGCCTTCTTGAATATGACAACACCAGATCCAGAACTGATCACTGTGATAAACACTTAGAACCACAGGTCCTCACTTAACACACAAACTAACGACCACAGGCAAAGTTCTCCTTTGGGTCCCATTTACTTTACATTTGGTCATTTATTGGACGCTTTTATCCAAAGCGACTTACAAGGTGAGCACAGGGTTCATCACAACATCCCTGGAGCAATGAGGGTTAAGGGTCTTGCTCAAGAACCCACATTGGTAACTTCAGTGGACCAGGATTTGATTCCCCAACCTTCAGATTGACAGCCTAACCACTGCTACCTTGCCTGTGTTAGCACCCTGTTGGTTCTCTGTTCTCTATTGGTCACAGAAAAGGTGTAATTTAGGTGGTGGATTGTTTATTGTCAGTTCTGCAGGAACACTGATGTGATAAGGGTTTGGTTTTGGGTTCTTCTTGGCTATCTGTGGCATACACATTGTTATATATGTCCAGATGGGGAGGAAATTGGTCAAAAGAATATTAAATTAGGTTTTTCAAGCTTAGGTGGGGCGGCACGGTGGCTTAGTGGTTAGCACGTTCGCCTCTCAGCGCTAGGGATTCCCGGTTCGAATCCCCATCTGGGTGGAGTTTCCATGTTCTCCCTGTGTCCGTGTGGGTTTCCTCCGGGTTCTCCGGTTTCCTCGGTTTCCTCCCACAGTCCAAAAACATGGATCAAGTCAATTGAGTTCTCCAAATTGCCCCATATAGAGTGTGTCTGTGTGAGTGAGTGTGTACCCAGCGATGGATTGGCGCCCTGTCCTGGGTCTATCTGCCCAGCGCCCGAGACGTTCTCCACTGGATGGGCATGGGGAACCCCACCGCGACCCTAATAGAGGATAAAGCGGGAGATAATGAATGAATGAATGAAAGCTTAGGTGGTGGGTTCTTTTCAAAAAGGTCCCAGTGAGTGCCCAGTGATAGATTGGCGCCCTGTCCTGGATGTATCTGCCCAGCGCCCGAAACGTTCTCCCCTGGATGGGCATGGGGAACCCCCCCCGCGACCCTAATAGAGGATAAAGAGGAAGATAATGGAAGGATGTTCTTTTCTTGGTAGTATGATCATCTTCTGATGCGGTGAGAGAATTTGATATCGATTGATAAACCTTCATTAGACCCACAATGGTGAAATTTGAAAAGGGAAAAAGATCAGATGTAATAAATTGGGAAAGGAAAAGAGACAAAGGAGCACAGCTTTGGAACCCAGCAAAAACACCTTAAGCACAGCACATATAACAACATAGACACACACACGGTCATTTTTGTGGACCGGTTACCACTTAAGTGCAGCGCTCTGACCCGACCTTGTCAGACCGGGAGAGTAAGCGTTTTCATTTCGCAGATGTCACAGCGACAGCATTTGTCCTTGGAACAGTTTTCGTTATCAGCAGCATATATATAAATGCAGCAGTGCTGCTGGAGTTTCATTTAAACACCTCAGTGACACTGCTGGGATAGGAACTAATGCACCCACCAAATAATCCCTGCTCTGTGGTGGTTCTATTGGGGTTCTGACCATTAGAACAGAGTAAAGGGGACGTACACAGTATGTACTGTAGAACCCAAACAGATGGACTATAGTCTGGAATTGGAGAACTACAAAGAACTACAAAGTCCATCTTTATGTTAAGCAGAACTAATTTGAACCACTGTGAAGAACAGTTATTTAATTAAAATGCATTCTCAAACTTTGGACACGCCCCCTTCTTGCTCTATTCTCTATGTCCTCCACTTATCATATAGATGGACTTTGTAGTTCTACAATTACAGACTGTAGTTCATCTGTGTTCTTGTTGTTGTTAGTCTCCTGTTGGTTCTCTGTTCTCTGTTGGTCAGGATCATCACAGAACAGGTGTAGTTTGGGTGGTGGATTGTTTCTTGTCAGTTCTGCAGTGACACTGATGTGGTGAGGGGGTTTTAGTGCAGCAGTGCTGCTGGAGTTTCATTTAAACACCTCAGTGACACTGCTGGGATAGGAATAATGCCCCCACCAAATAACCCCTGCTCTGTGGTGGTTCTATTGGGGTTCTGACCATTAGAACAGAGTAATGGGGACGTACACAGTATGTACTGTAGAACACAAACAGATGGACTACAGTCTGGAACTGGAGAACTACAAAGTCCATCTTTACTGGAAGTGGAACTCCCTGAGCACTCGAGTCGTGTCGTTTTTTTTCTTAAAAAGACGGAAGTACCACATGAACACGCTCTGAAGTCCGAAGTTAAAGTCGTATACATCGAAATTTGCGATGCGGCGCAAACTGGCCGAGTAGTAACATAAACGCTATTTCCAAGATGGCCAAACAGTAAATCAACCTAATATATTACATAATAAGCTACAACTTGTAGATTAATTCTAATAAAAACGTTTTTTTAACAAATATAATATGTTATTTGGTATATTTGTGCTCAAAAACACTCATAGAACAATAAATAGCCATATGGTAAAGCAAAGCTTTCTCTGAGAAATCGACCACCTGACGGGCACTTGAAAATAAGGTGATGACAATCAATGGTTCAAAAAGGGGGCACGTTCAAACTTTTGATAGGTACTATCCATCCATTATCTCCTGCTTTATTCCTCTATTAGGGTCGGGGGGGGGGGGTTCCCCAAATGCCCATCAGAGGAGAACGTTTCGGGCGCTGGGCAGATACACCCAGGACAGGGCGCCAATCTATCACTGGACACACACTCACTCACACAGAAAAACAAACACACTCTATATGGGGCAATTTGGACAATTCAATTGACCTTGATCCATATTTTTGGACTGTGGGAGGAAACCGGAGAACCCGGAGGAAACCCACATGGACACGGGGAGAACATGGAAACTCCACCCAGATTGGGATTCTAACCGGGAATCACTAGCGCTGAGAGGAGAACATGCTAACCACCAAGCCGCCGTGCCGCCATTTGATAGGTACTATATATTTTTATATTTCTTTCATTATCTTTCTCTCAATCCTTTACTAGGGTCGGGGGGGGGGGTTCCCCAATGCCTATCCAGGGGACACACACACACACACAATCGATATTGGACAATTTAGAGCATTTGATTTGCCTTGAATCCATGTTTTTGGACAGTGGGAGGAAACCGGAGAACCCGGAGGAAACCCACATAGACACGGGGAGAACATGGAAACTCCACCCAGATTGGGATTCAAACCTGGATCCCCAGCACTGAGAGGAGAACATGCCAACCACTAAGCCACCATATTTGCAGTCACCTCCATTATCACACATTATTTAGGATCCTTTTAAAAACATTTAAATCCCTGACATAGTAACGTGGCGGCACGTTGGCTTAGTGTTTAGCATGTTCTCCTCTCAGCGCTAGTGATTCCCAGTTCGAATTCCATGTTCACAGTCCAAAAACATGGATCAAGGTCAATTGAGTTCTCCAAATTGCCCCATATAGAGTGTGTCTGTGTGGGTGAGTGTGTGCCCAGTGATAGATTGGCGCCCTGTCCTGGGTGTATCTGCCCAGCGCCCGAAACGTTCTCCCCTGGATGGGCATGGGGAACCCCCCCGCGACCCTAATAGAGGATAAAGCGGGAGATAATGAATGAATGACATAGTAACGTTATGGTAACGTGTGTTTTCTTAAGTCAAGAAAATCTTGAAAAATCGTAACAGATCTCATTTTTGAAACGAAAAGATTTCTTAGTATGAGAATGTTTTTAAAGCAACTTTTAATTATTTTATGAAATCTCAACAAGATAAGTTTTCTCCTCTATTGGCAGATCATTTTACATGATTCGTGAACATTTTTGTCTTTATTTGTGTTTGTTTTTCAAATCTTTGGACTTTTTTTTGCGCAGTGATGCAACTGCATGGAAATTCCGGCCTTTTAAAATACCCAACCATTCATTTACACAGAACCCCTGTGTTTTCGGTTCTCATTCTATGACCCTGTGTGTTTATTGGCTGTATAGTTGTACACCTCGGTGTATATTTATAATGATGTATATTATTTACTGATGTAAAACAGGTTCAGTCGAATGGTGCAGTTTTGATGTGTTTTGTTCTTGACTTTTGGTATAAATAAATCATGATCTGTCTGTTATTTGTCTTTAAAGCATTTCAAAGTGGCAGCTGCGATGGGATGAGCATGACTGGCAGCACTGCCTCAGTGCCACTTACCCATAATGCTCAGCTCCTAGAACAGCTGTTGCAGCCACAGGCAAAGGGGGCTCTGGAATACAGAAAAGGGGCAAATTAGCAAATTCTAATGGGTAACAGAGCAAGGTAAAAAAAAATAATAATAATAATAAATAAAAAAATAATATATATATATAAATAATATTTTTTTTGTACATGTCATATGTTTAGACTGAAATCTGATTATTGACTCAACATTTTCTGATTAATAATTCACTTAATAGCATTTAAATATGTTGATTAAATGATTGGAGGTGGATTATAAACACCGCAGGCAATATCCACACATTTAAACCTGATGACAGACATGGTGCTTAAATATTATTACTATATAAACCAAGCCGCCTATATTTATAGTTCTGTCCACAGCAATGTTACACACTCATAAAATTACTCCAAATAAAATAAATTGGCCTTTTGTGCATGGATTCCGGATTTATTAATTAATTAATGCTAAACGTGTTAAATAGTATTCATAAATACAGAAGAAAAATGAGTGGGAAACACACACACACACACACAATCTATATGGGACAATTTAGAGCATTCAATTTGCCTTGAATCCATGTTTTTGGACTGTGGGAGGAAACCGGAGAACCCGGAGGAAACCCACGTGGACACGGAGAGAACATGGAAACTCCACCCAGATTGGGATTCGAACCGGGAATCCCTAGCGCTGAGAGGAGAACATGCTAACCACTAAACCACCGTGCCACCCCAATACAATCAATTTAATACATTTTTTAAAAATGACCAATTAATTAACAATTCATTCATTCATTCATTATCTCCCGCTTTATCCTCTATTAGGGTCGCGGTGAGGTTCCCCATGCCCATCCAGGGGAGAACACCTTGAGCGCTGGGTAGACAGACCCAGGACAGGACACCAATCTATCACTGGGCACACACTCACTCACACAAACACACTCTATATGGGGCAATTTGGAGAACACAATTGACGTGATCCATGTTTTTGAACTGTGGGAGGAAACCGGAGAACCCGGAGGAAACCCACGTGGACACGGAGAGAACATGGAAGCTCCACCCAGATTGGGATTGGAACCGGGAATCCCTGGTGCTGAGAGAAGGATATGCTAACCACTAAGCCACCGTGCCGCCCCAATACAATCAATTTAATACATTTTTTTTTAAATTACCAATTAATTAACTAATTACTGGTTATTAATTTACATATTAATTTTGTTTTCTATGGATAAATTGCGGCGGCACGGTGGCTTAGTGGTTAGCACGTTCGCCTCTCAGCGCTAGGGATTCCCGGTTCCAATCCCCATCTGGGTGGAGTTTCCATTTCCTCCCCGTGTCTGCATGGGTTTCCTCCGGGTTCTCCGGTTTCCTCCCACAGTCCAAAAACATGGATCAAGGTCAAATAAATTCTCCAAATTGCCCCATATAGTGTGTGTCTGTGTGAGTGAGTGTGTGCCCAGCGATGGATTGGCGCCCTGTTCTGGGTCTATTTGCCCAGCGCCCGAGATGTTCTCCCCTGGATGGACATGGGGAACCCCACCGCGGCCCTAATAGAGGATAAAGTGGAAGATAATGAATGAATGAATGGATAAATTGCCCATTTCGACTCACTTTTATACTTCACAAGCAGAATAAATTTAGGATAAAGTACTTCAACACGATGTAAGGGTGGTTTTTAAGATCTGTTTGGGTAACCTGTAAGAAAAACATTCCTCAAGAAGAATGTTGACCATACAGAAGCGGTGATTTTTCTAATGAAGTGACCCATTGTCTGTTAGGCCTGGCGTACCAACAGAATTTATGAAGGAAGGAAACAAAGACGTTAGGCGTGTCTGATAAAGATTAAATAATAGATTAAGATGAGAAATGAATGCTGTTTAGCCATTAACTCGAAAAATAAGGTGAGACACAAAGTAAGAAAGGGGTTGGGGTGGGGGGTTGGGGTTTCCAGAGTGTTTAAGCAGCCTCACTCCCCATTATATCTCGCAACAACTCTGGAGTCTCTGTGACATCACTTAAATTAATTAATAATGGGATTAAGACCTTTGTGTGGCGGCACGGTGGCTTAGTGGTTAGCACGTTCTCCTCTCAGCGCTAGGGATTCCCTGTTCGAATCCCCATCTGGGTGGAGTTTCCATGTTCTCCCCGTGTCCGTGTGGGTTTTCTCCGGGTTCTCCGGTTTCCTCCCACAGTCCAAAAACATGGATCAAGTTAATTGAGTTCTCTAAATTGCCCCATATAGAGTGTGTCTGTGTGAGTGAGTGTGTACCCAGCGATGGATTGGCGCCCTGTCCTGGGTCTATCTGCCCAGCGCCCGAGACGTTCTCCCCTGGATGGGCATGGGGAACCCCACCGCGACCCTAATAGAGGATAAAGCGGGAGATAATGAATGAATGAATTAAGACCTTTGTTGGCTTGTGGTTAAGGAACCAACCTTTGTGACCTGAAGTTCCCCGGTTCGATGCCCAGTCCCAACAAGTACTATGGCTGAAGTGCCCTCGGAAAAACACCTAAATTCAAGTTACATTACATTACATTTGGTCATTTATTGGACGCTTTTATCCAAAGCGACTTACAAGGTGAGCACAGGGTTCATCACAACATCCCTGGAGCAATGAGGGTTAAGGGTCTTGCTCAAGGACCCACATTGGTAACTTCAGTGGACCTGGGATTTGAACCCCCAACCTTCAGATTGACAGCCCAACGCCCTGACCACTGAGCTACCACGTCCTACTTTATTTATAAAGCATTTTTTACAACAGTACGTTTTCACAAAAGCAGCTTTGGAGAATTCCGAGCCTGAACCCCGAAAGAGCACGCCAAAGCGACGGCGGCAAAATAAAAACCTCCACGTTAAGTTGTTGTTGGGGTTCTCATCCTTCATGAGCGGCCTGACCCCAAAGGCTACCTGAGTGCCATATACAAGGCTGCCCCCACTGCTCTGAGCAGGTGTGCTCACTTCACTCAGTGTGTCTATATGTGTCCTTCACGGATGGGTTAAATGTGAGGCCAAATTCCACAAAAAGAAAGAAAAATAAATAAATAAATAAAAAATATCACACATATACATATATATACTGTACATATACATACATACATTATATATATATATATATATATATATATATATAGGCTCCACAGTGGCTTAGTGGTTAGCACGTTCGCCTCTCAGTGCTAGGGATTTCTGATTCGAATCCCCATCTGGGTGGAGTTTCCATGTTCTCCCCGTGTCCGTGTGGGTTTCCTCGGGGTTCTCCAGTTTCCTCCCACAGTCCAAAAACATGGATCGAGTCAGTTGAATTCTCCAAATTGCCCCATATAGAGTGTGTCTGTGTGAGTGAGTGTGTGTCCAGCTATAGATTGGCGCCCCGTCCTGGGTGTATTTGCCCAGCGCCCGAGACGTTCTCCCCTGGATGGGCATGGGGAACCCCCCCCCCCCCCGCAACCCTAGTAGAGGATAAAGCAGAAGATAATGAGTGAACGAAAATATATATATATATATATATATATATATACATACACACACACAGAAAGCGAGAGAGCAAGTGAGAGAGAGAACCAAGTACTGTCTCAGTGACCACAGCATGACACTAGTGATGGGCAGGTACAAAAATATTTAATAAAAATTCCCAGCTGCCCCGAAGGAGAGACGCTGCAGTGTGAGCGCGAGAGGTGGAGACAGAAATGCACGTTCCTTTTTCAGAATTTAAAAGTAAAAACGAGAAAATCTCACACACAGATTTCATCAGCTGATCCCAAATTATCAATCACTCACAGTATGGTAACAATTACAACACGGCAGTGCGCACTGAGCCCCTCTCTGCTCAGCACACAGCAGCGCTTCCACACACATATATATATATATATATATCTCAAAGACATGTGTATATAACATGGCAGCACGGTGGCTTAGTAGTTAGCATGTTCTCCTCTCAGCACTAGGGATTCCCGAATCGAATCCCCATCTGGGTGGAGTTTCCATTTTCTCCACGTGTCCGCATGGGTTTCTTCCGGGTTCTCCGGTTTCCTCCCACAGTCCAAAAACATGGATCAAGTCAATTAAGTTCTCCAAATTGCCTCATATAGAGTGTGTCTGTGTGAGGGAGTGTGTGTCCAGCGATAGATTGGCGCCCTGTCCTGGGTGTATCTGCCCAGCGCCCAAAACGTTCTCCCCTGGATGGGCATGGGGAACCCCCCCCCCGCGACCC
>JAFMOC010000701.1:157500-240882 GCA_019802505.1 Corydoras sp. C115
TTCCTCTCGGGGTTTATCCCGTCATTCCAGCCTTTCCTCTCCTAATCGTTTCAATCTCAGACGTCCGCCGCGACGCTTCCCAATAAGGATGAACCATATGAACCCAGGGTCACGCCGTTCTCCCAACGACTGCCAAAGCATGTGGAACAGTGATGACTGGCCACACCTCATTTCCAACATCAACTTTAAAACATCAACCAGCTTCTCATGGCGTACCATCTCAGGAAAAGTGACGCAAGCGTTGCAGTGATTTTTAAAACACCACCGCTCAACTAGAACCAAGTCCCCAGTGGTCTTCGCTCTCCGCCAAACACGGTGACGTCTCCTAAAGTTTTCTCCTCACGCTTGATTTCGAGATCAAGCGACTCAGTGTCTGTTATCCGGAGACGCTCGGGCCATTAATCTTTATCGGGAGAGCATCTGCTTGCCATTTTTGTCAGCTGCCTCAGAATAAGGCGCATCAGACAAGGACTCCCATAATGGACGTAACGTTTCAAAAGGAAACACAAACTAAAGAACTCCCTTCACAGCAGAGAGCCTGGCTAATTATTTAATTAGATTTTACAACTTAAGGGTGCAAACTTTTTGCATCCATTCATTATCTCCCGCTTTATCCTCTATTAGGGTTCCCCATGCCCATCCAGGGGAGAACGTTTCGGGCGCTGGGCAGATACACCCAGAACAGGGCGCCAATCCATCGCTGGACACACACTCACTCACACATACACACTCTATATGGGGCAATTTGGACAACTCAATTGACTTGATCCATGTTTTTGGACTGCGGGAGGAAACCGGAGAACCCGGAGGAAACCCACGTGGACACGGGGAGAACATGGAAACTTCACCCAGATGGGGATTCGAACCGGGAATCCCTAGTGCTGAGAGGAGAACATGCTAACCACTAAGCCACCGTGCCGCCCGGTGCAAACTTCATTTAAAAAAATAATAAACATTCATTCATTCATTATCTTCCGCTTTATCCTCCACTAGGGTCGTGGGGGGGGGGGTTCCCCATGCCCATCCAGGGGAGAACATCTCGGGTGCTGGACAGATACACCCAGGACAGGGCGCCAATCCATCGCTGGGCACACACTCACTCACGCATACACACTCTATATGGGGCAATTTGGAGAACTCATTTGACTTGATCCATGTTTTTGGACTGTGGGAGGAAATCGGAGAACTCGGAGGAAACCCACGTGGACACGGGGAGAACATGGAAACTCCACCCAGATGGGGATTCGAACCGGGAATCCCTAGCGCTGAGAGGAGAACATGCTAATCACTAAACCACCGCCTGGTGCAAACTTCATTTAAAAAAATAATAAACATTCATTCATTCATTCATTATCTTCCGCTTTATCCTCCACTAGGGTCGTGGGGGGGAGGGTTCCCCATGCCCATCCAGGGGAGAACATCTCGGGCGCTGGACAGATACACCCAGGACAGGGCGCCAATCCATCACTGGGCACACACTCACTCACACAAACACACTCTATATGGGGCAATTTGGAGAGTTCAATTGACTTGATCCATGTGTTTGGACTGTGGGAGGAAACCGGAGGACCCTGAGGATACCCATCTGGACACGGGGAGAACATGGAAACTCCACCCAGATTGGGATTCGAACCGGGAATCCCTAGTGCTGAGAGGAGAACATGCTAACCACTAAGCCACCGTGCCTCCCTATGGTAAAAAATGCTACATAAATTTAAAAAACTTAAACTCCAATATCCATCCTTCCACCACCTCCGGGTTCTCCGGTTTCCTCCCACAGTCCAAAAACATGGCTCAAGTCGATTGAATTCTCCAAATTGCCCCATATAGAGTGTGTCTGTGTGAGTGAGTGTGTGCCCAGCGATAGATTGACGCCCTGTCCTGGGTGTATCTGCCCAGCGCCCGAAACGTTCTCCCCTGGATGGGCATGGGGAACCCCACCGCGACCCTAGTGGAGGATAAAGTGGGAGATAATGAATGAATGAATGAAAGAATGAATGTTTATTATTTTTTTTAATGAAGTTTGCACCGGGCGGCACGGTGGCTTAGTGGTTAGCATGTTCTCCTCTCAGCACTAGGGATTCCCGGTTCGAATCCCAATCTGGGTGGAGTTTCCATGTTCTCCCCGTGTCTGCGTGGGTTTCCTCCGGGTTCTCCGGTTTCCTCCCACAGTCCAAAAACATGGCTCAAGTCGATTGAATTCTCCAAATTGCCCCATATAGAGTGTGTCTGTGTGAGTGAGTGTGTGCCCAGCGATAGATTGACGCCCTGTCCTGGGTGTATCTGCCCAGCGCCCGAAACGTTCTCCCCTGGATGGGCATGGGGAACCCCACCGCGACCCTAGTGGAGGATAAAGTGGGAGATAATGAATGAATGAATGAAAGAATGAATGTTTATTATTTTTTTTAATGAAGTTTGCACCGGGCGGCACGGTGGCTTAGTGGTTAGCATGTTCTCCTCTCAGCACTAGGGATTCCCGGTTCGAATCCCAATCTGGGTGGAGTTTCCATGTTCTCCCCGTGTCTGCGTGGGTTTCCTCCGGGTTCTCCGGTTTCCTCCCACAGTCCAAAAACATGGCTCAAGTCGATTGAATTCTCCAAATTGCCCCATATAGAGTGTGTCTGTGTGAGTGAGTGTGTGCCCAGCGATAGATTGACGCCCTGTCCTGGGTGTATCTGCCCAGCGCCCGAAACGTTCTCCCCTGGATGGGCATGGGGAACCCCACCGCGACCCTAGTGGAGGATAAAGTGGGAGATAATGAATGAATGAATGAAAGAATTAATGTTTATTATTTTTTTAAATGAAGTTTGCACCGGGCGGCACAGTGGCTTAGTGGTTAGCATGTTCTCCTCTCAGCACTAGGGATTCCCGGTTCGAATCCCAATCTGGGTGGAGTTTCCATGTTCTCCCCGTGTCTGCGTGGGTTTCCTCTGGGTTCTCCGGTTTCCTCCCACAGTCCAAAAACATGGATCAAGTCAATTGAATTCTCCAAATTGCCCCATATAGAGTGTGTATGTGTGAGTGAGTGTGTGTCCAGTGATAGATTGGCGTCCTGTCCTGGGTGTATCTGCCCAACGCCCGAAACGTTCTCCACTGGACCCCCGCCCCGGGACCCTAATAGAGGATAAAGCGGAAGATAATGGATGGATGGATGGATGGATAGACGGATTCCATAAAGGACGTAATGTTTCAAAAGGAAACACAAACTGCAAAACTCCCTTCACAGCAGAGAGCCTGGGTAATTATTTAATTGCAGCACAGCACACATTTACAGCAGCAGCAGATTTTACAACTTAAAGGTGCAAACTTCATAAAAAAAAAAAATAATTTAAATAAAAAAAAAATAAAAATTTGAATAAAAAAAAAAAAGGACCTGCATCTTTTAACACATCGGTCGTATTTTTAAAGATCGCAGACATGTCTGGAGTTTTGATTCTTACACTTATGCCCAGATCCAAGCTGTTTGGATGAAAGAGGGGTGTTTGGATTGGTGTGAAACCTGGTTTTTCTCCCGCCTTCTCCAATGGTGTTTACCTCAAGAAATGAGGCACTGAAGTTCATATATTTGGGAACATACTGCACATCTAAAGTTAAAAAGTGACCCGTTTTGCCCACTGTGCTTCACACAAACAAATTTGGAGTCCATTGGCGGCCTTGTATACAACGTCTGGTGAGCTATTGGGGTTCGGAGCCTGGCCAAGGGCATTAGAACCATAGTACTTGGTGGGACTGGGAATAGAAGCGGGGACCTTCAGGTCAAAAAGCTGCTTCCTTAACCATAAACCTACGGCCGCCCCTAATTAATTGACTTTATTATTCATTCATTCATTCATTCATTATCTCCCGCTTTATCCTCTATTAGGGTCGTGGGGGGGTTCCCCATGCCCATCCAGGAGAGAACATCTCAGGCGCGGGGCAGATACACCCAGGACAGGGCGCCAATCCATCGCTGGGCACACACTCACACAGACACACTCTATATGGGGCAATTTGGAGAATTCAATGGACTTGATCCATGTTTTTGGACTGTGGGAGGAAACCGGAGAACCCGGAGGAAACCCACGCAGACACGGGGAGAACATGGAAACTCCACCCAGATGGGGATTCGAACCGGGAATCCCTAGTGCTGAGAGGCGAACGTGCTAACCACAAAGCCACCGTGCCACCCCTTACTTTATTTATTTTTTTTAAATATCAACAACTGGTGGCATGGTGGCTTAGTGGTTTGCATGTTCTCCTCTCAGCGCTGGGGATTCCCGGTTCGAATCCCAATCTGGGTGGAGTTTCCATGTTCTCCCCGTGTCCGTGTGGGTCTCCTCCGGGTTCCTCCCACAGTCCAAAAACATGGATCAAGGTCAATTGAATTCTCCAAATTGCCCCATATAGAGTGTGTTTGTGTGAGTGAGTGTGTGCCCAGTGCCCGAAATGTTCTCCCCTGGATGAGCATGGGGAACCCCCCCCCCACGACCCTAATAGAGGATAAAGCAGAAGATAATGGATGGATGGAAATAACAACAACCCGGGATTAACATCATACAATAAAACGAGTTCAACCATTAATCTAGAACTTGAGCCGGGGGTGGGGGGGGGGTTCCCCATGCCGAATTAGGAGAGAACGTTTCGGGTGCTGGGCAGATACACCCAAAGAGCAAGCCAAAGTGAACGAGTCGGAGTGTGTTTTGGAAATATAGAGTGAAGATAAGGTTATTGTTTGAAAACCTTCAGGTCACAAGGTTGGTTCCTTAACCACAAGCTTTTAACTGCCCCAATTGGTTCACGAAACAGGTTGGTGGTCACAAGTTTAAAAGTAAATGATGTCATGATGTTAAAGCTCTTTAAACCAATAAAAGTCCTTAAAAACCAAACAGAGGCTTTTTTATTTGTAGCCTGTGCACATTACAGCAGACTGTGTTGAGCTCTAACACATTACTGTATATGGGACTTCCAACTCATTAGCTTTTATTAGAGGCCTCACCACAAACCGATGCTGCACTTCATCACATACACCATGCTGAATTTACTGCACCGAGTCGAGAGGTACGGGGGGTGGCATGTTCATGAATATCTGGTTATTAGTCCAGCTTGGGGGGGGGGGGGGGGGGGGGTGTATAATAAATGATAGAAATATTACTGGCAATAATAATAATGATAATAAGCACGTCAATAAACTGCAATGTAGTCAATTTAAAAAGGTTTTCAAAACTATAAAGTGGCTTCGAATTTACACACACACATTATATACATATTATATATATATATATATATATATGGGGTGGCATGGTGGCTTAGTGGTTGGCATGTTCTCCTCTCAGCACTAGGGATTCCCGGTTCGAATCCCCATCTGGGTGGAGTTTCCATGTTCTCCCCGTGTCTGCGTGGGTTTCCTCCGGGTTCTCCGGTTTCCTCCCATAGTCCAAAAACATGGATCAAGTTAATTGAGTTCTCTAAATTGCCCCATATAGAGTGTGTTTGAGTGTGTGAGTGTGTGCCCAGCGATGGATTGGCGCCCTGTCCTGGGTGTATCTGCCCAGCGCCCGAGACGTTCTCCCCTGGATGGGCATGGGGAACCCCACCGTGACCCTAATAGAGGATAAAGCGGGAGATAATGAATGAATATATATATATATATATATATAAATATAAATATACATACGTACACATACACATATACA
The DNA here is from genome assembly GCA_019802505.1 of Corydoras sp. C115. Taxonomy (NCBI): domain Eukaryota; kingdom Metazoa; phylum Chordata; class Actinopteri; order Siluriformes; family Callichthyidae; genus Corydoras; species Corydoras sp. C115. The sequence goes on from JAFMOC010000701.1 coordinate 163,173, forward strand.
CACACACACACACATTATACAACAAAAGTAAAAAGTATGTGGCAGTGGCATGTGTGTAAATATATATATATTTAGAGAGAGTTGTTGAGGGTATATAAGTGGCTGGGCACAGCTGTGTGTGTGTGTATGTGTGTTTGAATGGCCAGTGCTGAGAGGCGAACATGGTAAACACTAAGCTACCCTGCCGTCCTGATTTCCTTTATTTTTAGCCAATTCCAACTTATTTTTTCCACAGGATAAAATGGTTAATGTATAGCCATTATTAGGAATGTTATCAGTTATTTAAAACAAAAAGAAAACAAACCTCTTAAACAAATCATACTATTTACTGTAATACATGAATATTCAACAAAGAAAATATTTCATTTGCATTTAATTATGTAGCCGACGCTTTCATCCAACTTTTAGTAACTGATTATTATCTAAATCCCCCATACCAGTTTTTGTTTATAATTAACCACAAAAGTTCTCTAAAAATAATTTGTGAACTAAACAGTATGATTAAGAACACTTTCAAACTTGTAGGATTAAACAACTGACTCATTGAACGTGGCATATTCTAGAAGGTTTATACACAAACTGTACATATACTGTATATACACACATACATATACATATATACACATACACACACACACACATATATATATATATATATATATATATAAATATACACATACACACACACACACATATATATATATATATATATAAATATACACATATATACACACACATATATATATATATATATATATATATATATATATATATATATATATATATATATATATATATACAGTTGTGATCAAATTTATTCAACCCCCACTGAAATAAAGTGTTTTGGCCAGTTTGACATTGATTTGGATCATTTCAGTCATCTTATTTACAATTATATCAAAGAGGCACTTATAAATTAGACAAATATAACATAATATTTATGATGGAATAACCACAAATGTCTTTACTGTGCTCACATCATTATCAGTTTTATTCAACCCCCTAGTGACATTATTTTTTTAGTACTTAGTACAACATCCTTTTCCAGTTATGACAGCTTTCAAGCGTGAAGCATAGCTTGACACAAGTGTCTTGCAGCGACCTATGGGTATCTTAGCCCATTCTTCATGGGCAAAAGCCTCCAGTTCAGTCACATTCTTAGGCTTGCGCACTGCAACTGCCTTCTTTAGGTCCCACCAGAGGTTCTCAATTGGATTTAAGTCTGGTGATTGCGATGGACACTCTAGAATGTTCCAGCCTTTCATGTTCAACCATGCTCTAGTGGACTTGGATGTGTGCTTCGGATCATTGTCCTGTTGGAAGGTCCAACGTCTCCCAAGCCGCAGGTTTGTGACTGACTCCATCACATTTTCCTCCAAGATCTCCTGGTACTGAAGGGAATTCATGGTACCCTGCACACGTTGAAGCTTTCCTGTACCATTAGAAGCAAAACAGCCCCAAAGCATAATTGACCCCCCGCCATGCTTCACAGTAGGCAAGGTGTTCTTTTATTCATAAGCCTGGTTCTTCCTCCTCCAAACATAGCGCTGGTCCATTGTCCCAAACAGTTCTAATTTAGTTTTATCTGACCACAGTACACTGTCCCAAAACCTTTGTGGCTTGTCCACATGACTTTTGGCATACTGCAGTCGACTTTTCTTGTTCTTTGGAGTCAGCAAGGGGTGCGCCTGGGAGTTCTGGCATGGAGGTCTTCGTTATGCAGGGCGCGCCTTATTGTCTGAGCTGAAACTTCAGTGCCCACATCTGACAGGTCTTTTTTCAGTCCTTAGCAGTCACGCGGGGATTTTTCTCCACATTACGCTTCAGGTAGCGCACAGCAGTCGCGGTCAGGATCTTCTTTCTGCCACGACCAGGTAATGTTTCCACTGTGCCCTTTAACTTGAACTTGCGAATGATACTTCCGATAGTGTCTCTTGGAATATTTAACAACTTCGCAATCTTTTTATATCCATTGCCATTCTTGTGAAGAGCAATAACCTCTTCTCTTGTCTTCTGGGACCATTCTCTTGCCTTCACCATGCTTGTAAACACACCAGTAGATGTCTAGAAGGAGCTGAGTATCACAGTCCTTTTAAATCTGCCTAATTGGTGCTTATCATGCTTGATTGCTGCTCGTTGACATCCACAGGTGTTTTTCAATACCTGATTGAAAACACTGGAATGAACCTCTGTTCTTATGAGTGGTAGTTGTAAAGGGGTTGAATAATTGTGTCAATGAAGAAATCACAAAAAGGCCATTTAATACTTTATGACAAAAACAATTGATGCTATCTTAGTTGCATTTAGTTCTTTAACAAGTCCTTGTAAGATTTCATTATGAACACAATTACAAATGTGCACTGAATTCCATAAAACCCTTCGCAGCATTGGGGGTTGAATAAATTTGATCACAACTGTATAAATAAACACATATACACTACACACACACACACACATATATATATATATATATATATATATATATATGTGTGTGGCGGCACGGTGGCTTAGTGGTTGGCATGTTTTCCTCTCAGCACTAGGGATTCCCGGTTCGAATCCCCATCTGGGTGGAGTTTCCATGTTCTTCCCGTGTCTGTGTGGGTTTCCTCCGGGTTCTCCGGTTTCCTCCCACAGTCCAAAAACATGGATCAAGTTAATTGAGTTCTCTAAATTGCCCCATATAGAGTGTGTCTGTGTGAGTGAGTGTGTGCCCAGTGATGGATTGGCGCCCTGTCCTGGGTGTATCTGCCCAGCGCCTGAGATGTTCTCCTCTGGTCGCCACCGTGACCCTAATAGAGGATAAAGCGAAAGATAATGAATGAATGTATGTATATATATACAACTAAGTTAGGATTGAACCAACAAGCTGTCTCAGCTTCAGTATCCTCATTGGTTAGGGGTGTGAACCTGGCATCTCACTGGTTAACAGATTTCTTAAACTTCTTTTTCATGGTGTAATTCATGGTGTGAGCTTTGTTGTTGTAATAAAATAAATAAATCACTCACCATCAAACTTAAAGCAGACATTTGTGTCTTTGTTGTAGCTCTGAAGTTGCACAAAGGACCAGAAACTGGATTTAGCTGTCCCTAAATAATGCCGGGTCAAACTGGGCCACGCAGTCAGAATCTTTTGGTGAAAGCATTTTTAAACAAAGCTAATACTTACTAACTTATTTTATTCATTCCTATTATTTTAGTCGGTCCTTAAGTCAAGTCTGTTATAATGACAACAGGTTAATATAACTTTGTCTATAATAATAATAATAATAATAATAATAATAATAATAATAATGGTGGCACAGTGGCTTAGTGGTTAGCATGTTCTCCTCTCAGCGCTAGGGTTTCCCGGTCCGAATCCCAATCTGGGTGGAGTTTCCATGTTCTCCCCGTGTTTGCGTGGGTTTCCTCCGGGATCTCCGGTTTCCTCCCACAGTCCGAAAACATGGATCAAGTCAATTGAATTCTCCAAATTGCCCCATATAGAGTGTGTCTGTGTGAGTGAGTGTGTGCCCAGTGATAGATTGGTGTCCTGTCCTGGGTGTATCTGCCCAGCGCGTGAAACGTTCTCCCCTGGATGGGCATGGGGAACCCCCCCGCGACCCTAATAGAGGACAAAGCAGAAGATAATGGATGAATCAATAATAATAATATATTTTTTTTATTATTTGATTTATTATACTAGTGGGGCGGCACGGTGGCTTAGTGGTTAGCAAGTTTGAATCCCAATCTGGGTGGAGTTTCCATGTTCTCCCCGTGTCTGCGTGGGTTTCCTCCGGGTTCTCTGGTTTCCTCCCACTGTCCAAAAACATGGATCAAGTCAATTGAGTTCTTCAAATTGCCCCATATAGAGTGTGTCTGTGTGAGTGAGTGTGTGCCCAGCGATGGATTGGCATCCTGTCCTGGGTGTATCTGCCCAGCGCCCGAAACGTTCTCCCCTGGATGGACATGGGGAACCCCCCCACGATCCAAGTAGAAGATAAAGTGGATGATGGATGGATATATATATATATATATATAAATAACTACAGTGTATATATAATACAATGTTTAGTTGAGTTAAGCTTCGACCCAAACCCTGCTAAAGCTACATTACTTGTTTATTTTATCTCGAGTGTCCCTTTCAGTTCCAGATCTACCCAATGCAACTTCTGCACCCGTTTTAGGATCTCCAACATGTTCTAGCTGGAGAGGGGGAACACTGAAGGAATGAGGGATGTGTCTGCATATATCCGTAGTGTTTATTTAAAAAGCAAGAGGCATGTTTTCCCTACTTTACTCTGTCTCTGAAACATATGACCCCCTCAAAGTAGAATGACAGTATTAACGCAAGAAGACCTGAGGCTGAGCAGTAAGACATACATACTACACACACACACACACACACACACACACAGAGTTAAGAGCCAGCTGTTCTGGAGGTTAGAGTTAGAGGGTGGAACATACGGAATCCCGTACTGACCGCTGTGTCCCTGAAACCGCCTTCCAGCTATCGCTCCACTGACAGCTGGAGGTCATTAGCCTGGAGGGGCCACAGCATAGCTTATTCCTCACACACACACACACACACACACACACACACATTTACACAGCTGTGCCCAGCCACTTATATACCCTCAACAGCTCATACACATAAATTTATTTCTGTTAAATAGCACTATTTTTATTATTCGTTAATGCCGAATGTTTACAGACGTCGTATGGTAATGCTGATATGTAATATAAGTATGTAATCCATATTTATGCAGCTTCAGCATTTTTAAAACATTCAGATTGAAATACAAATGAAATTTAAATATTAAAAACAATAAAGCTTATCAACATTCATCCATTATCTTCCACTTTATCCTCTATTAGGGTCGCGGGGGGGGGGGGGGGGGGGGGGTTCCCCATGCCCATCCAGGGGAGAACGTTTCGGGCGCTGGGCAGATACACCCAGGACAGAGCGCCAATCTATTGCAAGGCATACACTCACTCACACACACACTCTATATGGGGCAATTTGGAGAATTCAATTGACTTGATCCATGTTTTTGGACTGTGGGAGGAAACCGGAGAACCCGGAGGAAACCCATGCGGATAAGGGGAGAAAGTGGAAACCCCACCCAGATTGGGATTCGAACAGGGAATCCCTAGCGCTGAGAGGAGAACATGCTAACCACTAAGCCACTGTGCCGCCCAGCTTATCAACATAAAACTGAAAATTTCCATCCATCCATTATCTCCCGCTTTATCCTCTATTAGGGTGGCGGTGGGGTTCCCCATGCCCATCCAGGGGAGAACGTCTCGGGCGCTGGGCAGATACACCCAGGACAGGTCGCCAATCCATCGCTGGGCACACACTCACTCAGACAGACACACTCTATATGGGACAATTTGGAGAACTCAATTGACTTTGGACTGTGGTTTCCTCCCACAGTCCAAAAACATGGTTTAATGTACGTTAAATGTTCTCAATTGCCCCATATAAAGTGTGTGTGTGTGAGTGAGTGAGTGCCAAGTGATAGCTTGGAACCCTTTCCTGGGGCCCAATGCCTGAATCATTCCCCCTTGATGGACATGGCGAACCCCCAGCAACCCAAGAAGAGGATTAAGGGCGTCTTTTGGGCGTCAAAGTGACTTACTGCTGGGGATAAAGGTTCGAATCCCAATCTGGATGGAGGTTCCATGTTCTCCCAGCATCCATGTGGGTTTTCTCCAGGTTCTCCGGTTTCCTCCCACAGTCCATAAACATGGATTTAAGGTCAATTGGCTGCTCTGAGGGCGGCACTGTGCCTTAGTGGTTAGCATGTTCTCCTCTCAGCACTAGGGATTCCCGGTTCGAATCCCAGTTTCCATGTTCTCCCCGTGTTCACGTGGGTTTCCTCAGGGTTCTCCGGTTTCCTCCCACAGTCCAAAAACATGGTTCAAGTCAAATGAGTTCTCCAAATTGCCCCATATAGAGTGTGTGTGTGAGTGAGTGTGTGTCCTGTGATAGATTGGCGCCCTGTCCTGGTGTATCTGCCCCAGCGCCAAAACGTTCTCCCCTGGATTGCCCCCCCCCCCCCCCCCCCCCCCCCCCCCCATGACCCTAGTAGAGGATAAAGTGGAAGATAATGGATGGATGGATGGCTGCTCTAATTTGCCTCTATGGAGTGTTTGTGTGTGTATGAGTGAGGGTTCTCAGTAATGGACTGGCACTCTGTCCTAGGTGTATCTCCCGAAATGTTCTCCCCTGGATGGGCATGGGGAACCCCCCCCCCCATGACCCTAGTAGAAGATTAAGCAGAAGATAATGGATGGATGGATAACGAGATGACAAATTAACTAGCTCTAAATCTAAGACTTAAGATTTTGGTGCTACAAAGAAAATGAGAAAATAAAAAAAATAATAAAGCACTGACCTTGAAATAATACTGGGAATAATTAACTTTAATGAAGGTAATGAAGCAAAACTCTGAACCTGGACTGGACGACAGAAAATAAACCACCTTGAAGAACCCAAAACTGGATTAATGGAACCACAAACCAAGTTTATAATGGAGTAAATTAAAAGAACCACTAAAAAGTGCTGACACATGAAAAACGCTAATGACTGCCAGAGCAGCAATCAAGATAAATCAACAAACATTCATTCATACATTATCTTCCGCTTTATCCTCTATTAGGGTCGCGGGGGGGTTCCCCATGCCCATCCAGGGGAGAACGTTTCGGGCGCTGGGCAGATAGACCCAGGACAGGGCGCCAATCCATCGCTGGGCACACACTCACTCACACAGACACACTCTATATGGGGCAATTTGGAGAATTCAATTGACTTGATCCATGTTTTTTGGACTGTGGAAGGAAACCGGAGAACCCGGAGGAAACCCACGTGGACACGGGGAGAACATGGAAACTCCACCCAGATGGGGATTCGAACCGGGAATCCCTAGCGCTGAGAGGAGAACATGCCAACCACTAAGCCACCGTGCCGCCATCAACAAACAAGACAAAATTAAAACATGGTTAGCACCACCTCTGAGAATCAAGGTTCCAATCCCAATCCGGGTGGAGTTTCCATGTTCTCCCCGTGTCCGCATTGGTTTTCTATGGGTTCTCATGGTTATTTCCCACAGTCCAAATACATGTATTCAAAGTAAATTGGTTGCTCTAAATTGCCCCATACTGTATAATGCGTGAGTGGTACGGTGGCTTAGTGGTTGGCATGTTCTCCTCTCAGTGCTGGGGATCCAGGATTGAATCCCGATCTGGGTGGAGTTTCCATGTGCTCCCTTTGTCCGCATTGGTTTCCCCTTGGTTCTCCAGTTTCCTCCCACAGTCCAAAAACATGTATTCAAAGTAAATTGGTTGCTCTGAATTGCCCCATACTGTATAATGTATGAGCGGTACGGTGGCTTAGTGGTTAGCATGTTCTCCTCTCAGTGCTGTGGATCCAGGTTTGAATCCCAAACCTGGGTGGAGTTTCCATGTTCTCGCCATGTCCACCTGGTTTCCTCTGGGTTCTCCAGTTTCCTCCCCCAGTCGAAATACATGTTTTCAAAGTAAATTGGTTTCTCTAAATTGCCCCATACTGTATAATGTGTGAGCGGTACGGTGGCTTAGTGGTTGGCATGTTCTCCTCTCAGTGCTGGGGATCCACGTTTGAATCCCGATCTGGGTGGAGTTTCCATGTTCTCCCCGTGTCCACGTCCATGTGGGTTTTCTTCCGGTTCTACGGCTTCCCCCCACAGTCTAAAACCATGGATTCAAGGTACGTTGAATGTAAATTGCCCCATATAGAGTGTGTGTCTGTGTGAGTGAGTGTGCCCAGTGGTAAATCAAGCCCCATTGTTCGACTCTCAGTGTTGGCCATCCAGGTTCAAATCCTGATTTGGATGAAGGGTCCATGTTCTCCCCATATCTTTGGGGGATTCCCCAGGTTCTCCAGTTTCCTTCCACAGTCCAAAAACATGGATTCAAGGTACGTTGAATGTTTTAAATTGCCCCATATAGAGAGTGTCTGTGTGAGTGAGTGTACCCAGTGATAGCTTGGCGCCCTGTCCTGGGTGTATCTGCCCAGCGCCCGAGACGTTCTCCCTTGGATGGGCATGGGGAACCCTCTTGTAAGAAGCAAAAAATCATTACATGATGTAAAATAAAAAGTTTGTTTCGTTTTGGGCGGCTCGGTGGCTTAGTGGTTGGCATGTTCTCCTCTCAGCACTAGGGATTCCCGGTTCGAATCCCCATCTGGGTGTAGTTTCCAAGTTCTCCCCGTGTCCGCGTGGGTTTCCTCCGGGTTCTCCGGTTGACTGTGTGCCCAGAGATAGATTGATGCCCTGTCCTGGGTGTAGCTGCCCAGCACCTGAAATGTTCTCCCCTGGATTGGCATGGGGAACCCCCCCCCCCCACACGACCCTAGAGGATAAAGTGGGAGATAATAAATAAATGAATAAATTAATATTAAACGCTGGGTGGTATGATGGCTTAGTGGTTGGCATGTTCTCCTCTCAGCACTAGGGATTCCCGGTTCGAATCCCAATCAGGGTGGAGTTTCCATGTTCTCCCCGTGTGCACATGGGTTTCTTCCGCGCTCTCCGGTTTCTTCCCACAAGGTTAATTGAATGCACCAAATTGCCCCATATAGTGTGTCTTGGTGAGGGAATGTGCTCAAGGTTAATCGAATTCACCAAATTGCCCCATATAGTGAGTCTTGGTGAGGGAATGTGCACCAGGATGTATGGGCACCCTGTCCCCCCTGGGTGTAGCTGCAGAATCCCCACATTCAACCCACCCCTAATTGCCCCACATCACCCAGCTGCCCCCCCCCCCCACTCATGGTCACTCTTTGATGAATTACATTAGGCACCTCTCCTGCTTGGTGGTGGGGTTGCAAGGTTAATCCTCTCCACATGGGTCTTGGTGAGGGAATCCTGCCGCGTTAATCTCCGGTTTCTTGGTGAGGGAATTCCCACAAGGTTAATCGAATGCACCAAATTGCCCCATATAGTGAGTCTTGGTGAGGGAATGTGCACAAGGTTAATCGAATGCTCCAAATTGCCCCATATAGTGAGTCTTGGTGAGGGAATGTGCACAAGGTTAATCGAATGCACCAAATTGCCCCATATAGTGTGTCTTGGTGAGGGAATGTGCACAAGGTTAATCGAATGCACCAAAATGCCCTATATAGTTAGTCTTGGTGAGGGAATGTGCACAAGATTAATCGAATGCACCAAATTGCCCCATATAGTGTGTCTTGTGTGAGAATGGCACAAGGTTAATCGTGCCCCATATAGTGTGTCTTGGTGAGGGAATGTGCACAAGTAATCGAATCGAATGCACCAAATTGCCCCATATAGTGTGTCTTGGTGAGGGAATGTGCACAAGGTTAATCGAATGCACCAAATTGCCCCATATAGTGTGTCTTGGTGAGGGAATGTGCACAAGGTTAATCGAATGCACCAAATTGCCCCATATAGTGAGTCTTGGTGAGGGAATGTGCTCAAGGTTAATCGAATGCACCAAATTGCCCCATATAGTGAGTCTTGGTGAGGGAATGTGCACAAGTTAATGAATGCACCCTTGCCCCATGTAGCTGCAGTCTTGTGAGGGAATGTGCACAAGGTTAATCGAATGCACCAAATTGCCCCATATAGTGTGTCTTGGTGAGGAATGTGCACAAGGTTAATCGAATGCTCCCAAATTGCCCCATATAGTGTGTCCTCTTGGTGAGGGAATGTGCACAAGGTTAATGAATGCACCAAATTGCCCCATATAGTGTGTCTTGGTGAGGGAATGTGCACAAGGTTAATCGAATGCCACCAAATTGCCCCATATAGTGTGTCTTGGTGAGGGAATGTGCACAAGGTTAATCGAATGCACCAAATTGCCCCATATAGTGTGTCTTGGTGAGGGAATGTGCACAAGGTTTAATCGAATGCTCCAAATTGCCCCATATATGTGTCTTGGTGAGGGAATGTGCACAAGGTTAATCGAATGCACCAAATTGCCCCATATAGTGTGTCTTGGTGAGGGAATGTGCACAAGGTTAATCGAATGCACCAAATTGCCCCCATATAGTGTGTCTTGGTGAGGGAATGTGCACAAGGTTAATCGAATGCACCAAATTGCCCCATATATAGTGTGTCTTGGTGAGGGAATGTGCACAAGGTTAATCGAATGCTCCAAATTGCCCCATATAGTGTGTCTTGGTGAGGGAATGTGCACAAGGTTAATCGAATGCACCAAATTTCCCCATATAGTGTGTCTTGGTGAGGGAATGTGCACAAGGTTAATCGAATGCACCAAATTGCCCCATATAGTGAGTCTTGGTGAGGGAATGTGCCCAGCGATGTATGGGCGCCCTGTCCTGGGTGTAGCTGCAGAATCCCCACATTTAACCCACCCCTAACCCCACATCACCCAGCTGCCCCCCGTATCCTTTCCGCCTACTTTCCGCCCTAAATTGCCCCATATAGAGAGTGTCTGTGTGAGTGAGTGTACCCAGTGATAGATGGGTGTATCTGCCCAGCGCCTAAAACATTCACCCCGGACGACTGTACAAGCAAAAAATAATTAGATGATGTAAAAATTGTGTGGCTTAGTGGTTGGCATGTTCTCCTCTCAGCACTAGGGATTCCCGGTTCGAATCCCAATCTGGGTGGAGTTTCCAAGATCTCCCCGTGTCCGCGTGGGTTTCCTCCGGGTTCTCCGGTTGAGTGTGTGCCCAGAGATAGTTTGATGCCCTGTCCTGGGTGTATCTGCCCAGCACCTGAAATGTTCTCCCCTGGATTGGGAGAACCCCCCCCCCCCGTGACCCTAGTAGAGGATAAAGTGGGAGATAATAAATAAATGAATAAATTAATATTAAACGCTGGGTGGTATGATGGCTTAGTGGTTAGCATGTTCTCCTCTCAGCACTGGTTATCCAGGTTCGAATCCCAATCTGGGTGGAGTTTCCATGTTCTCCCCGTGTCCACATGGGTTTCTTCCGTGCTCTCCGGTTTCTACCCACAAGGTTAATCGAATGCTCCAAATTGCCCCATAGTGGAGTTTCCATGTTCTCCCCGTGTCTGTGTGGGTTTCCTCCGGGTTCTCTGGTTTCCTCCCACATTCCAAAAACATGGATCAAGTCAATTGAATTCTCCAAATTGCCCCATATAGAGTGTGTCTGTGTGAGTGAGTGTGTGCCCAGTGATAGATTGGTGCCCTGTCCTGGGTGTATCTGCCCAGCGCCCGAGACGTTCTCCCCTGGATGGGCATGGGGAACCTCCCCCGCGACCCTAATAGAGGATAAAGCGGGAGATAATGAATGAATGAATGAAATTGCCCCATATAGTGAGTCTTGGTGAGGGAATGTGCACAAGGTTAATCGAATGCTCCAAATTGCCCCATATAGTGTGTCTTGGTGAGGGAATGTGCCCAGCGATGTATGGGCGCCCTGTCCTGGGTGTAGCTGCAGAATCCCCACATTCAACCCACCCCTAACCCCACATCACCCAGCTGCCCTCCCCCTACTCATGGTCACTCTTGATGAATTACATACGGCACCCTCCTGCGTTGCACTCCTCTCCACATGGGTTTCCTCCGCGTTCTCCGGTTTCTTCCCACAAGGTTAATCGAATGCACCAAATTGCCCCATATAGTGTGTCTTGGTGAGGGAATGTCCACAAGGTTAATCGAATGCACCAAATTGCCCCATATAGTGTGTCTTGGTGAGGGAATGTGCACAAGGTTAATCGAATGCACCAAATTGCCCCATATAGTGTGTCTTGGTGAGGGAATGTGCACAAGGTTAATCGAATGCTCCAAATTGCCCCATATTGTGTGTCTTGGTGAGGGAATGTGCCCAGCGATGTATGGGCGCCCTGTCCTGGGTGTAGCTGCAGAATCCCCACATTCAACCCACCCCTAACCCCACATCACCCAGCTGCCCCCCCCCCCCACTCATGGTCACTCTTGATGAATTACATACGGCACCCTCCTGCGTTGCACTCCTCTCCACATGGGTTTCCTCCGCGTTCTCCGGTTTCTTCCCACAAGGTTAATCGAATGCACCAAATTGCCCCATATAGTGTGTCTTGGTGAGGGAATGTGCCCAGCGATGTATGGGCGCCCTGTCCTGGGTGTAGCTGCAGAATCCCCACATTCAACCCACCCCTAACCCCACATCACCCAGCTGCCCCCCCCCCGTATCCTTTCCGCCTACTTCCCGCCCTAAATTGCCCCATATAGAGAGTGTCTGTGTGAGTGAGTGTACCCAGTGATAGATGGGTGTATCTGCCCAGCGCCTAAAACATTCACCCCGGACGACTGTACAAGCAAAAAATAATTAGATGATGTAAAAATTGTGTGGCTTAGTGGTTGGCATGTTCTCCTCTCAGCACTAGGGATTCCCGGTTCGAATCCCAATCTGGGTGGAGTTTCCAAGATCTCCCCGTGTCCGCGTGGGTTTCCTCCGGGTTCTCCGTTGAGTGTGTGCCCAGAGATAGTTTGATGCCCTGTCCTGGGTGTATCTGCCCAGCACCTGAAATGTTCTCCCTGGATTGGGAGACCCCCCCCCCCCCCCCCCCCCCCCCCTCCCCCCCCCCCCCCACCCCCCCCCCCACCCCCCCCCACCCCCCCCCCCCCCCCCCCCCCCCCCCGTGACCCTAGTAGAGGATAAAGTGGGAGATAATAAATAAATGAATAAATTAATATTAAACGCTGGGTGGTATGATGGCTTAGTGGTTGGCATGTTCTCCTCTCAGCACTGGTTATCCAGGTTCGAATCCCAATCTGGGTGGAGTTTCCATGTTCTCCCCGTGTCCACATGGGTTTCTTCCGTGCTCTCCGGTTTCTACCCACAAGGTTAATCGAATGCTCCAAATTGCCCCATAGTGGAGTTTCCATGTTCTCCCCGTGTCTGTGTGGGTTTCCTCCGGGTTCTCTGGTTTCCTCCCACATTCCAAAAACATGGATCAAGTCAATTGAATTCTCCAAATTGCCCCATATAGAGTGTGTCTGTGTGAGTGAGTGTGTGTCCAGTGATAGATTGGTGCCCTGTCATGGGTGTATCTGCCCAGCGCCCGAGACGTTCTCCCCTGGATGGGCATGGGGAACCTCCCCCGCGACCCTAATAGAGGATAAAGCGGGAGATAATGAATGAATGAATGAAATTGCCCCATATAGTGTGTCTTGGTGAGGGAATGTGCACAAGGTTAATCGAATGCTCCAAATTGCCCCATATAGGGTGTCTTGGTGAGGGAATGTGCCCAGCGATGTATGTGCGCCCTGTAATGGGTGTAGCTGCAGAATCCCCACATTCAACCCACCCCTAACCCCACATCACACAGCTGCCCCCCCCCTACTCATGGTCACTCTTGATGAATTACATACGGCACCCTCCTGCGTTGCACTCCTCTCCACATGGGTTTCCTCCGTGTTCTCCGGTTTCTTCCCACAAGGTTAATCGAATGCACCAAATTGCCCCATATAGTGTGTCTTGGTGAGGGAATGTGCCCAGCGATGTATGGGCGCCCTGTCCTGGGTGTAGCTGCAGAATCCCCACATTCAACCCACCCCTAACCCCACATCACCCAGCTGCCCCCCCCCCCCGTATCCTTTCCGCCTACTCATGGTCACTGTTGATGAATTACATACGGCACGCGTTGCACTCCTCTCCACATGGGTTTCCTCCGCGTTCTCCGGTTTCTTTCGGTTTCGCCAAATTGCCCCATATAGTGTGTCTTGGTGAGGGAATGTGCACAAGGTTAATCGAATGCACCAAATTGCCCCATATAGTGTGTCTTGGTGAGGGAATGTGCACAAGGTTAATCGAATGCTCCAAATTGCCCCATATAGTGTGTCTTGGTGAGGGAATGTGCACAAGGTTAATCGAATGCACCAAATTGCCCCATATAGTGTGTCTTGGTGAGGGAATGTGCACAAGGTTAATCGAATGCACCAAATTGCCCCATATAGTGTGTCTTGGTGAGGGAATGTGCCCAGCGATGTATGGGCACCCTGTCCTGGGTGTAGCTGCAGAATCCCCACATTCAACCCACCCCTAACCCCACATCACCCAGCTGCCCCCCCCCCCCCCCCCCCCCCCCCCCCCGTATCCTTTCCGCCTACTCATGGTCACTGTTGATGAATTACATACGGCACGCGTTGCACTCCTCTCCACATGGGTTTCCTCCGCGTTCTCCCGGTTTCTTTCGGTTTCGCCAAAATTGCCCATATAGTGTGTCTTGGGGAGGGAATGTCCACAAGGTTAATCGAATGCACCAAATTGCCCCATATAGTGTGTCTTGGTGAGGGAATGTGCACAAGGTTAATCGAATGCTCCAAATTGCCCCATATAGTGTGTCTTGGTGAGGGAATGTGCACAAGGTTAATCGAATGCACCAAATTGCCCCATATAGTGTGTCTTGGTGAGGGAATGTGCCCAAGGTTAATCGAATGCACCAAATTGCCCCATATAGTGTGTCTTGGTGAGGGAATGTGCCCAGCGATGTATGGGCGCCCTGTCCTGGGTGTAGCTGCAGAATCCCCACATTCAACCCACCCCTAACCCCACATCACCCAGCTGCCCCCCCCCTACTCATGGTCACTCTTGATGAATTACATACGGCACCCTCCTGCGTTGCACTCCTCTCCACATGGGTTTCCTCCGCGTTCTCCGGTTTCTTCCCACAAGGTTAATCGAATGCACCAAATTGCCCCATATAGTGAGTCTTGGTGAGGGAATGTGCCCAGCGATGTATGGGCACCCTGTCCTGGGTGTAGCTGCAGAATCCCCACATTCAACCCACCCCTAACCCCGCATCACCCAGCTGCCCCCCCCCCCCCCCCCCCCCCGTATCCTTTCCGCCTACTCATGGTCACTGTTGATGAATTACATACGGCAGGCGTTGCACTCCTCTGCCTTTCCCTCGGACCCGTGCCTCATTGCGCTTACTCATCGCTCTCTCACCTGCGCTGCCATTAATAAACCTGCAACCTCCTCCACTAAACAAACACATTATTGTAGTCGTTACCCAGCAGGCTGCGCTGCGCCGCGCCACGTGCCTGATGCGTCGCGTTTGATGCGGGTGATTAATGGCGTGCAAAGCTTCCGATTTTCCGTTCGCATTGTTTTGCGGGTTCCCAGAGGGGCGTGAGTTTAAAGAACGGGACGGGGTGATATAGCACGGGTGTCAGAGCGGCTGCTTTCCGCCTCGGTTTTTCGCTCCTCTCCTCCGATGTTCGAGGACGGGGTCAGATGCGCAGCTCTGGTTTTTTTAGTGAAAGGTCAAAGAGAAACTGCTTCTCACGCCAGTCCATTTCTGCACCTGCAACAACACACACAACACCCCAATGAAGGCTTCACTACCTGAGAATGCTCCTGATTATCCGCTCATCCATCCATTATCTTACGGTGGCTTAGTGTTTAGCACGTTCTCCTCTCAGCGCTAGGGATTCCCGGTTCGAATCCCCTTCTGGGTGGAGTCCCCTTCTCCGGTTTCCTCCCACAGTCCAAAAACATGGAACAAGTTAATTGAGTTCTCCAAATTGCCCCATATAGAGTGTGTCTGCGTGAGTGAGTGTGTGCCCAGCGATAGATTGGCGCCCTGTCCTGGGTGTATCTGTCCAGCGCCCGAAACGTTCTCCCCTGGATGGGCTTAGGGAACCCCCCCCCCCCCCCCCCCCGCGACCCTAATAGAGGATAAAGCGGAAGATAATGGATGAATGAATGAATGAATAAAAGGGGGGGGGGTTCCCCATGCCCATCCAGGGGAGAACGTTTCGGGCGCTGGGCAGATACACCCAGGACAGGGCGCCAAACTGTCACTGAGTAAACACTCACTCACACAGACACACTCTATATGGGGCAATTTGGAGAATTCAATTCACCTTGGGGGGGGGGGCACGGTGGCTTGGTGGTTAGCACGTTCTCCTCTCAGCGCTAGGGATTCCCGGTTCGAATCACATTCTGGGTGGAGTTTCCATGTTCTCCCCATGTCTGCGTGGGTTCCCTCCGGGTTCTCCGGTTTCCTCCCACAGTCCAAAAACATGGAACAAGTCAATTGAGTTCTCCAAATTGCCCCATATAGAGTGTGTCTGTGTGAGTGAGTGTGTGCCCAGCGATGGATTGGCGCCCTGTCTTGGGTGTATCTGTCCAGCGCCCGAGACGTTCTCCCCTGGCTGGGCATGGGGAACCCCCCCCCCTGCGACCCTAATAGAGGATAAAGTGGAAGATAATGGATGGATGAATGAAAGGGTCGGGCGGGGGGGGGGGGGGGGGTTCCCCATGCCCATCCAGGGGAGAAAGTTTCAGGCGCTGGGCAGATACACCCAGGACAGGGTGCCGAACTGTCACTGAGTAAACACTCACTCACACAGACACACTTTATATGGGGCAATTTGGAGAATTGAATTCACCTTGGGGGGGGGGGGCATGGTGGCTTAGTGGTTAGCATGTTCTCCTCTCAGCGCTAGGGATTCCCAGTTCGAATCCCCATCTGGGTGGAGTTTCCATGTTCTCCCCGTGTCTGCGTGGGTTTCCTCCGGGTTCTCCGGTTTCCTCCCACAGTCCAAAAACATGGATCAAGTCAATTGAATTCTCCAAATTGCCCCATATAGAGTGTGTCTGTGTGAGTGAGTGTGTGCCCAGCGATGGATTGGTGTCCTGTCCTGGGTGTATCTGTCCAGCGCCCAAAACGTTCTCCCCTGGATGGGCACGGGGAACCCCCCCACGACCCTAATAGAGGATAAAGCGGGAGATAATGGATGGATGAATGAAAGGGTCGGGGGGGGGGGGGGTTCCCATGCCCATCCAGGGGAGAAAGTTTCGGGCGCTGGGCAGATACACCCAGGACAGGGTGCCGAACTGTCACTGGTTACACACTCACTCACACAGACACACTTTATATGGGGCAATTTGGAGAATTCAATTCACCTTGATCCATGTTTTTGGACTGTGGGAGGAAACCGGAGAACCCGGAGGAAACCATTGGGATTTATACAATGGTATTTTTAAAAGTAATCCATCCATCCATTATCTTCCGCATTATACTATATATAAGGGCCTCGGGGGGGGGGGGTTCCCATGCCCATCCAGGGGAGAACGTCTCAGGCGCTGGGCAGATAGACCCAGGACAGGACGCCAATCTATCACTGGACACACACTCACTCACACACAAACACACACTCTATATGGGGCAATTTGGAGAACTCAATCGACTTCATGTTTTTGGACTGTGGGAGGAAACCCACACGGACATGGGGAGAACATGGAAACTCCACCCAGACTAGGACTGGAACCTGGATTCCCAGTGCTGAGAGGAGAACATGCTAACCACTAAGCCACCGTGTCGTCCACATCCCAATATAGCAATGCAGAATTGAAAACTCATATGCTGTGTGGTGTGGTAGTGCTAATAGCATTCACATCTGTGAAAACACTATAAACACTAGCTATGGGGCATTTATGCATTTAATACAACATATGCTATACAGCGTCTAGATCAGAAATCTTTCTAGAGTGTGAGTCACAGTAAACACCATATGCTGCCTGTTTAGAGTGTTCCGCTGAAATGGATGTTCTCTAGTGTAACATACGACCAAGACAACCACATACACTTTAATGTCTCGGAAACAAAAAGACATTCCAGCTTTTTAAGAAGTTGTGGACATTAAGGGGAGGAGTCTGAATTGAGGACGGAATTTGTTTATTGGACGAGGAACTTTTTCAGAACTGTGAACCACACCCAACCACATGAGACAGAAAACCACAAGAGACAAATATCCATCCATTATCTTCCACTTTATCCTCTATTAGGGTTGCGGGGGGTTCCCCATGTCCATCCAGGGGAGAACGTTTCGGGCGCTGGGAAGATACACCCAGGACAGGGCGCCAATCTATCATTGGGCACACACTCACTCACACATACACACTCTATATGGGGCAATTTGGAGAATTCAATTGACTTGATCCATGTTTTTGGACTGTGGGAGGAAACCGGAGAACCCGGAGGAAACCCACGAGGACACGGGGAGAACATGGAAACTCCACCCAGATTGGGATTCGAACCAGGAATCCCTAGTGCTGAGAGGAGAACGTGCTAACCACTAAACCACCCTATCCGATCCATCCATTATCTTCCACTTTATCCTCTATTAGGGTCAGGTGGGTTCCCCATGTCCATCCAGGGGAGAACGTTTCGGGCGCTGGGCAGATACACCCAGGACAGGACACCAATCTGTCACTGGGCACACACTCACTCACTCACACAGACACACTCTATATGGGGCAATTTGGAGAACTCAATTGACTTGATCCATGTTTTTGGACTGTGGGAGGAAACCGGAGAACCCGGAGGAAACCCAAGCGGACACGGGGAGAACATGGAAACTCCAGCCAGATGGGGATTCGAACCGGGAATCCCTAGCGCTGAGAGGAGAACATGCCAACCACTAAGCCACCGTTCCGCTCCCTGGGAAATCATTGAGGAATACAGGAGTGCACACTCTCAGCGGGACATGTGTTATTTGTCAACAGCCGTGATGTTCTGTCTGATTTTTGGACGAGCCGGTCGTTAGCGTTCTACTGGAGCATCACCAGACGTGTGAGATTTACACGAAGTCGTCTGGAAGTGTTTAGGGGCCGATGCCGTCGTCGCACGTAGTTACTGCGGAACGTAAATATTTTCTTGTATTGTCATTTGCAAAGAACGCAACAACTAGAACGACCGGGCATTCTTAAGATGCAAGTGACCCACGGAGCATCTTTGGACCATATGTGTTTGGGTTAAACTGAAGACGTACACGCTCTGACATACGACGCAGATGGTTGTTCATCTGATTGCCTGTAGGGGTCGGTGGAGAGTTCATACTGATAGCACTAGCTAGTCCTGCTGTATTATACACATGGAACACAGAAGAACCATCCACCCCTATAGAGTTCATTGAGGGCACTATAGAGTGGGTCATGGACACCTTCTGGGTGGGTAAAAAATATATGGATGGGCGGCACGGTGGTTTAGTGGTTGGCATGTTCTCCTCTCAGCGCTAGGGCTCACCGGTTCGAATCCCAATCTGGGTGGAGTTTCCATGTTCTCCCCGTGTCCACGTGGGTTTCCTCCGGGTTCTCCGGTTTCCTCCCACAGTCCAAAAACATGGATCAAGTCAATTGAGTTCTCCAAATTGCCCCATATAGAGTGTGTCTGTGTGAGTGAGTGAGTGTGTGTCCAGTGACAGATTGGTGTCCTGTCCTGGGTGTATCTGCCCAGCGCCCGAAACGTTCTCCCCTGGATGGACATGGGGAACCCACCTGACCCTAATAGAGGATAAAGTGGAAGATAATGGATGGATCGGATAGGGTGGTTTAGTGGTTAGCACGTTCTCCTCTCAGCACTAGGGATTCCTGGTTCGAATCCCAATCTGGGTGGAGTTTCCATGTTCTCCCCGTGTCAGCATGGTTTTCCTCCGGGTTCCGTCCACAGTCCAAAAACATGGATCAAGGTCAATACAATTCTCCAAATTGCCCCATATAGAGTGTGTCTGTGTGAGTGAGTGTGTGTCCAGCGATGGATTGGTGCCCTGTCCTGGGTGTATCTGCCCAGCGCCCGAAACGTTCTCCTCTGGATGGGCATGGGGAACCACCCCCCCACCACGACCCTAATAGAGGATAAAGAGGAAGATAATGAATGAATGAATGAATATAAGATCCAGGGCGGCACGGTGGCTTAGTGGTTTAGCATGTTCTCCTCTCAGCACTAGGACTTCCCGGTTCGAATCCCAATCTGAGTGGAGTTTCTAATAACCGCACACGGCTCGCACTCGCACGTACGAGGTGAACGTTATCATAGTTTACCTCAGCATCTCCAGTTTGCACCAAGCTCCGGTTCTCGCTAACGCACACGGAGAACGCTGACGAGGCAGCCGGCGATGACGGACCTGAGAAAATCTGTCGGCAGTCAAGTACCTCCGGAGGGACTGAGTGGGAATGTAATCAGCTGTCAGTGAGAAGCATATTGATCACCGGGACAGGTGTTGCTGTGGTGGCAGTGATGGTGGCGCACTATTTGTGTGCTCGTGTGTGTGTGTGTGTGTGTGTGTGTGTGTGTGTGTGTGTGTGTGTGAGACGAATTATCCATGCCAACTTGTCGAACCCCACTTACCCAGCCAACCTGAGGAGGTGCCAAGGTTTACACCTCGTCTCGTCTCGTCTCCTCATTGTGAAAGACGTTCTGGCACTTTCGTCTCATGCTCCCGGCGCATGATTTTTCACAGGAAGGTGTCAAGGTTCCCACCGATGTTCCACCACACTTTTCCATCAAACGTGGGCACGGCAACCGGGGCGAGATTCAGTCGGAGGTGGTAATTAATGTAGCCTTGCAGTTATTTATACCGTAATGTGCCGAGCTGCGCTCGTCGATTGCTTTTGCGGGCCTCCAGTACGCCTTTCAACCATTCCACAAGGTTCTAGCACTGAGGAGAACTGGCAGAAACAAAGGTTAACCCTAAATGAGACTCATGTTCTTGGGTGGCAGTGCACCACCATCTCAAAAACTCCCCAGTTTATAAATGACGGCTTAATCCAAACCAATTCCCATTTTTCATTCATTCATTATCTCCCGCTTTATCCTCTATTAGGGTCGCGGGGGGTTCCCCATGTCCATCCAGTGGAGAACATCTCAGGCGCTGGGCAGATACACCCAGGACAGGGCGCCAATCTATCACTGGGCACACACTCACTCACACAGACACACTCTATATGGGGCAATTTGGAGAATTCAATTGACTTGAGCCATGTTTTTGGACTGTGGGAGGAAACCGGAGAACCCGGAGGAAATCCACGGAGACACGGGGAGAACATGGAAACTCCACCCAGATGGGGATTCGAACCGGGAATCCCTAGAGCTGAGAGGCGAACGTGCTAAACCACTAAACCACCGTACCGCCCCAATTCACATTTGGTTATTTATATTAGATTAGATTTAGATTAATGATATAAGATCCAGGGCGGCGCGGTGGCTTAGTGGTTAGCATGTTCTCCTCTCAGCGCTAGGGATTCCTGGTTCGAATCTCAATCTGGGTGGAGTTTCCATGTTCTCCCCGTGTCCGTGTGGGTTTCCTCCAGGTTCTCTGGTTTCCTCCCACAGACCAAAAACATGGATCAAGCTCAATTGAGTTCTCCAAATTGCCCCATATAGAGTGTGTGTGAGTGAGTGAGTGTGTGTCCAGTGATAGATTGGTGTCCTGTCCTGGGTGTATCTGCCCAGCGCCCGAAACGTTCTCCCCTGGATGGGCATGGGGAACCCCCCCGACCCTAATATAGGATAAAGCGGAAGATAATGAATGAATGAATGAATGAGTATAAGATTCAGGGTGGCACGGTGGCTTAGTGGTTTAGCATGTTCTCCTCTCAGCACTAGGGATTCCCGGTTCGAATCCCAATCTGGGTGGAGTTTCCATGTTCTCCCCGTGTCCGCGTGAGTTTCCTCCGGGTTCTCCGGTTTCCTCCCACAGTCCAAAAACAGGGATCAAGTCAATTGAATTCTCCAAATTGCCCCATGTAGAGTGTGTTTGGCGGCATGGTGGCTTAGTAGTTAGCATGTTCTCCTCTCAGCACTAGGGCTTCCAGGTTCGAATCCCAGATTCTTAGTGGAGTTTCCATGTTCTCCCCGTGTCCACATGGGTTTTCTCCCACAGTCCAAAAACATGGATCAAGGTCAATACAATTCTCCAAATTGCCCCATATAGAGTGTGTCTGTGTGAGTGAGTGTGTGCCCAGTGATAGATTGGCGTCCTGTCCTGGGTCTATCTGCCCAGCGCCCGAAATGTTCTCCCCTGGATGGGCATGGGGAACCCCCCCTCCCACGACCGTAATAGAGGATAAAGCGGAAGATAATGGATGGATGAATATAAGATCCAGGGTGGTTAGCATGTTCTCTCAGCGCTAGGGATTCATGTTTTTCGAATCCCAATCTGGGTGGAGTTTCCATGTTCTCCCCGTGTCCGCGTGGGTTTCCTCCGGGTTCTCCGGTTTCCTCCCACAGTCCAAAAAACATGGATCAAGGTCAAATAAACTCTCCAAAATTGCCCCATATAGAGTGTGTCTGTGTGAGTGAGTGTGTACCCAGCGATAGATTGGCGGCCTATCCTGGGTGTATATGCCCAGTGCCAGAAACGTTCTCCCCTGGATGGGCATGGGGAACCCTCCCGCGACCCTAATAGAGGATAAAGTGGGAGATAATGGATGGATGGATAATAATATTAGATCTCCTTTTTGCTGTATTTTGATGCCTCGATGGGTAATTGACCTCCTGACTTGCTGTCACTGGTTGTTGATTCTTAAACAACCCCAAATGACCTTCTCACTTTGTTCCGAGACCTGCATCTTGTCAGAGGCTGAGGGCTTTATATGTCCAATAGGAAGTCATTTGGAATGTAGCCAGAGTTTCACAACTGGGAAAGCCTGGTAGTCAGTCTTCTCAACGGATGTGTCTTCAGCTCTGAGTAAGACAAATAAAGCTGTTTCAGAGACTTTGGGAACGCGAGCTATATTTAACCACACAGGGCTAGAATATGGGAATGTTGTTCTGGGTGAAAGAAAAATGGTAAGATTAGGAAATGAACCGAAAACACAGAACCAGTCTTTTGTTTTGGCATGTATTTAATCTCACTACACCCACGTTTGGTCCATAGACCTCTTTAAAAATGTCCATCCATCCATTATCTTCCGCTTTATCCTCTATTAGGGTCGCGGTGGGGTTCCCCATGCCCATCCAGGGGAGAACGTTTCGGGCGCTGGGCAGATACACCCAGGACAGACTCTATATGGGGCAATTTGGAGAACTCAATTGACTTGATCCATGTTTTTGGAATGTGGGAGGAAACCGGAGAACCCGGAGGAAACCCACGCGGACACGGGGAGAACATGGAAACTCCACCCAGATGGGGATTCCAACCAGGAACCCCTAGTTGCGCTGAGAGGAGAACATGCCACCGTGCCGCCGGTCAATCTTTTACTGGGCACACATTCACTCACACAAACACACTCTATATGGGGCAATTTGAAGAATTCAACTGACCTTGAGGGTAGCACGGTGGCTTAGTGGTTAGCATGTTCTCCTCTCAGCGCTAGGGATTCCCGGTTCGAATCCCAATCTGGGTGGAGTTTCCATGTTCTCCCCGTGTCCACATGGGTTCTCCATATTAGCCCATATAGTGTGTGTGTGTGTGAGTGAGTGTGTGCCCAGCGATAGATTAGATTAGATTAGATTAGATTAGATTAGATTAGATTAGATTAGATTAGATTAGATTAGATTAGATTAGAGGATAGTTTCCTCCAGGGTCTCCGGTTTCCTCCCACAGTTTAAAAACATGGATCAAGGTCAATTGAATTCTTCAGATTGCCCCATATAGAATTTGTTTGTGTGTCTGTGTGAGTGAGTGTGTGCCCAGTGATAGATTGGCGCCCTGCCCAGCGCCCGAAACTTTCTCCCCTAGATGGGCATGGGGAACCCCCCCCCGCAACCCTAATAGAGGATAAAGCGGAACATAATGGATGGGGGCGGCAAGGTGGCTTAGTGGTTAGCACATTCGCCTCTCAGCGCTAGGGATTCCCGGTTCGAATCCCCATCTGGGTGGAGTTTCCATGTTCTCCCCGTGTCCGCGTGGGTTTCCTCCGGGTTCTCCGGTTTCCTCCCACAGTCCAAAAACATGGATCAAGTCAATTGAATTCTCAAAATTGCCCCATATAGAGTGTGCCTGTGTGAGTGAGTGTGTGTCCAGCGATGGATTGGCGCCCTGTCCTGGGTCTATCTGCCCAGCGCCCGAGATGTTCTCTCCTGGATGGGCATGGGGAACCCCACCGTGACCCTAATAGAGGATAAAGCGGAAGATAATGAACGAATGAATAATGGATGGATGAACAGAGGGAGATCGAACATCGTCAGTGGCTGCGGAGACAAGAGGGCAAGATCATCATCCTGATCACTTAATCCTATGATACGGTCCCAAACACACACACAGACACACACACACCAACACACAAATTGATTAAGGGGCAATTTAGAGCATTCAATTTACATTGAATCCATGTTTTTTAAACTGTGGGAGGAAACCCAGAGAACCTGGAGGAAACCCACATGGACACGGGGAGAACATGGAACCTCAGCCCAGATCCCCAGTGCCGAGAGGCGAATGTGCATACTAGGGCTGCAACAATGAATCGATAAAATCGATAAAAATCGATTATCCAAAGTATCGATAATGAATTTCCATTATCGATTCGTTGGGTTGCACTATTTCCGCGTTACTCGCGATGTCCTGAGCGCTTGCGTCACCTGCAGCGGAAACAAATAGCGGGTTGAACGGAACGAGGCGGAGTCTGCAAAACAAGTGGATAAATCGTACAAATGAGACACAGCCAACGCTGAAAAAAGCTCCGGTTTAAATCCAAACTGCGGGAGCTTCACCTGATGATTCCACCTCACAGAGGAGCTCACTCTCAAGCTCTGAGAACATGAACCGTGCTGCACGGAGATGATACATGATGATACATGATAACGGAGTACGTCCGTTATACGAATATGTCCGCAGTTCCCGGGACATGTCCGTATTTCACGTTCTTTCCCGGGTTTTTTTAAAGTGAGGAAAATGTCCTGGTTTTTAAATGACCTTCATTGGATCATTAAATGTCCCGGCACTGGGACACTAAGTCTGAGCTGCGTGTGAGTCCGCAAACAACTCGCAAGTTTAAAGCGCAAGTCTGTTTACAAAAGCGTCTGTTTACTGAACCCCCCCCCCCCCCCAAACAGCTTAATAAGTGTTTAAATATGCTTTTATAAATCCTGTACATACAACTTGTACACAAAGGTGCTAATTAATGATCAAGCCACACATTATTTGATAAAATATGAGTGAAGACACTGCACACTATGGGAGTGAGGTTGAATTAGTTGCATTTAAAGGAGAATTGAGTGACTCAAATTTGTGTAATTTAGTATTTTTTTTCACACTGTGCTACATATTGTCAGTGTGTATGTGAGATTTGTGTTTAATTGCTCTTTGGGCTACTTGGATGCCTTAAACTCCTACTGTAAATAAAACCAGACATTTATTGACCTGCTTAATAATTGTACAGTGTAGTTGGTTTTCTTCATAACCACTGACATGTAATGTTCTCATTTGTAAGTCGTTTTGGATAAAAGCGTCTTTTAAATGATTAAATGTAAATGCAAAGACATGGAAATTTTTTTTTATATTTATCCGATTAATCGAAAAAATAATCGGCCGATTAATCGATTATCAAAATAATCGTTAGTTGCAGCCCTAGTGCATACCACTACACCACTACACCACCACACCAGCGTGTCGCCCCTTATACTATATCATCATAGTATACAACCACTAATAGCTCAGCTAATGTCTTTCACACTGTGTCTTGCACTATATGGGTATAAAACAGGTTTATTAACCCCAGAGGATTCCATTACAAAGCCGCTTTTCACCCAAAACCAAGCAAATCATATTTATATCCCTGCTACTGCATCATGACTTGCCCACGGTTTGACTTATGAGGGCGTCTGGACCAACATTATGAGCTTAGCATGAAATAAGACAGGGGTAAGTTCAAATACATATGGCAGCCATCAGGCAGAACGCCCTGTAATAAAGCAAATTCTGTTCTCCGTTCTGTGTATGGCTCTAGATTCTCTTTTCAGAGTAGTATAAGATGTCAAAGTCAGTTCAACAGTCTCGGTTTTCACATTCAGAGAGGGACCGTACCAGCTTTACATGGAGGATCTCGATGGGCTTGGGCAAGCATTTCCCCTTTTTAGGATTATTATTTGTATTTTTTCATCCAGCTCGGTTCTAAATACTCGTTTTCCTTTGTTCCCACTCTGTGAGGCCATCTCTATTGTATTGCGACGCTGTTTACGAGATCGATTGTGCTACGCTTCCTGCTGCTTTTCTCTTTATATAACCTGTGGGGTGGCACAGTGGCTTAGTGGTTAGCATGTTCTCCTCTCAGCTCTAGGGATTCCCGGTTGGAATCCCCATCTGGGTGGAGTTTCCATGTTCTCCCCGTGTCCACGTGGGTGTCTTCCCATAGTCCAAAAAACATGGATCAAGGACAATTGAGTTCTCCAAATTGCCCCATATAGAGTGTGTCTGTGTGAGTGAATGTGTGCCCAGCGATAGGTTGGCGCCCTGTCCTGGGTGTATCTGCCCAGCACCCGAAACGTTCTCCCCTGGATGGGCATGAGGAACCCCCCCCACGACCCTAGTAGAGGATAAAGCAGAAGATAATGAATGAATGAAAAAAAAAATATATATATATGTATATGGGCGGCAGGGTGGATTAGTGGTTAGCACCTTCGCCTCTCAGCGCTAGGGATTCCCGGTTCGTATCCCCATCTGGGTGGAGTTTCCATGTTCTCCCCGTGTCCGCGTGGGTTTCCTCCGGGTTCTCCGGTTTCCTCCCACAGTCCAAAGACATGGATCAAGTTAATTGAGTTCTCCAAATTGCCCCATATAGAGTGTGTCTGTGTGAGTGAGTGTGTGCCCAGTGATGGATTGGCGCCCTGTCCTGGATCTATCTGCCCAGCACCCGAGATGTTCTCCCCTGGATGGGCATGGGGAACCCCACCGCGACCCTAATAGAGGATAAAGTGGGAGATAATGAATGGATGAATATATGTATATGTGTGTGTGTATATATATATATATATATATATATATATATATATATATCTATATATACTGTATTTAAAAAACAAATCATTTTCTTCTTTACACTTTACATTATAACTTTAAAAGAACAGGGTAATCGGGGTCCGTGATCCATAATTTCGTTCTTATCTCATGTACACATGTGATATTAATGATAATCAAATCTTCTCGAATCTTGAATCTTGAATCTAAAATCATCTGGCCGGAATTAATGCAGAGCGCATACTTTTACTAATTAAGTGTAATGCTGGCTCGTTCCTAAATAAGTGTCCAAGCATTGTATAGTATTTTTGGTTTTATTTAATTTAACTGGAATTTCAGCAAAATTTCTATAGAAATGCAGAACATTCTAAAGGTTTCTTAACATTGCAAGCATCACTGTTCTGCGTATCTAATAGGGACCATCTGAGACATACTGTAACTCATCTCTTATAGGTTCCTACTTCCATCCATAAGTACCTTTTTTTAATAGTTACACATGCTATACAAGTTATAGGATAGTGAATATGCAGTGCACTGAAATATGGAGTTATTTAAGATTTTCTTTTAATGTGTTGTGGGTTTAGGATCTACCGTATGCTGCCTGCCAAAATCGTGTGCCCTGCTGAGCTGCTGAGACACGAAGAGAGAAAAAGTTGATGCCAGATGATCTGCTGCGGTTTCTCAGCTAGAATAAATGTCTCGCAGAAAAAAAACCTTTATTTTACTTTATTAATTACATCTGAAACTGTCTGGGCTCTGCAGTCAGCCTGAATCAATCTACTGTGAAAAGCCAGAGCGAGCAGCAAAGCAGGAAAGTTTTTTTTTTGTATGTTTTTTTTATGTTTTTTTTTTTTATTGGTGTCTAGTTTCATCTTACTTTGATATTCACACTCCGCTGAACACAAACTTTGCTTGTATCATGATGCCAGTTACGCACTTGAATTTAACTGAGGGATTAAGAGACTGGAGACAATAAAATAGATGTTGACTTTGTGAAAGTAAGCAGTGCATTTAAAGAATAAAATCATACCAAGTCAGAAAATCTTTATAAAATCTTAGGAATCATCCATCCATCCGTTATCTTCTGCTTTATCCTCTATTAGGGTCGTGGGGGGGGTTCCCCATGCCCATCCAGGGGAGAACGTTTCGGGCGCTGGGCAGATACATCCAGGACAGGGTGACAATCTATCACTGGACACACACTCACTCACACAGACACACTCTATATGGGGCAATTTGGAGAATTCAACTGACCTTGATCCATGTTTTTGGACTATGGGAGGAAACCGGAGAACCCGGAGGAAACCCATGCGGACACGGGGAGAACATGGAAACTCCATCCAGATGGGGATTCGAAACCGGGAATCTACTAAGCCACTGTGCCGCCCTCATAGAAATCCATTCATCCATCCATTATCTCCCGCTTTATCCTCTATCAGGGTCGGGGGGGGTTCCCCATGCCCATCCAGGGGAGAACGTTTCGGGCGCTGGGCAGATACACCCAGGACAGGGCGCCAATCTATCACTGGCACTCGCTCACACACACAGACGCACTCTATATGAGGCAATTTGGAGAATTCAATTGTCCTTGATCCATGTTTTTGGACTGTGGGAGGAAACCGGAGAACCCGGAGGAAACCCACGCGGACACGGGGAGAACATGGAAACTCCACCCAGATTGGGATTCGAATCGGGAAACCCTAGCACTGAGAGGAGAACATGCTAACCACTAAACCACCGTTCCGCCCTCTTACAAAACAATTTTCTCTAATTCTAAGTGAGATAAATAATCTTTTTTTAATAAATAAATAATAAATTGGCGGCACGGTGGCTTAGTGGTTAGCATGTTCTCCTCTCAGTGCTAGGGATTCCCGGTTCGATTCCCAATCTGGGTGGAGTTTCCATGTTCTCCCCGTGTCCGCGTGGGTTTCCTCCGGGTTCTCCGGTTTCCTCCCACATTCGAAAAACATGGATCAAGTCAATTGAGTTCTCCAAAATTGCTCCATATAGAGTGTGTCTGTGTGAGTGAGTGTGTGCCCAGTGATAGATTGGCGTCCTGTCCTGGGTGTTTCTGCCCAGCGCCCGAGACGTTCTCCCCTGCATGGGCATGGGGAACCCCACCACCACCCTAATAGAGGATAAAGCGGAAGATAATGAATGAATGAATAATAAATCGTTTAATAAAAGTTAAAAAAAAAGTTTAATAAAAGTTTTAATAACTTTTTCTTATTTTAAGAAATCTTAATAAAATTTCAATATTGTCTACTTTTACTATATTAGTAATTTTATCTGAATAAACTTAATTCGAAATAATTTTCCTTGATTTACATACAGTTTTTCTTGATTTGTGTTTAATTTGTAATTATTTTTGGACATAATCTTTTGCAGTGCTCTAATCCAATAGCTTTTTTTTAGGAAGCCTTACCTCGAGATGTTCCGAGTGTCGGTGTGCCTCGGGCATACAACATGTGAGGTCCGAATTACATCCTGGATCTGGGACAAGGCTCAGCTCATCTTCATCTCTGGACCTTTTGAGTCAGAATTTTCCTGTAATATAAGAAAATATTTAGAGTTTGATGATTCACTGTGGACCAAATTCAGACCACTGAGTGCAGACTCACCGAGAGCAAAGAAACATCTCTGCGGTGTCTCCTTAACAATAATAAGATCAATGGAAAGACGATGTAGACTTTAATATGAAGTCTCCTGCTGCTCAAATGTGTCTCCTGAGATAAAGACCTCAGTCTCAGACGTGCCTTCTTTTGAGTTTTACTATAAATCTGAATATGGTCTAATATTCTGCTCAGAGTCACCAAAATATATAACTTGTTTATTAAAGACAGGAGTCTCAATGTTGACTATGGGTGTGGTGGCTCAGTGGTCAGGGTGTTGGGCTATCAATCTGAAGCTTGTGGGTTCAAATCCCATTGAAGAATTAATGTGGTTCCTTGAGCAGACCCTTAACCTTCATTACCTTCAACCCTGTGCTCGCTTTGTAAGTCCATCCATCCATTATATTCCACTTTATCCTCTATTAGGGTCGCCGGGGGGGTTCCCCATGCCCATCCAGGGGAGAACATTTCAGGCGCTGGGCAGATAGACCCAGGACAGGGCGCCAATCCATCACTGGGCACACACTCACTCACACAGACACACTCTATATGGGGCAATTTGGAGAATTCAGTTGAATTGAGCCATGTTTTTGGACTGTGGGAGGAAACCGGAGAACCCGGAGGAAACCCACACGGACACGGGGAGAACATGGAAACTCCACCCAGATGGGGATTCGAACCGGGAATCCCTAGAGCTGAGAGGCGAACGTACTGACCACTAAGCCACCGTGCCACCCCAGATCTATACAGTTTTGTCAAAATAGGTAAATATTAAAAGGCCAAGAAGCAAGAAGGAGGTGTGTCCAAATTAATTAAATAATTAATTGAAATTAATTCAGTTATTTGACTTTTTAAAGTAGTATAACCTGCGTAAACCACTCTAACAAATCCATCCATCCATTATCTTCCGCTTTATCCTCTATTAGGGTCGCGAGGGGGGGGGGTTCCCCATGGCCATCCAGGGGAGAACGTTTCGGACGCTGGGCAGATACACCCAGGGCAGGGCGCCAATCTATCACTGGGCACTAGGGGTGTCTTCAACTAAGGATTTTCATAGTCGAATCTGATTTGTCAGATTTTCCCTATAGTCGACTGATAGTCGAATCAGTTAAAATTTCACCACAAGATGGCGCTATAAGCGTAGTTTTTATATATTTTAATTGTTTTTCTAACAAAAGAAAACCTTTTTTTTGTTTTTCTTTTTTCTTTTTTTTCTAGAAATTAGGATGACTTTATTTGACAAAAGGCTATATATATAACGAAAACAAAGACATTTCATGTAAAAACTAATGCTTAGCAGCAGCCATGGACACCCCCATGTGGTCAAAATGGTACATTCGACTATGAGGTTCATAGTCGACTACGGTTCTCCGAATCGAATCGTCGAATCAGCGAATATTGCAGCTCACTCCTAGTAATGACTAATAGATAAGCTGCAGCATTACTTTATATGAAGCAATTTTAGTAATTGAGGATTCAGTCAATAGAAGCAAAAAAGATTAGGATTCGAACCTGGATCCCCAATACTGAGAGGAGAACATGCTAACCACTACGCCACCGTGCCGCTCGTTCTCTGATAGCATTGAAGTAAATTCATTCATTCATTATCTCCCGCTTTATCCTCTATTAGGGTCGTGGTGGGGTTCCCCATGCCCATCCAGGGGAGAACGTTTCGGGCGCTGGGCAGATAGACCCAGGACAGGGCGCCAATCCATCGCTGGGCACACACTCACACATACCGACACACTCTATATGGGGCAATTTGGAGAACTCAATTGACTTGATCCATGGTTTTGGACTGTGGGAGGTAACCGGAGAACCCGGAGGAAACCCACGAGGACACGGGGAGAACATGGAAACTCCACCCAGATTGGGATTCGAACCGGGAATCCCTAGCGCTGAGAGGAGAACATACCACTAAGCCACCGTGCCGCCCGGTCAGGGTGACATTTGGGAAAAGAAAACAATACACATAGGCAAACTGACCGAAAAGCAACATTGGACGAGACCGACTGCGCCTCAGTCAATGTCAGCTGTTTTGTGAAGGCAAGTCCGGCGAGGTCAGTGAGACATCAGAGTGAGGCGTCGGAGAACATCTGCTTTCGTTCAGGCCCGGGTTCGTTTCCCAGTGTCACACATCGCTTTAATGGGTTTGAAAGTTTCCAATGGGAGGAAACCCCCACGGTTTGGGACGAGCACCGGGGAACACAGGCCTGCCCTTAAAAGGACGAGAGCTCAGTCTCTTCCTCTGAATCAGAGAGGCACGCAGACCGACACTGAAGCAGCACATTGTGTGTGTGTGTGTGTGTGTGTGTGTGTGTGTGTGTGTGTGTGTGTGTGTGTGTGTGTGTGTGTGTGTGTGTTAGCATCCCTATGAATTCGATTTCAAACACAAGGGAAGCAGGATCTCTGCAGGGGAGGCAGACGCGTGGGCTGCACACACACACACACACACACACACACACACACACACACACACACACACACACACACACATCTGCTCTCAGTCTTGACCAGCCATAGTCACACATCATTGCATTCATTATGAGATCTTTCTCACACGGTTAACTATAGACTATTTTCAAACCCCTAGACTTTTCAGCTTTTAGTTACATCCATCCATTATCTTCCGCTTTATCCTCTATTAGGGTCGCGGTGGGGTTCCCCATGCCCATCCAGGGGAGAACGTCTTGGGCGCTGGGCAGATACACCCAGGACAGGGCGCCAATCTATCACTGGGCACACACTCACTCACACAAACACACTCTATACTCAATTTGGAGAACTCAATTGACGTGATCCATGTTTTTGGACTGTGGGAGGAAACCGGAGAACCCGGAGGAAACCCACGCAGACACGGGGAGAACATGGAAACTCCACCCAGCTTATTTTGTTTTTAATTTGGACCTCTAAAAATCACTCCACGATAAAAAACACAATATCCAAAAGTTACAAAATACATAATTTACCACATCAACAATTGATATATTACCAAGCACTATGTCCATGAGGGTTTCCTCCGGGTTCTCTGGTTTCCTCCCACAGTCCAAAAAGATGGATTCGAGATGAATTGGCTGCTCTAAATTGCCCCTATGTATGTCACTGTGTATCTGCCCAATGCTTAAAACATTCTCGCCTGGATGGGCGCCAATCCATCGCTGGGCACACACTCACTCACACAGACACACTCTATATGGGGCAATTTGGAGACCTCAATTGACGTGATCCATGTTTTTGGACTGTGGGAGGAAACCGGAGAACCCGGAGGAAACCCACGCAGACACGGGAAGAACCTGGAAACTCCACCCAGATGGGGATTCGAACCGGGAATCCCTAGTGCTGAGAGGAGAACATGCTAACCACTAAGCCACCATGCCGCCCATGAGATGAGGTGATCAGGGCGGCATGGCGGCTTAGTGGTTGGCATGTTCTCCTCTCAGCACTAGGGATTCCTGGTTCGAATCCCAATCTGAGTGGAGTTTCCATGTTCTCCCCGTGTCCTCGTGGGTTTCCTCCGGGTTCCTCCCCCACCGCGACCCTAATATAGGATAAAGTGGAAGATAATGAATGGATGGATGGAATATGTTCAGGTATTATAGAATTTCCAGGTCTTCTCTAACCCACATGGCCTCCATCCTGCTCTACCAAGGATGTCATTCAGCCACTAATTTGCCCCCAGTGGGGGCATTACTTCTATCCCTTCCTGCTTCCTCCTATTGACTCCATTGAGGTCTTCACTCGCTCTGTCGTCACAGAGCTCCTTTTAGCTCACTCCTCTGTCCCCGTTGCCTGCTCCCTTATTTGAAGCCTCACGCTGGCCTCGTCCGTCTCCTTTTACCCGGAGAACTACCCCTGCGGAGATCAGAGAGCGAAGCCTGCAGAATCCACCCTCCATCTACCAAAACAACTCAGGGAGGATCTCATGGGCACCCCTTCCCTGTTAAGGTGGAGTTCTACAACACAGTTTGCTGTTACAGCTGGCTGCCCTTTGCTTCCGCCGCTGTTCTAAGCTACGTGTTGTTCTGTCCGTACTCAGACATCTTCCTCTTTGTCAGTTCCTTCCAGTCATGATGCCTCTTTTGCCCCCCCCCCCCCCACACACACACACACACACTCCCATTCCCTTCTGCAGCTCATGCACCAGGGGCGTTCTTAGGGTTTAGAAACATCAGGGGCTTTAGCCCAGATTCCTTATTCCCCGCCCCTGTCCTCTTTAAAAACTGACCTTTCATGAGGGTATTTATCCATTTTACAAACTGTTGTTACATTCATCAGCGATAGATTGGCGCCCTGTCCTGGGTGTATCTGCCCAGCGCCCGAGACGTTCTCCCCTGGATGGGCATGGGGAACCCCACCGCGACCCTAATAGAGGATAAAGCGGAAGATAATGGATGAATGAATGTTACATTCATTTTGTTTCATCATTTATTATTTATATTAGTTATAAATTAAATAACATATAAAATATGTGGGTGGCATGCTGGCTTAGTGGTTAGCAGGTTCTCCTCTCAGCACTAGGGATTCCCGGTTCGATTCCCCATCTGGGTGGAGTTTCCATGTTCTCCCCGTGTCCGTGTGGGTTTCCTCTGGGTTCTCCGGTTTCCTCCCACAGTCCAAAAACATGGATCAAGTCAATTGAGTTCTCCAAATTGCCCCATATAGAGTGTGTCTGTGTGAGTGAGTGTGTGCCCAGTGATAGATTGGCGTCCTGTCCTGGGTGTATCTGCCCAGCACCCGAGATGTTCTCCCCTGGATGGGCATGGGAATCCCCCCCCCGCGACCCTAATAGAGGATAAAGCGGGAGATAATGAATGAATGAATCCCCATCTGGGTGGAGTTTCCATGTTCTCCCTGTGTTTTCCACACTCTCTCACACACACACACACACACACACACACACACACACACACACACACACACACACTCACACTCACTCACACTCACTCACACTCACACACTCTCACTCACTCACACACACACACACACACATATTCAAACAAACACTTACTCACACACACACACACACTCACACACACTCACTCACTCACTCACACACTCACACTCACTCACACTCACTCACTCACACACACTCACTCAATCACACACACATACACACACTCACTCTCACACACACACACTCACTCAATCACACACACACACACACACACACACTCACTCAATCACACACACACTCACACACACACTCACTCTCACACACACACACACAAACACACACTCTCTCACACACACTCACTCAATCACACACTCAATCACTCACACACTCACACACACTCACACACACACACACACTCTCACACACACACACACTCACACACACTCACACACACTCACTCACACACTCACTCACACACACCTACACACACACACACACACACTCACACTCACCCACTCACTCACACACACTCACACAGACACTCACTCACACACTCACACACACTCACTCACACACACACACACACACACACACACACACACACACACACACACACACACAGAGCTTGGAAACACAAACAGCTGATGGTGTCTCCATCGTTTGGTCCCGCTGCTGGAGGAGAGGCTGCAGAAAAACCGGTCTCATTTGATCCGGGGCAACTGACAGAACATCCGGGGCAATAACCCCGAAAGCCCCGGTCAGACGACACCCCTGTGATGCAGAGAGGCAGCCTGTAATTGAGTAACCTGTTGAGCAGTGCTTACTGCACAGTGCAATACTTTGACACTTGTGATAAACTGCTTGAACTTTTGGCCGACGTCTGAACTAAAGTATGCGCTTCTGCTTTCCTCAGGGAGTGTCACTAAAATCCACTACCCCATTTACATCTGTCAACGTGTCATGACTCGGCCTTTTTTAAAATAGAACATGATAAAATAGATTTACGCCGGTCTGCGTTCCAAACCCTCATTAAGCAAAACTGGAACTACCTTGGAAAGTAAAATATTGTTGAAATAATCAGCAGGGACCCGTTCGGTTCTGCAGCATGGAAACGGATGACGCTCAATAAACAGAATGGTACTTTTATTACTCGGGAGAGAGAAATACAGAGTCTTTAATTATAACTCCGAAAGGAACGTTTAATCCTTTCCATTATTGCAGCAAATAAACGTACCGCTTATTCTATTACTTAAATAATTGTATACTGAGGTGGAGTTCCCTTGTTCTCCCCGTGTCAACATGGGTTTCCTCCCACGGTCCAAAAACATTTTTGAGATAAATTAAATGCTCTAAGGGTGGCACCAGCACTCCTCTCCTCTCAGCACTAGGGATTCCCAGTTCGAATCCCATTCTGGGTGGAGTTTCCATGTTCTCCCCGTGTCTGTGTGGGTTTGCTCCGGGTTCTCCGGTTTCCCCCCACAGTCCAAAAACATGGATCAGGTCAATTGAGTTCTCCAAATTGCCCCATATAGAGTGTGTCTGTGTGAGTGAGTGTGTGTCCAGCGATAGATTGGCACCCTGTCCTGGGTGTTTCTGCCCAGCGCCCGAAACGTTCTCCCCTGGATGGGCATGGGGAACCCCCCCCCCCACGACCCTAATAGAGGATAAAGCAGAAGATAATGGATGGATGGATGGATGGATAAATGCTCTAAATTGCCCCATATAGAGTGTGTGTGTGTGAGTGAGTGTGTGCCCAGCGATAGATTGGCGCCCTGTCCTGCGTGTATCTGCCCAGCGCCTGAAACGTTCTCCCCTGGATGGACATGGGGAACCCCACCGCGACCCTAATAGAGGATAAAGCAGAAGATAATGGATGGATGGATGGATAAATGCTCTAAATTTCCCCATATAGTGTATGTGTTTGTGAGTGAGTGTGTGTCCAGCGATAGATTGGCACCCTGTCCTGGGTGTTTCTGCCCAGCGCCCGAAACGTTCTCCCCTGGATGGGCATGGGGAACCCCCCCCCGCAACCCTAATAGAGGATAAAGCAGAAGATAATGGATGGATGGATGGATAAATGCTCTAAATTGCCCCATATAGAGTGTGTCTGTGTGAGTGAGTGTGTGCCCAGTGCTACATTGGTGCCCTGTCCTGGGTGTATCTGCCCAGCGCCCGAAACGTTCTCCCCTGGATGGGCATGGGGAACCCCCCACCTTTCTTCTTCTATTTTTACACTTACTCAATATTTATTTTCTACATACATACAGTTTGGCCACACCCTGTTTTCGTTCCACTTATTGTCCATGTTCTCAGTTCCGCTTCCTGTAAAGATGGACTTTGTAGTTCTCCAATTCCAGACTGTCGTCCATCTGTTTGTGTTCTACAGTACATACATTGGGGTTGGATGCCTTGCTCAAGGGCACTTCAGCCACAGTACTTGGTAGGCCCGGGAATCAAACCGGGAACCTTCAGAACACAAGGCTAGTTCTTTCACCACAAGGCCATGACTGCCCCACATGTCACAGAGACCCAGATTGGGATTTGAACCTGGACTCCCAGTGCTAACCACTAAGCCCCCGAGCCGCCCAGGTTCTTTACTAATTTACAACTCAAACCTTGGATCTTAAGTCAATCAGATGACTCTCTTCAGAAATGTTCTGATGTGGGGCAGTACAGATGAAGGAGAAGCTGCAGGAATTTGAGGCTGTACTTAAAGCTGACATGTTAACGCTGCAGAACCCTGTTCTACCCCAGCAGCAGCAGCTGTGGCAGTGTCTCATGGCGGGTTGTGATGGCTAAACTGCCATTACAATAAACCTCCCAGAGGAGACACTTAGCATGCCATCTGAGCTTTATCATTAAACATTATACCAGTGGGATGCCTCCTGCTTAAGGAGTGTGGAAAGAGCGCCATCTGTAGGGTTGAATTAACCAAACCCCAGAAAACCTGGTCCTTATTATATTCAGCTGCTTAAACAACCTATATAGTTATTTATATATATATATATATACATATTCAGTCATTCATTATCTCCCGCTTTATCTTATATTAGGGTCGTGGGGGGTTCCCCATGCCCATCCAAGGGAGAACGTTTCGGGTGCTGGGCAGATACACCCAGGACAGGGCGCCAATCTATCGCTGGGCACACACTCACTCACACAGACACACTCTATATGGGGCAATTTTAAGTATTGACTTGATCCATGTTTTTGGACTGTGGGAGGAAACCGGAGAACCCGGAGGAAACCCACGCGGACACGGGGAGAACAGGGAAACTCCACCCAGATGGGGACCCGAACCGGGAATCCCTAGTGCTGAGAGGCGAACGTGCTAACCACTGTGCTGCCTGTATATATATATATATATATATTTATTCATTATCTTCTGCTTTATCCTCTATTAGGGTCGTGGGGGGTTCCCCATGTCCACCCAGGGGAGAACGTTTTGGGCACTGGACAGAAGTGTCACTGAGGTGTTTAAATGAAACTCCAGCAGCACTGCTGCACTAAAACCCCCTCACCACATCAGTGTCACTGCAGAACTGACAATAAACAATCCACCACCCAAATTACACCTGTTCTGTGATGATCCTGACCAACAGAGAACACAGAACCAACAGGGGACTAACAACAACAAGAACACAGATGGACTACAGTCTGTAATTATAAAACTACAAAGTCCATCTATATGGTAAGTGGAGAGAATGGACAATGGGGCAAGAAGTGGGCGTGTCCAAACTTTTAGAATGCATTTTAATTTAATTAAATGTTTATTCACATTGGTTTCAATCATTTCTACTTAAAAGATAAAGATGGACTTTGTAGTTCTTTGTAGTTCTCCAATTCCAGACTGCAGTCCATCTGTGTGTGTTCTACAGTACATACTGTGTACGTCCCCTTTACTCTGTTCTAATGGTCAGAACCCCAATAGAACCACCACAGAGCAGGGGTTATTTGGTGGGTGCATTATTCCTATCCCAGCAGTGTCACTGAGGTGTTTAAATGAAACTCCAGCAGCACTGCTGCACTAAAACCCCCTCACCACATCAGTGTCACTGCAGAACTGACAAGAAACAATCCACCACCCAAACTACACCTGTTCTGTGATGATCCTGACCAACAGAGAACAGAGAACCAACAGGGGACTAACAACAACAAGAACACAGATGGACTGTTTATCTATATAGTAAACCTTACCCTAACTATGATCACACCATAACTATAACCATATAACAAATTTAAACATTCATCATCATCTCCACACATACATAAGGTCCTTACATGTGAGGATGTAAACACACACACACACACACACACACACACACACACACACACACACACACACACACACACTTACCCACAGGGGGAGAGGGGCTTTGATTGAAGCACCCATTCATTGAAGTGGTCCTCTTCTTTGTCCAATCAGGTGAAAGTTCAATGCTTTAATGAGCACTGGGGTTAATACGTATGTCTGATTAATACCAGCTCTTAAACCCTCTTAACCACAGCTCATAACAACTTAATGATATTAACCCCACACAATATAATTACTATTATACACACCACTTATCTCCATTGGTGTTTAAATATATAATGCTACACTATTAGACTATTCAGGACCTTCTCTGGTGTCGCTTATAGAATAAAGATTTTTTTGGTTCTATTGACTGAACGTTCGCCTCTCAGCGCTAGGGATTCCCGGTTCGAATCCCAATCTGGGTGGAGTTTCCATGTTCTCCCCGTGTCCGCATGGGTTTCCTCAGGGTTCTCCGGTTTCCTCCCACAGTCCAAAAACATGGATCAAGTCAATTGAATTCTCAAAAATTGCCCCATATAGAGTGTGTCTGTGTGAGTGAGTGTGTGCCCAGCGATAGATTGGCGCCCTGTCCTGGGTCTATCTGCCCAGCGCCCGAGACGTTCTCCCCTGGATGGGTATGGGGAACCCCCCCCGCCGCTAATCTAATAGAGGATAAAGCGGAAGATAATGGATGGATAGGTTTTAAGGTTGGGCGGCACGGTGGCTTAGTGGTTAGCACGTTCGCCTCTCAGCGCTAGGGATTCCCGGTTCGAATCCCCATCTGGGTGGAGTTTCCATGTTCTCCCCGTGTCCGCGTGGGTTTCCTCCGGGTTCTCCGGTTTCCTCCCACAGTCCAAAAACATGGATCAAGTCAATTGAACATATAGAGTGTGTCTGTGTGAGTCTGTGTGAGTGAGTGTGTGCCAGGCGATGGATTGGCGTCCTGTCCTGGGTGTATCTGCCCAGCGCCCGAGATGTTCTCCCCTGGATGTGCATGGGGAACCCCCCCACCGTGACCCTAATAGAGGATAAAGCGGGAGATAATGAATGAATGAATGAATTCTCT
This sequence comes from Corydoras sp. C115, assembly GCA_019802505.1. Lineage (NCBI taxonomy): Eukaryota > Metazoa > Chordata > Actinopteri > Siluriformes > Callichthyidae > Corydoras > Corydoras sp. C115. Next base: position 202,688 of record JAFMOC010000701.1, read on the forward strand.
GCGTTATGAAGTTGTTTTATAGTCATAATACTAAAATTGCTTCATATAAAGTAATGCTGCAGCTTATCTATAAGTCATTAGTAGGGGTGAGCTGCAATATTCGCTGATTCGACGATTCGATTAAGAGAACCGTAGTCGACTATGAAAATCACAGTCGTATGTACCATTTTGACCACATGGGGGCGCCCATGGCTGCTGCTAAGCATTAGTTTTTACATGAAATGTCTTTGTTTTCCTTATATATATATAGCCTTAATTTCTGTTAATATTTTTTTTAACGATGTGTGCGCTTTAACAATAGGCTACACATTAATCGGGCATCGAATAAAACAAATATTAACATTTATGTGTCTTTTTTCTGACAGTTACACCCTCAGACTCATGTCTGACTCACCCGCGCCATCTTGTGGTGAAATTTTAACTGAGTCGACTATAGGGAAAATCTGACGAATCAGATTCGACTATGAAAATCCTTAGTTGAAGACACCCCTAGTCATTACTAAGCAGAAGTAGATATAGACAATATATAGCGGCAATTTAAAGCAACCAATTTAACCTTGAATCCATGTTTTTGGACTGTGGAAGGCGGAAGCCGGAGAACCTGGAGAAAACCCATGCAGACACAGAGAGTGTGTATTTGCCCAGCGCCCCCGAAACGTTCTCCCCTGGATGGGCATGGGGAACCCCCCCGGCGACCCTAGTAGAGGATAAAGCGGAAGATAATGGATGAATAGATGGATGGATATATATATTTAGGGTGGAACGGTGGCTCAGTGGCTTAGCATGTTCTCCTCTCAGCACTAATGATTCCCGGTTCGAATCCCAATCTGGGTGGAGTTTTCATGTTCTCCCCGTGTCCGCGTGGGGATCCTCTGGGTTCTCCGGTTTCCTCCCACAGTCCAAAAACATGGATCAATGAATTCTCCAAATTGCCCCATATAGAGTGTTGGCCCCATATAGAAGGGCTTGGGTGTAACTGGCCGGCTCCCGAAACGTTCTACCCCCCCCTCCCCCCAGCCCTAAAAGAGGATAAAGCGGAAGATAATGGATGGATAGATGGATGGATATATATATTTAGGGTGGAACGGTGGCTTAGTGGTTAGCATGTTCTCCCCTCAGCACTAATGATTCCCGGTTCGAATCCCAATCTGGGTGGAGTTTCCATGTTCTCCCCGTGTCCGCGTGGGTTTCCTCCGGGTTCTCCGATTTCCTCCCACAGTCCAAAAACATGGATCAATGAATTCTCCAAATTGCCCCATATAGAGTGTTGGCCCCATATAGAAAGGCTTGGGTGTAACTGGCCAACTCCCGAAACGTTCTACCCTAAATGGGCATGGGGAACCCCCCTGCGACCCTAGTAGAGGATAAAGTGGAAAATAATGGATGGATAGACGGATGGATATATATATTTAGGGTGGAACGGTGGTTTAGTGGTTAGCATGTTCTCCTCTCAGCACTAATGATTCCCGGTTCGATTCCCAATCTGGGTGGAGTTTCCATGTTCTCCCCGTGTCTGCGTCGGTTTCCTCCAGGTTCTCCAGCTTCCTCCCACAGTCCAAAAACATGGATCAAGTCAATTGAATTCTCCAAATTGCCCCATATAGTGTGTTGGCCCCATATAGAAGGGCTTGGGTGTAACTGGTCAACTCCCGAAACGTTCTACCCTAAATGGGCATGGGCATGGGGAACACCCCCCCCCCCCCAGCGGCCCTAAAAGAGGATAAAGCGGAAGATAATGGATGGATATATATATTTAGGGTGGAACGGTGGCTTAGTGGTTGGCATGTTCTCCTCTCAGCACTAATGATTCCCGGTTGGAATACGCATCTGGGTGGAGTTTCCATGTTCTCCCCGTGTCCACGTGGGTTTCTTCCGGGTTCTCCAGTTTCCTCCCACAGTCCAAAAACATGGATCAAGTCAATTGAGTTCTCCAAATTGCGCCATATAGAGTGTTGGCGCCCTGTCCTGGTGTATCTGGCCAACTCCCGAAACGTTCTCCCCTGGATGGGCATGGGGAACCCCCCCCCCCCACCACACGACCCTAATAGAGGATAAAACTGAAGATAATGGATGGATGGAATGGATCTGTACAGTATAATAAAGTCGTTGTAAGTCATTTATTTAATGTTCTTGTAGCTGAGGAGGAACTTTTCTTTAAGCGACTTTTTGTTTCAGTGAGTTAGGTGTAACTGAGGTAACGAATGCAACTGAGATATGACAGCACAGAGCGCAGCCAACGCTGCCTCACTGAGTCTTAGAACTCTGCTAATTAGAGACGAATTTAATAAGTTTACCTGAGCTGTCAGTCATGCCTGTTTGAACACTAATACAAACTGATAGTTGGAACGAGCGCGAGTGTTGGATCTCTTTATGTTCTGCTGCAGTGAGGCTGCATCACATGAACCCACAGACAGCTGGAATCGTCAGACTTAATTTTTTTGCAAGGTTCTTAAAAAAAACCCAAAACAAATTTACTTCAGGCGGCACGGTGCCTTAGTGGTTAGCATGTTCGCCTCTTAGCGCTAGGGATTCCCGGTTCGAATCCCCATCTGTGAATGAGTGTGACCAGCGATAGATTGGTGCCCTGTCCTTGTTGTAGGCGCTCTGATTCTTTATTCATTCATTCATTCATTATCTCCCGCTTTATCCTCTATTAGGGTCGCGGTGGGGTTCCCCATGCCCATCCAGGGGAGAACATCTCGGGCGCTGGGCAGATAGACCCAGGACAGGGCGCCAATCCATCGCTGGGCACACACTCACTCACACAGACACACTCTATATGGGGCAATTTTTTGAGAATTCAGTTGACTTGATCCATGTTTTTGGACTGTGGGAGGAAACCGGAGAACCCGGAGGAAACCCACACAGACACGGGGAGAACATGGAAACTCCACCCAGATGGGGATTCGAACCGGGAATCCCTAGCGCTGAGAGGCGAACGTGCTAACCACTAAGCCACCGTGCCGCCTGATTCTTTATCATATTATTAATTTGTCCATTATCTTCCACTTTATCCTCTATTGGGGTCGCGGGGGGGGGGGATTCCCCATGCCCATTTAGGGTAGAACGTTTCGGGAGCCGGCCAGTTACACCCAAGCCCAGAAACACCCAGGACTTTTTTTCTCTCTTGACCATATATTAATAATTCTTTAATTAATTATATGCTAGGGTTCGGGGGGGGGGGAGGCATTCCCCATGCCCATCCTGGGGAGAACGTTTCGGGCACTGGGCAGATACACCCAGGACAGGGTGCCAATCCCTTCTTGGGTACACACTTACTTACACACACAGAAATACATACTAGATACGGGCAATTTAGATAGGGGCAATTTACCTTAAATCCATGTTTGTGGACTGTGAGGTGAAACAGGGAATCCGGAGATGGACGGAACATGGAAACTCCACCTTGATCCTCAGAGTTGAGATCCTCAGTGTCGAGAGGCAAATCTAAAAAGAATTATTAATATACTGTCAAGAGAGCAAAAAGTCAACATCTCATTTCATTATGATTAGCTTAATCATATGCTGGGGTTGGGGGGGGGGGGTTCCCCATGCCCATCCAGGGGAGAACGTTTCGGGCGCTGGGCAGATACACCCAGGACAGGACGCCAATCTATCACTGGACACACACTCACTCTATATGGGGGGAGAATCTATATTTGGAGAATTCAATTGACCTTAATCCATGTTTTTGGACTGTGGAATGAAATTGGAGATCCCAGAGGAAACCCACATGGGAAGAACATGGAAACTGCACTCAGATCGGGATTCGACCCTGACCCCCCAGAGTTATTCATTCATTCATTATCTCCCGCTTAATCCTCTATTAGGGTCGCGGTGGGGTTCCCCATGTCCATCCAGGGGAGAACGTCTCGGGCGCTGGGCAGATACACCCAGGACAGGGCGCCAATCCATCGCTGGGTACCCCCAGAGTTAGCTAACATTCTTTCTGTAATTAATTACAACTAAACATTGTCTGTTTTGTCTTTCGTTTCCGCGTCAGGTTTAATCTTGGGACGGGGAAAGACTATTGGGACAGATGTCAGTGAAAACCCTTTTATCATGCTAATGTGAAGCATTTGGGCTTGATGTAAACAGCTTTATGGAAGCAGTGACGATGAGAAATGCTGTTAATAAGAGCTTCATCGAGGACATGTGATGCTTTGTCTCCCTCATGTGGTAAGTGTTAAGTTTGGCTTTGAAATCCTACACGTTGCTTTCAGTTTCTAAAAATGGCTACCAAGCTAGCTCTCCTGAACGCCCTTTACTAACTGTGTGTTTATTTGGGTGGGTATGCTATGTTTAGTCATGGTGTGTGTGTGTGTGTGTGTGTGTGTGTGTGTGTGTGTGTGTGTGTGTGTGTGTGTGTGTGTGTGTGTGTGTGTGTTAAGTGCTTTGAGTGGGTGGTTGGACGAGAGTCAAGCACTAAATCAACACAGGATTGTTCCAGATTCCCTTTATTTACATTTTAAGACTGTCTGCATGCACACACATTTGGGGTGGGTGTCACGTTGGCTTAGTGGTTAGCATGTTCTCCTCTCAGCACTAGGGATTCCCGGTTCCAATCCCAATCTGGGTGGAGTTTCCATGTTCTCCCCGCGTCCGCGTGGGTTTCCTCCGGGTTCTCCGGTTTCCTCCCACAGTCCAAAAACATGGATCAGGTCAATTGAATACTCCAAATTGCCCCATATAGAGTGTGTGTGTGAGTGAGTGTGTGCCCAGTGATGGTGTATCTGCCCTGGGTGTATCTGCCCAGCGCCCGAAACGTTCTCCCCTGGATGGGCATGGGGAACCCCCCCACAACCCTAATAGAGGATAAAGTGGAAGATAATGGATGGATGTTAGATATTCAGGTATCAATGTGAAAAAATAAGGCAGTAACTCACACTGGGCGGCCACATGGCTTGGTGGTTAGCATGTTCTCCTCTCAGAGCTGGGGATCCAGGTTCGAATCCCCATCTGGATGGAGTTTCCATGTTCTCCCTGTGTTCTCTGGTTTTCTTCTACTTTCCAAAGACATGGATTCAAGGGAAATTGGCTGCTCTAAATGATCCCCATATAATGTGTGTATGTGTGTGAGGGAGTGTGTGTCCAGTGATAGATTGGCGTCCTGTCCTGGGTGTATCTGCCCAGCGCCCGAAACGTTCTCCCCTGGATGGGCATGGGGAACCGCCCCTCACCCCACCCCCTGCTGCCAACCTTAATGAGTTGAGAAAATATAATAAAATACATTATACAATGTAATTGCCCCAAAAATGTGTACGTGAACGTGTATTGTGGCATTTGCAGGTCAGGGGAGGATTTTTCCTGACTGCAGCAGGAACGAAGGACCTGCGGTCACACTCATTCACACACTGCAGATGGTGCAGTCTGTCACTGAAGACTGGCACACAGTGCACAGTTTGTGATTCGCAATCTCTGGCAATTTTTAAAAGTACATTCAATTCACACCTATTAATGTTTGCGTTTAATTAATTCCTTGTAAATAAAAGATGTAGATCTCAGGTTTTACGGTGTTGGAACGTTTCGGGCGCTGGGCAGATACACCCAGGACAGGACGCCAATCTATCGCTCACACAGAAACGCACACATACACACTCTATATGGGGCAATTTGGAGAATCCAATTGACCTTGATCCATGTTTTTGGACTTTGGGAGGAACCCGGAGAACCTGGAGGAAACCCACAGGGACACGGGGAGAACATGGAAACTCCACCCAGATTGGGATTCGAACCGGATTCCCAGTTCTGAGATGTGGACATGCCACAAAGCCACCATGCCGCCCAGCATCTTCATATCTTCTGCTTATCCTATACTAGAGACTAGGGACTAGGGACTAGAGACTATGCCCATACCGGGGAGAACGTTTCGGGCGCTGGGCAGATACACCCAGGACAGGACGCCAATCTATCACTGGACACACACTCACACACACAGACATACTCTACATGGGGCAATTTGGAGAATCCAATTGACTTGATCCATGTTTTTGGACTGTGGGAGGAAACCGGAGAACCCGGAGGAAACCCACGCGGACACTAGAACATGGAAACTCCACCCAGATTGGGATTCGAACCGGGAATCCCTAGTGCTGAGAGGAGAACATGCTAACCACTAAGCCGCCGTGTCGTCTCAGTGCATCATTAGTGGAGAATTCGTTCATTTATTCATTATCTTCAGCTCAATTCTTTTCTAGGGTCACTATTTAATAAAGCCTGTTTGATAAATCCTGCCGTCAGTCTTCAGTGCACTTCATATTAGATGAATTTCATGAATGAGTAGGTGCACTTACTCATGAGTTCATTATGAAGTTTATCCCAAGTACAAGAATAAAGCCTGACATGAGGTCCCAAAAAGCGCCTTACAGCTATTCCTAATTAACTGAGACTGACTCATGAACACCAGGACAGGGCCAATCCATCACTGGACACACACTCACACACACACACATACTCATCATAACATAAATCATAACCTGTGCAATATATTTGGCTTCATTAAACCCTTATTGTTTAAATTGCCACTTATATATATATATATAAGGCGGCACGGTGGCTTAGTGGTTAGCACGTTCTCCTCTCAGCTCTAGGGATTCCCGGTTCGAATCCCCATCTGGGTGGAGTTTCCATGTTCTCCCCGTGTCTGCGTGGGTTTCCTCCGGGTTCTCCGGTTTCCTCCCACAGTCCAAAAACATGGATCAAGTCAATTGAATTCTCCAAATTGCCCCATATAGAGTGGGTCTGTGTGAGTGAGTGTGTGTCCAGCGATGGATTGGCGCCCTGTCCTGGGTCTATCTGCCCAGCGCCCGAGACGTTCTCCCCTGGATGGGCATGGGGAACCCCCCTCCCACCAACTTGATGGTTGGGATCATAGCACACGTCATTATTGCTCAAGGTCCCACAACTTCAGTGGATGTTCTTCCCTGGATGGGCATGGGGAACACCCCCCCCCCCCCCCCCCCCCCCCGCGACGCTAATAGAGGATAAAGCAGGAGATAATGAATGAATATATATATATATATATATATATATATATATATATATATATATATATATATATATATATATATATATATATATATAATATATCGGTCTGAATCCCAATCTGGATGGAGTTTCCATGTTCTCCGCGTGTCTATGTGGGTTTCCTCCAGGTTCTCCGGTTTCCTCCATCCATCCATCCATTATCTTCTGCTTTATCCTCTACTAGGGTCGCGGAGGGGTTCCCCATGCCCATCCCGGGGAGAACGTTTCAGGCACTGGGCAGATACACCCAGAACAGGGCACCAATCTATCACTGGGCACACACTCACTCACTCACACATACACACTCTATATGGGGCAATTTGGAGAATTTACTTGACTTGATCCATGTTTTTGGACTGTGGGAGGAAACCGGAGAACCCGGAGGAAACCCACGCAGACACAGGGAGAACATGGAAACTCCACACAGATGGGGATTCGAACTGGGAACCACTGAGAACATGCTAACCACTAAACCACCGTGCCGCCCAGTTTCCTCCCACAGTCCAAAAACATGGATCAAGGTCAATTGAGTTCTCCAAATTGCCCCATATGGAGTGTGTTTGTGTGAGTGAGAGTGTGCCCAGTGATAGATTGGCGCCCTGTCCTGGATGTAACTGCCCAGCACCCAAAACGTTCTCCCCTGGGAACCCCCGCGACCCAAGTAGAGGATAAAGTGGAAGATAAAAAATGTATATATATATATAGTACATTTTATAACTTGAGCAACTGTAAAATCTGCAATTTCCCCACTAGGATCAATAAAATATTCTGATTTTGATTAATTCTGATCCACACAGGTACTATACAGGGCAATTTAGAGCAGCCAATTCTCCAATTTAGAGCAGCCAATAAATCCACCTTGAAACTCCACTCCGATCGAGATTCAAAGGATCCCCTGTGCTTTAGAGTCAGGAGTTCTAACCTTTAAGCCACTGTTCCACCCTGGTGTGGTTCCTTCACAGTGAATGTGATGTATCTGCGGTGCACATCATGCTTTCATGTTATCGTTTGTAAAATGTGTTCTTTGAAAGCATAGGCCTCCGTGATCTTCAGGTTTTATCGTCTGATTGTGTTGCTTGTTTGGATTATTTAATGTTACCTCAGAGATCCTGACTGCTGAGGCAATTCCTCAAGCGCCGTTATCTGGACACTAACCTGTTAGAGAACATTGTGGGATCCAAACAAGCAACACAATCAGACGATAAAACCTGAAGATCACGGAGGCCTATGCTTTCAAAGAACACATTTTACAAACGATAACATGAAAGCATGATGTGGACACGGGGAGAACATGGAAACTCCACCCAGATGGGGATTCACGGTGGCTTAGTGGCACGGTGGCTTAGTGGTTAGGACGTTCTCCTCTCAGCGCTAGGGATTCCTGGTTCGAATCCCCATCTGGGTGGAGTTTCCATGTTCTCCCCGTGTCCACATCATGCTTTCATGTTATCGTTTGTAAAATGTGTTCTTTGAAAGCATAGGCCTCCATGATCTTTAGGTTTTATCGTCTGATTGTGTTGCTTGTTTGGATTATTTAATGTTACCTCAGAGATCCTGACTGCTGAGGCAATTCCTCAAGCGCCGTTATCTGGACACTAACCTGTTAGAGAGAACATTGTGGGATTTTAGAACTGCACTGAAAAGCCGAACTGTGGTTACCGAGCACATAAAAACACATCTCACGCCAGAGTCCAGCTTGGAGTAAATGGTTCTGGGCAGATGGTCAAGGCGCTCTGACTTTGATGCTTTAATTTGAGTGCTTTATTTCAACTCGGTATCACTTTTAAGTGCCAATGGCTTAAGGTGTTTGCTAATGGGATGTTGAAGTGAACAAGTGCTTCATTAAATTCAGTATTTATTTTAAATTACATTAAGTGCAAGATAATAAGTAGATCAAAGACTGAATGGTTACTCCAGTTACAGCCTGGGAAATCCTCTTAACTGGCGCAAGCAGTGGGAGAATGCTGAATAAGTTAGGGACAGGGGCACGGTGGTTTAGTGGTCAGCACGTTCTCCTCTCAGCGCTAGGGATTCCCGGTTCGAATCCCCATCTGGGTGGAGTTTCCATGTTCTTTCCGTGTCTGCGTGGGTTTCCTCTGGGTTCTCCGGTTTCCTTCCAAAGTCCAAAAACATGGATCAAGTCAATTGAGTTCTCCAAATTGCCCCATATAGAGTGTGTCTGTGTGAGTGAGAGAGTGTGTGCCCAGCGATGGATTGGCCAGCGCCCGAGACGTTCTCCCCTGGATGGGCATGGGGAACCCCCCCTGGGACCCTAATAGAGGATAAAGCGGGAGATAATGAATGGATAGGTTTTAAGGTTGGGCAGCACGGTGGCTTAGTGGTTAGCACGTTCTCCTCTCAGCGTTAGGGATTCCCGGTTCGAATCCCCATCTGGGTGGAGTTTCCATGTTCTCCCCGTGTCCGCGTGGGTTTCCTGGGGACCTTCAGGTCATAAGAATGGTTTCTGAACCACTGCCCTTAATCCAATGAGATAATTGCAAATATTCAAGTTAGAGAGCATGATGTCTGCCCCCCCCAACATTTCCTGTTAAACACCAGATTGGAATTCATTTTTAAAAATGATTCATTTTCTCATTCATTCATTCATTCATTCATTCATTCATTCATTCATTATCTTCCGCTTAATCCTCTACTAGTGTCCCCATTAGTTGAGAACATTTTGGGCGCTGGGCAGATACATCCAGAACAAAGCAACATCGCTGGGCACCCTCACTCACACATCAACACACTCAATATGGGGCAAATTAGAGCAGCCAATTCACCTTGAATCCATGTTTTTTGACTGTGGAAGGAAACCGAGAACCTGGAGGAAACCCATGTGGACACGCAAAAAAACATACCACATTGGGATTCGAACCGGGAATCCCAAACACTAAGAGGAGAACATGCTAACCACTAAGCCACCGTGCTTTAAACCCCCAAAGAGCAAGCTGAAGCGACAGTGGCAAGAAAAAACTCCCTGTTATGTTAATATCTTAATGAAAAAACCTTGTGAGGACCAAGGCTCAGTGGGGGACTCATCCTCCTTGAGCGACCGGCAGCATCAACAGTGTAGGACAGTGGGGGTCTGGTTACCCCGGTGACTTCTGCATTAAATACTACCCTTCATATCATCTCTAGCCATGGACAAATTTGGTATCCCACCACCCCGTGGGGTACAATCACCAAAATCCATCCATCCATCCATTATCTTCCGCTTTATCCTCTATTAGGGTCGCGGGGGGTGGGGTTCTCCATGCCCATTCAGGGGAGAACGTCTCGGGCGCTGGGCAGATACACCCAGGACAGGGCGCCAATCTATCACTGGGCACACACTCACTCACACATACACACTCTATATAGGGCAATTTGGAGAACTCAATTGACTTGATCCATGTTTTTGGATGGTGGGAGGAAACCGGAGAGCCAGGAGGAAACCCACGCGGACACGGGGAGAACATGGAAACTCCACCCAGATGGGGATTGGAACCGGGAATCCCTAGTGCTAAGAGCCCCACACCTTCCATCCATCCATTATCTTCCACTTTATCCTCTATTAGGGTTGCGGGGGGTGGGGGGGGGGGGGGGGGTTCCCCATGCCCATCCAGGGGAGAACGTCTCGGGCGCTGGGCAGATAGACCCAGGACAGGACACCAATATATCGCTGGACACACACTCACTCACACAGACACACTCTATATGGGGCAATTTGGAGAACTCAATTGACTTGATCCATGTTTTTGGACTGTGGGAGGAAACCGGAGAACCTGGAGGATACCCGCACGGACACGGGGAGAACATGGAAACTCCACCCAGATGGGGATTCGAACCGGGAATCCCTAGCACTGAGAAGTATCACCAGAATATCGCCCCTGTAATAATTCCTCTACGTGTTCTTTCTTAATCAAGTGTGCTTACAGCAGTAAAAGGCAGAACTTGGCACTCTGAGGACGTAATTTGGTAACACCGAAGGTGCAGGGGTCATGAGGACAAATCCCAGAGGCCTGTTCATAACGACTAATGAGAGAAGTGCGTGTGATGCTCTTTAATCGTAGCTCTGTAGGCTCGGACAAGCCATGCACACTGGATTGGTCTTTAGTGAACTGTAATGCAACTGTCTGCAGCATAATTAAAGGGCTTTTGCTTAGCGGGCGTCCCCTGATCGTCTTACCTCGGAGTGCTTAACTGGGTATTAATCTTATGATCCCATCGCTATTTTATTTGATTGGAACCTTGTTGGAGTGAATCTAGTACCTGAACGGTTCTCTACGTTAAGAGACTGGACCAATGTGCCGGGACTGTAGACCGATATGAATTACACCATTATATGTTTCATCTGGTGGCATGGTGGCTTAGTGGTTAGCATGTTCTCCTCTCAGCACTAGGGATTCCCGGTTCGAATCCCCAATCTGGGTGGAGTTTCCATGTTCTCCCCGCGTCCGCGTGGGTTTGCTCCGGGTTCTCCGGTTTCCTCCCACAGTCCAAAAACATGGAGCAAGTCAATTTAATTCTCCAAATTGCCCCATATAGAGTGTGTCTGTGTGAGTGAGTGTGTCACAGCGATAGGTTGGTGCCCTGTCCTGGGTGTATCTGCCCGGCGCCCGAGACGTTCTCCCCTGGATGGGCATGGGGAACCCCACCGCGACCCTAATAGAGGATAAAGCGGGAGATAATGAATGAATGAATGTTTCAGCTTGTTGGGCATTCCATTCAATGCTTGGCATTTTTAAGGATTTTATATTTGACCCCACTCTATTTACAGAGCTGCCATTCTGTACACAGAGCTGCCATTCTGTACACAGAATCTGAACTCTATACACAGAATCTGAACTCTATATACAGAACTGCCATTCTATACACAGAGCTGCCATTCTGTACACAGAATATGAACTCTATATACAGAGCTGCCACTCTATACACAGAGCTGCCATTCTAAACACAGAGCTGCCATTCTACACACAGAGTTACCATTCTGTACACAGAGCTGCCATTCTGTACACAGAGCTGCCATTCTGTACACAGAGCTGCCATTCTGTACACAGAGCTGCCACTCTATACACAGAGCTGCCATTCTGTACACAGAGCTGCCACTCTATACACAGAGCTGCCATTAGGTACACAGAGCTGCCATTCTGTACACAGAATCTGAACTCTATATACAGAGTTGCCACTCTATACACAGAGCTGCCACTCTATACACAGAGCTGCCATTCTGTACACAGAGCTGCCACTCTATACACAGAGCTGCCATTCTGTACACAGAGCTGCCACTCTATACACAGAGCTGCCATTCTGTACACAGAATCTGAACTCTATATACAGAGCTGTCACTCTATACACAGAGCTGCCATTCTGTACACAGAATCTGAACTCTATATACAGAGCTGCCACTCTATACACAGAGCTGCCATTCGGTACACAGAATCAGAACTCTATAAACAGAGCTGCCACTCTATACACAGAGCTGCCATTCGGTACACAGAATCAGAACTCTATAAACAGAGCTGCCACTCTATACACAGAGCTGCCATTCTGTACACAGAATCTGAACTCTATATACAGAGCTGCCATTCTGTACACAGAGCTGCTACTCTATACACAGAATCTGAACTTTATATACAGAGCTGCCACTCTATGCACAGAGCTGACATTCTGTACACAGAATCTGAACTCTATACACAGAGCTGCCATTCTGTACACAGAATCTGAACTCTATATTCAGAGCTACCATTATATACACAGAGCTGCCATTCTGTACACAGAGCTGCCACTTTATACACAGAGCTGCCATTCTGTACGCAGAGCTGCCATTCTGTACACAGAGCTGCCATTCGGTACACAGAATCAGAACTCTATAAACAGAGCTGCCACTCTATACACAGAGCTGCCATTCTGTACACAGAATCTGAACTCTATATACAGAGCTGCCATTCTGTACACAGAGCTGCCATTCGGTACACAGAATCAGAACTCTATAAACAGAGCTGCCACTCTATACACAAAGCTGCCATTAGTACACAGAATGTGAACTCTATAAACAGAGCTGCCACTCTATACACAGAGCTGACATTCTGTACACAGAATCAGAACTCTATATACAGAGCTGCCACTTTATTCACAGAGCTGCCATTCTACACAGAGTCTGAACTTTATACACAGAGCTGCCATTCTGTACACAGAGCTGCCATTCTATACACAGAGCTGCCACTCTATACACAGAGCTGTCATTCTATACACAGAACTGCCATTCTGTACACAGAATCTGAACTCTATATATAGAGCTGCCATTCTATACACAGAACTGCCATTCTATATACAGAGCTGCCATTCTGTACACAGAGCTGCTATTCTACATACAGAGCTGCCATTCTATACACAGAACTGCCATTCCATACACAGAACTGCCATTCTATACACAGAACTGCCATTCCATACACAGAGCTGCCATTCTGTACACAGAGCTGCCATTCTATACACAGAGCTGCCATTCTGTACACAGAGCTGCCATTCTATACACAGAGCTGCCATTCTGTACACAGAGCTGCCATTCTATACACAGAGCTGCCAATGGATCAAGTCAATTGAGTTCTCCAAATTGCCCCATATAGAGTGTGTCTGTGTGAGTGAGTGTGTGCCAGTGATAGATTGGCGTCCTGTCCTGGGTGTATCTGCCCAGCGCCCGAGACGTTCTTCTTGGATTCAAGGTAAATTGTGTGCTCTAAATTGCCCCTGTATAATGTGTGTGTGTGTGTGTGTCCAGCGATGGACTGGCACCCTGCCCAGAGCTTAAAACTTTCTGCATGGATGGACAAGGGAGACCACCCTACCCCCACCTGTCCTGGGTGTATCTGCCCAGAACCTAAAACGGTGCTCCATTGGATGGGCATGGGGAACCCCATCGCAACCCTAATAGAGGATTAAGTGGAAGATAATGGGATGAGACGAGATAAGCCATTGGTCAGGGGCATTATGGGCTGTGCTGCTACAGGAAATGATGATGACATTACTGAATTACTTAACACTCACTGAATTCGGCTGATGTGCTGATCCAGAACGACCTACAAAGGTCATTACATCACACAATCTGAGTCAGTCCCAATTAACAAACAATGGTCCAACAATGACCCCCCCCCCCCCCCCCCCGCTAAAGCCTTAATCAATAGTCTTTCACATTGATTACATCGTTTACATTGATGGCTTTTAGTTCGATGCCATAACAAAGCGAAGCTCACTGAAGTGACTGAGTAACCTCCACTGTCCTCCATTCATTTATTCATTATCTTCCACTTTATCCTCTATTAGGGTCGCGGGGGGGTTCCCCATGCCCATCCAGGGGAGAACGTCTCAGGCGCTGGGCAGATACACCCAGGACAGAGTGCCAATCCATCACTGGACACACTCACTCACACAGACACACTCTATATGGGGCAATTTGGAGAATTCAATTGACTTGATCCATGTTTTTGGACTGTGGGAGGAAACCGGAGAACCCGGAGGAAACCCACGCAGACATGGGGAGAACATGGAAACTCCACCCAGATGGGGATTCGAACCGGGAATCCCTAGTGCTGAGAGGAGAACATGCTAAACACTAAGCCACCGTGCCGCCCTCAATGGACATATAGTTTTTAATTGTTGAATACAGGTCACCTGATCTGGGCGGCACGGTGGTTTAGTGGTTAGCATGTTCTCCTCTCAGCGCTAGGGATTCCCGTTTCGAATTCGCATCTGGGTGGAGTTTCCATGATCTCCCCGTGTCAGCGTGAGTTTCCTCCCACAGTCCAAAAACATGGCCAAGGTCAATTGGATTCTCCAAATTGCCCCATATAGAGTGTGTCTGTGTGAGTGAGTGTGTGCTCAGTGATAGATTGGCGTCCTGTCCTGGGTGTGTCTGCCCAGCGCCCGAGACGTTCTCCCCTGGATGGGCATGGGGAACCCTAGTAGAGGATTAAAAAAAAAACGTTAGCATGTTCTCCTCTCAGCGCTAGGGATTCCCGGTTCGAATCCCAATCTGGGTGGAGTTTCCATGATCTCCCGTGTCCGTGTGGGTTTCCTCCGGGTTCTCCGGTTTCCTCCCACAGTCCAAAAACATGGATCAGGTCAATTGAATTCTCCAAATTGCCCCATATAGAGTGTGTCTGTGTGAGTGAGTGTGTGCCCAATGATAGATTGGCTCAGCGCCCGAAACGTTCTCCCCTGGATGGGCATGTGGAACCCCCGCGACCCTAATAGAGGATAAAGCATTCAGTTTGCTCTTTGGGGGTTTAAAGGCTTATAACTCTGTAAAGCTGCTTTGTGACGATGTACTATTGTAAAAAGCACTCTATAAATAAATGACTTAAACTTATTCCATACCGGGCGGCACGGTGACTTAGTAGTTGGCACGTTCGCCTCTCAGCACTAGGGATTCCCGGTTCGAATCCCCATCTGGGTGGAGTTTCCATGTTCTCCCCGTGTCTGCGTGGGTTTCCTCCGGGTTCTCCGGTTTCCTGCCACAGTCCAAAAACATGGATCAAGTCAATTGAATTCTCAAAAATTGCCCCATATAGAGTGTGTCTGTGTGAGTGAGTGTGTGTCCAGCGATGGATTGGCGCCCTGTCCTGGGTGTATCTGCCCAGCGCCCGAGACGTTCTCCCCTGGATGGGCGTGGGGAACCCCCCCCGCGACCCTAATAGAGGATAAAGCGGGAGATAATGAATGAATGAATTAATTATTCCATACCCATCCTGCCTTTTCAGACGGATCTGGAACAACTGCCGGGCACGTTTAAGGTTCCGTCGTTCCTGCCAGGTCTCGCTAAACCGCTTGTGGTAAAAGCAAATGAGAAAACTACCCCAGTATGTTAGTAACACTCTGATGTGGTGGTTGAGGAATTGGATTCCATTACCTCAGCTGTGTTACAGTTTGCAAAAATCAATTACAGATTAGTAGACTGAAAAGCAATGATGTCACTTAATCCATAAAATCTAATTACGTAATGTCGTTTACCCCCGGCCTGTCGCCACCTAAGGCCAAGGACGGTAACGCAGAAGATTCCAAAATGATCTTTAATGACGACGGAACCCCAGAAACGTCACCTCGGCTGGGTTTGCTAGAGAAGCGAAGCCTTTAGAGTGAGAAAAAAAAAAAAAAAAACATCAGAGCGCAGAGTCTAACGACAGCCGGGGGAACCTCGAGTCTCTCCTCATTCAGAAAGGCAATCTTCATTAAAACATGAGCCACCAGGGGGCTGTACACATCGCTCAATGTTCACATCTGCTCCAGGGAGTGAAGCAGACACACACACACACACACACACACACACACACACACACACACACACACAATGCCGGTCAGGATTAATGTCACGCTGCACAAAAGGAGAGAGACAAAGGAAGTGTGTGAGTCTCTCGTCTGATGGAAACCAAGATGTGATTATGAGTCTGGTTTAAGATAGTGAGATCATACACACACACACACACACACACACACACACACACACACACACACACACACACACACAGACACACACACACACACACACACAAAACCATTAGATCCTCATTAGAAACCCAACATCCATCCATCATATTCCAGTGGGGGGGGGGGGGGGGGGGGTAACATCCAGGGGAGAACGTTTTGGGCGCTGGGCAGATACACCCAGGACAGGGCGCCTATCTATCGCTGGGCACACACTCACTCACACAGACATGCACACATACTATATGGGGCAATTTATAGCGTATATAATTTACCTTCAATCCATGTTGTTGGACTGTGGGAGGAAACCGGAGAACCCAGAGGAAACCCACATGGACACGGGGAGAACATGGAAACTCCATCCGGATCGGGATTCGAACCTGGTGCTGATAGGAGAACATGTTAACCACTAAGCCCCCGTGCCACCCGCTACCCCATACACATCCATTAATTATCTTTGACTTAATTCTCCAATGGGGTCACGAGGGGGGGGCTGTCCTCATGCCCATTAGAGGTTGGATCCAAGTGGTTGCCAAGGTGGTGATACATGGTTGCTAAGGTGTTCTAGGTGTTTGCTAAGGGGTTTCAGGTGGTTGCTAAGGTGTTGGTAGGTGGTTGCTGAGGTGTTCGAGGTGGTTGCTAAGGTGTTCGCGAAGGGGTTCCAGGTGGTTGCTAAGGTGGGGGTAGATGGTTACTAATGTGTTACTGGTGGGTTACTACAAGATTCTGGGATGCTGCTAAGGCAACATCCTAGAACCCAGTCAGCGACTCCGACTCAGGTGAATTTTGTTTGTAGAATTTAGAAAATTGATAGTTACAGGAGTGGACATATCATGTTCTGTGATCCTGACCAATAGAGAACAGAGAACCAACAGGGGACTAACAACAACAAGAACACAGATGGACTACAGTCTGTAATTGTAAAACTACAAAGTCCATCTATATGGTAAGTGGAGGAAACAGAGAATGGAGCAAAAGGGGGCATGTCCAAAAGTCTTTTTCTTATTATTATTATCATTATTATTAAGGTGCTAGTTGCTAAAGTGTTCAATAAGGGGTTTCAGGTGGTTGCCAAGGTGTTAGTAGATGGTTGCTAAGGTGTTGGTAGGTGGTTGCGAAGGTGTTCGCTAAGAGGTTCCAGGTGATTGCTAAGGTGTTGGTAGATGGTTACTAAGGTGTTACTGGTGGGTTACTACAAGGTTCTGGGATGCTGCTAAGGTAACATCCTAGAACCAAGTCAGCGACTCCGACTCAGGTGAATTTTGTTTGTAGAATTTAGAACATTGATAGTTACAGGAGTGCACATATCACGTTCTGTGATGATCCTGACCTAAAGTGTTTGATAAGGGGTTACAGGTGGCTGACAAGGTGTTGGTAGGTGGTTGCTGAGGTGTTCGAGGTGGTTGCTAAGGTGTTCGCTAAGGTGTTGGTAGATGGTTACTAAGGTGTTACTGGTGGGTTACTACAAGGTTCTAGGATGCTGCTAAGGCAACATCCTAGAACCCAGTCAGTGACTAAGACTTGACAGTTACAGGAGTACACATATCACGTTCTGTGAAGCTCAAATAGAGAACAGAGAACCAACAGGGGACTAACAACAACAAGAACACAGATGGACTACAGTCTGTAATCATAGAACTACAAAGTCCATCTATATGATAAGTGGAGGAAACAGACGATGTATACGATCATGATATCATGATGATATGGTGAAGCCTTTAATGTAATAAGAATCTCACTGTCTTCATTGGTAGGTTAATAAAAGTCGTGCAGTAACTGGCCCATAATGCACCACATTCTCTAAACCCCTAACCCCAAAGCTACCCCTCAGCAATTAGTACATTAATAGTAGCTATTATATAATAATGAGATGAGAGAGTCTGCAGTGGAGCCACTTCAGGGGCCTGAGCCCTGACTTTAACCCCGTTAAACATCTTTGGTGTAAATCAGAACATTCATTACTAATTAGCCTGATTAAGCACAACGTGAACATGTGCTTGTTCTAATATGTGCTTCACTAACAGCTCCATCTATTTACTCCATGACTAGTAACAATAACAGACCAACAGAAGATGAGAACATAAGTCAGTGTTAAGGGTGATGGGTTCTTATTCTGACGGTTGGGGGTTCTGGGAGTTGCTAATGTGGGTCCTTGAGCACGGCCCTTGACTCTCATTGTATTAGAACCATGCTTCCACGGCCGATTCTGTTCTCAGAAACCATTTTTGCAACAAGCTATTAGGTACGAGAGGGCGTTAAAAATGAATAATTAATCAACTGGTGAAAGACCAGATCATTAATTATTCATTTTTCACGCCCTCTTCCATGGTGTAAGCTTGTCTGGTTTTTAAAGTGAACATTAATCGCTGAGTAACAGGATACCGGTTTCTCTAACGATGCTTCATGATTTAGAATAATGTATTGTATATAATGTCACGGCCGTACAAACAGCTCGGCCAATCAGATTTAAGGACGGGGATTTAACCTCTTTCCCGTGATTTATTCGCATTAATACACATCCTTGAGCATGTTATTGCCTTATTATAAAACATAAACATTCATTCATTCATCCATTATCTTCCGCTTTATCCTCTATTAGGGTCGTGGGGGGGGGGGGGGGGTTCCCCATGCCCATCCAGGGGAGAACATTTCGGGCGCTGGGCAGATACACCCAGAACAGGACGCCGATCTATCACTGGACACACACTCACTCACACATACACACTCTATATGGGGCAATTTGGAGAACTCAATTGACTTCATCCATGTTTTTTGGACTGTGGGAGGAAACCGGAGAACCCGGAGGAAACCCACGCGGACACGGGGAGAACATGGAAACACCACACAGTTGGGGATTCCAACCGGGAATACCTAGTGCTGAGAGGAGAACATGTTAACCACTAAGACACCGTGCCGCCCAAAACACAAACATATTATAATAAAAAAAATCTTTTTTTTTTTAATTGTTTGATTCATAAATTCATTAACTGGAAACAAATTTATAAAAATCTGGTCTTCTGTGACGTAATCTAATCTGGTTTTAAAAGTGAACGCTGATCGCTGAGTAACAGGATATCGGTTTCTCTAACAATCAAATGCTGCTGTCTAGTGGCCAAACTACAAAACACAATTCATAAACAACAGCAGCAACAGGAATCAGCTCTCTGTTTCTATAATCTGTATTTCTATTTATAGAACATGATTTAAAATAATGTATTGTATATCACACACTGATACGAATGTAAAGCGCTCGGAGGTGTGTGTTATTGTTAATGATGTCACTGTTGGACAGACGGCTCAGCCAATCAGATTTAGGGACCGGAGCGAGACGTATAATGATGTCGATTTTAGAGCCAGTACTGTACGGTTAGATAAGGTTAAGTTATTACGATAGAATGGGAACTCCGACTTCCTAACCCAGCTACAGTGATGTTGAATTAAACTGATGGCTGGGCAGCATCTCTATATTCTCTTCTCCTCTAAAGTGCTTTTCTGACCTTCTAAACGCCGGTTCAGAGGAGACCACGACACACGGTCAGTGTGTGAACAGGATGTACACAATACAGAAATGCAAACACACACACACACAAACATACATATATGCACACATATACACACACACATACATACAAATACATACACACACACAAATACATACACACACATACATACATACATGCACACAAATACACATACCCACAAATACACACATACATACAAATACATACACACAAATACACACATACATACACACACATACATACATACATACATGCACACAAATACATACACACAAATACATACACACACATACATACATACATACATGCACACAAATACACATACCCACAAATACACACACATACATACACATAACACACATACATACACACAAATACACACATATACATACACAAACACACATACATACAAATACACACACACACAAACATACAAATACATACACACACATACACATACATACAAATACATACACACACACAAACACATACATACAAACACACACACATACATGCACACAAATACTTACACACATACATACAAATACATACACACACACAAATACACACATACACACAAATACATACATACATACATACATGCACACAAATACACATACCCACAAATACACACACATACATACAAATAACACACATACATACACACAAATACACACACACAAATACACACATACACACAAATACATACACAAATACACATACATACAAATACATACACACAAATACACATACATACATACGCACACACACAAATACACACATACACACAAATACACATACATACAAATACATACACACAAATACACATACATACAAAGACATACACACACATACACATACATACAAATATATACACACACATACATACACACAAACACATACATACAAACACACACACATACATGCACACAAATACTTACACACATACATACAAATACATACACACACACACAAATACACATACATACACACACACATACACACATACATACATACAAATACATACACACACATATATACACACAAACACATACATACAAATACACACATACATACACACAAATACACATACACACAAATACATACACACATACATACAAATACACACACACACACACAAACATACATGCACACACATACATACATGCACACAAATACACGTACACACACATACAGTACATGCACCCATATATACACAACACACACACACACATGCATGCTTCCAAACACACACACACACACACACACACAGACATACATACATGTACACATACACAGAAACACACATCCACACACACACACACACACACACACACCCTGAGGGACTGGTTATATTTTTTTTATTGTGTATGAGGCAATATTACATCGGTGGCTCATTTCAGCCGAGCTACAAAACGGTCGATGAGCTTCTCTTCATTACAAAGTGACCAAGGCAGAACAGATTCACAACATCAGTAATCACAGAACGGGAAGAAACAGCTCCGGGCCTCAGGGGAATGACATCATGTCTAATATTCTACACCTACATATGCTTTCCACTGTGTGTTCTTTTTTTTTTTTTTTTGTTTTTTTTTTTTTACTTCTTAAACATCATACATATAATGGATTAGGCTAAACGAACCATCGTATTTGGTTGACCTTTGAGGAACACTTTCCTTATTACATCACAAAATACATTTGTTTTAATATCCCAAAGAAGCAAGACTTGCAGGTTGGCATGTCAACTAAGATCTACGACTACAAAAATAAAAGAGAGAGAGGTGGGGGGGGAGAAGAAGATGGGGGGGGGGGGGGTCAGGGGGTCGAGGTCGGGGTAGGAAACAAGAAAGAGAGAACTCTACATCGATAGAAGCCTTCAGCTTGGTGGGATCTCCACTGTTTCCTTGCCTGTCCGTGTTGGGGGGAGAGCTGGGAGGGAGGGGGGGGGGGAGAGGGCAGGTTCGGGGTGACATATACACACAAGTCCATATCGTAAAGGCTATAAAGATTCGCTGCACATCGTTGTGTCTCCTGGATCCGAGTTCTCCGGCTGGAGATTTCGTATGGGGGGGTGTCGGGGGCGTTCGAGGACGGGCGGACGGTGTGCGGGACCCATCTATGTGGCGTATCTCTTGGTCCACTGTCGAGCTATCCTGTCATGTTCCGCTCTGTTGGTCAGATACTGAGTGGCTATGCTCCCCACGAGAGGATCCGCTGGAAGAGAGGGAGAGAAAAAGGAGGCGGCGGTGTCAGATTTACGGCTCTTAATCAAACACCGGTACAATTTAAAGGAACCATGTGCGGTTCTTGACGCCTGCGCTATACTCGGCTCGCCGGGAGAACATGCTTCCCGTCGTGGCTCTGGAGATTTGGGAGAAAAATGGACAACACCTGCTGGTAAAAGGTAGGATGAGATATATATACATGGGGGAGTGGTAGCTCAATGGTCAGGGTGTTGGGGTATCAATCTGAAGGTTGGGGGTTCAAATCCCAGGTCCACTGAAGTTACCAATGTGGGTTCTTGAGCAAGAACCTTAACCCTCATTGCTCCAGGGATGTTGTGATGAACCCTGTGCTCACCTTGTAAGTCGCTTTGGATAAAAGCATCCAATAAATGACCAAATGTAATGTAAATGTATATACTGTACCAATTAAAAGTTTGGCCACGCCCCCTTTTTGCTCTACATACTGGACTTTGTAGTTCTCCAATTCCAGACTGTAGTCCATCTCTTTTGAATTCTCCAAATTGCCCCATATAGAGTGTGTCTGTGTGAGTGAGTGTGTGCCCAGTGATAGATTGGTGTCCTGTCCTGGGTGTATCTGCCCAGCGCCCGAAATGTTCTCCCCTGGTTGGGCATGGGGAACCCCCCCCCACCAACCTGATGGTTGGGATCATAGCACAGGTCATCATTGCTCAAGGTTCCATAACTTCAGTGGACCTGGGATTTGAACCCCCAACCTTCTGATTGACAGCCCAACGCCCTAACCACCTAAATTGCCTTTGGAATGAACCCCAAAAAGTTCCCCCCTTCCCCCGTGTCCCAGATTAGGTTCAAATGCCCTTCTGGATGAATATAGAATACAATTTAAAGGAACTATGTGCGGTTCTTAACGCCTGCGCTATACTCGGCTCGCCGGGAGAACATGCTTCCCGTCATCGCTCTGGAGATTTTGGAGAAAAATGGACAACACCTGCTGGTAAAAGGTAGGATGAGATATATATATACTGTACCAATTAAAAGTTTTGCCACACCCCCTTTTTGCTCTACATACTGGACTTTGTAGTTCTCCAATTCCAGACTGTAGTCCATCTCTCTTGAGTTCTTCAGATAATTGTAAGATAAGTGGACAATAAAGGAAGAAGGGGGGGGTGTCCAAACTTTTGACTGGTTCTGTATGTTCTAGCTCTCTTTCAGTCCCCGGGTTTGTGATGACGTCACCTGCAAATCGTGACAGTTCCACATCACTTGAAAATGAGGTATGGAAGCTCAGTGGTCAGGGTGTTGGGCTATTAATCTGAAGGTTGGGGGTTCAAATCCCAGGTCCACTGAAGTTACCAATGTGGGTCCTTGAGCAAGACCCTTAACCCTCATTGCTCCAGGGATGTTGTATCGACCCTGTGATGGGGGGGTTCCCCATGCCCATCCAGGGGAGAACGTCTCGGGCGCTGGGCAGATACACCCAGGACAGGGCGCCAATCTATCGCTGGGCACACACTCACTCCCACAGACACACTCTATATGGGGCAATTTGGAGAACCTCAACTGACTTGATCCATGTTTTTGGACTGTGGGAGGAAACCGGAGAACCCGGAGGAAACCCACGTGGACACGGGGAGAACATGGAAACTCCACCCAGATGGGGATTCGAACCGGGAATCCCTAGCGCTGAGAGGAGAACATGCTAACCACTAAGCCACCGTGCTGCCCAAGTCGTTTTGGATAAAAGCGTCTACTAATTGACCCAATGTAATGTGGATGTATATAAGATTCCCCGGTGGGGGTGTGGTTACTTAGTGGTTTAGGGTGTTGGGTTCTCAATCTAAAGGTTGGAGGTTTAAATCCCAAGTCTTTAATAGGTTGCCAGTCATTGGTCCAGGGGGCTGCATCCCGCCCGACCCTGTGCTCTGACTTTAAAACATCGAGTTGGGATTCTTGTAGGCCACTTCTGTGAAATGATGTAATGTAATGTAATATCTGTTCTCCGGTCCGCAGTGCGGGATCCAAAGGGTGCAGACGGCCGAGTTCAGTGTGAAAAAGACCCGGACAGAGCTCTGACCTTAAAAACATTACATCACGTTGACGTACGTTTATCCAAAGCCACTTACAAGTATTTAGACTTGACGGTTGGGGTCAGAACACCGGGTCGGCCATGATACAGCCCCCTGGAGCAACGAGGGTGACCCCACAGCAATGTTCTCAATGTGTAGCTGATGTTTACATCTCAATGAGCATGCAACGCTTATGGCTGATGACATCACAACCCTTACATGAGGTCATTTAGTGGGCCTTTTGCTCAGGGAGCCATGTTGGTAACTTCAGTGGACCAGGGTGACCAACACCCTAACCACTGAACTACCACACTCTATATTTAGGTGACGTGAAAGTTTAGGCTTAGTGGTTGGCATGTTCTCCTCTCAGCGTTGGGGATTCAGGTTCGAAACCCAATTTGGGTGGAGTGTCCATGTGGGTTTCCTCCGGGTTCTCTGGTTTCCTCCCACAGTCCAAAAACCTGGAGCAAGGTCAACTGAATTCTCCAAATTGCCCCATATAGAGTGTGTCTGTGTGAGTGAGTGTGTGCCCAGTGATAGATTGGCGCCTTGTCCTGGGTGTATCTGCCCAGCGCCCGAAACGATCTCCCCTGGATGGGGGAACCCCCCCACCCCACCACCACCAACTTGATGGTTGGGATCATAATACAGGTCATCATTGCTCAAGGTCCCACAACTTCAGTGGACCTAGGATTTGAACTCCCAACCTTCTGATTGACAGCCCACCAAAATTGCCTTTGGAATAAACCCCAACAAGTACCCCCCTCCCCCGTCCAAAAAAAACATGCATCAAGGTCAATTGAATTCTCCAAATTGCCCCATATAGAGTGTCTGTGTATGTGTGAGTGTGTGCCCAGCGATGGATTGACAACCCTGTCCTGGGTGTATCTGCCCAGCGCCCGAAACGTTCTCCCCTGGATGGGCATGGGGAACCCTCCCCGCCCCCCACGACCCCAATAGAGGATAAAGTGGGAGATAATGGATGTATCTTTATTTATTTTAGTTTGATTTACTGATGTAAAGGATTTTATCTTGTGTAACTCAGACGAATCCGAAAGTATAAAACATCATATCGCTATAGAAACAACGGTTGCCACACCTACTGTAATCCCTAATAAAACACCGGTTACCACACCTGTTATAATGACTTATAAACAACGCTTAACGCAACCCATATAATCCCTCATAAACAAGGGTTGCCACAGGTATCATAATCCCTTATAAATCACCAGTTACCACACCTGTTATAATGTCCTTTAAACAACGGTTAACGCAACTATTATAATCTTTTATAGACAGCGGTTGCCACATTTAATCTAATCCCTCATAAACAATGTTGTCACATCTATTATAATGCTTTATAGACAGTGGTTGCCATATCTATATATAATTCTTCATAAACAATTTTGACACATTTATTATAATGTTTTATAGACAGTGGTTGCCATAGCTATATATAATCCTTCATAAACAAGGTCACCAGAACTATTATAATCTTTTATAAAGGGCAGTTGCCATATCTAAAATAATCCCTCATAAACAATGGTGCCACATCTACTATAATAATTTATAGACAGTGGTTGCCACATCTTTTATTATCTTTTATAGACAGCGGTTGCCAAATCTAATATAATCCCTCATAAACAAAGTTGTCACAACTATTATAATCTTTTATAAACAGCGGTTGCCATATCTAATATAATCCTGCATAAATAAGGGTACTATAATCTTTTATAGACAGCGGTTGCCACACGTAATATAATCCCTTATAAACAATTTTGCAACACCAATTATAATCTTTTTTAGACAGCGGTTGCCATATCTAATATAATGCCTCATAAACAAAGTTGCCACAACTATTATAATCTTTTATAGATAACAGTTGCCACATCTAATATAATCCCTGATTAACAAGGTTTCCACAACTATTATAATCTTTTATAGATAACGGTTGCCACATCTAATATAATCCCTGATTAACAAGGTTTCCACATCTATTATAATCTTTAATAGACAGTGGTTGCCACATTTAATCTAATCCCTCATAAACAATGCCTCCCCCCCCCCCCCTGTCCCAGATTAGGTTCAAATGCCCTTCTGGATGAATATAGAATGCTGTCACAGCGGTGTATAGCTCATATCTCACTCTCACGCAAAATCCATAATCATTCCAAGTTAAAGGTGAAGTGACACCTTGTGGGTTCATGATTTTTTTGTAGTCTGTAAAGGAAGGAACGTTTCCGAACGCGTTCCGAAATCTTCGAGAGCAGCACGAATGGGTACAAAGTCAGGAATAATAATCTTTTCAGAACAGACGATGAACAAACGAATGACAGTGGAGGAATCACAACAAAGCACTTACACGGTTCCTCTCAGCTTCTGCAGAACAAACAGAGCTGAGTGATGCGTTCTGTCACCGCCGTTTAAAGGTTTATAATACAGCACCCAGCACCTCTGTCTCCTCAGAATGCCCCACTGAGCACCATGTGCTGCTGAGAGAACGGCGTCCATGCTCATCTGTCCTATGACGACTATATGGGGCACTATATGGGGCAATTTAGAGCAGCAAGTTTACCTTGAATCCATGTTTCTGGACTGGGAAAGACGTTCTTTATGCCCTTCCAGGGCAGAATGTTTGTGGCTGGGGGGAGGTTTACAGCACATTTCACTCAGACCCAGACCTGCAGGGGGTGCTTGTTGTTCCATCCATCCATTATCTTCCACTTTATTCTCTATTAGGGTCGGGGGGGGGCATGACCATCCAGGGGAGAACGTTTCGGATGCTGGGGAGATACACCCAGGACAGGACGCCAGTCCATCGCTGGGCACACACTCACACACTCCTACACAGACACACTCTATGGGGCAATTTGGAGAATTCAATTGACCTTGATGGGTACTTGTTGGGGTTTATTCCAGAGGCAATTTAGGTGGTTAAGGTGTTGAGCTGTCAATCTGAAGGTTGGGGGTTCAAATCCCAGGTCCACTGAAGTTGTGAGACCTTGAGCAATAATGACGTGTGCTATGATCCCAACCATCAAGTTGGTGGGGAGGGGGGTTCCCCATGCCCATCCAGGGGAGAACGTCTCAGGCGCTGGGCAGATAGACCCAGGACAGGACGCCACTCTATCACTGGGCACACACTCACTCACACATACACACTCTATATGGGGCAATTTGGAGAACTCAATTGACTTGATCCAGGTTTTTGGACTGTGGGAGGAAACCGGAGAACCCGGAGGAAACCCACGTGGACATGGGGAGGACATGGAAACTCCACCCAGATGGGGATTCGAACCGGGAATCCCTAGTGCTGAGAGGAGAACATGCCAACCAGAGAAGCCAAAGATCAAAACTCATCAAAAATGTGGGAGAGGAATTATAGTAGTTGTGGCATCTGTTGTTTGTGAGGAATGATGGTAGTTCTGGCAACCATTGTTTTTGCAGGATTACAGTGGATGTGACAAACGCTTTTTAATGGGTAGTTGTGGCAACCACTCTTTATGTAGTGTTAGAATAGACATGGCAACCCTTATTTATGAAGGATTATGTTAGAGGTTGTGGCAACCACTGTTTATGATGGAGTAAAGTAGTTGAGGCAACCATTGTTTTTGCGGGATTACAGTGGATGTGACAAACCCTTTTTAATGGGTAGTTGTGGCAACCACTCTTTATGTAGTATTAGAATAGACATGGCAACTCTTATTTATGAAGGATTATGTTAGAGGTTGTGGCAACCACTGTTTATGATGGAGTAAAGTAGATGTGGCAAACACTATTTATGAGGGATTATATTTGATATGGCAACTGCTATCTATAAAAGATTATAACAGTTGTGGCAACCTTGTTTATGAAGAATTATACATAGATATTGTAACCACTGTCGATAAAACATAATTAGTTGTGGCAACATTGTTTATGAAAATTATATGTGGCAACCACTGTCTATTAAAGTTTACAATAGATGTGGAAACCTTGTTTATCAGGGATTATATTAGATGTGGCAACCGTTATCTATAAAAGATTATAATAGTTGTGGCAACTTTGTTTATGAGGCATTATATTAGATATGGCAACCATTGTCTAAAAAAGATTATAATTGGTGTGGCAAAATTGTTTATAAGGGATTATATTACGTGTGGCAACCGCTGTCTATAAAAGATTATAGTACCCTTATTTATGCAGGATTATATTAGATATGGCAACCGCTGTTTATAAAAGATTATAATAGTTGTGACAACTTTGTTAATGAGGGATTATCTTAGATTTGGCAACCGCTGTCTATAAAAGATAATAATAGATGTGGCAACCACTGTCTATAAATTATGATAATAGATGTGGCACCATTGTTTATGAGGGATTATATTAGATATGGCAACTGCCCTTTATAAAAGATTATAATAGTTCTGGCGACCTTGTTTATGAAGGATTATATATAGCTATGGCAACCACTGTCTATAAAACATTATAATAGATGTGGCAACATTGTTTATGAGGGATAATATTAGATATGGCAACCACAGTCTATAAAAGATTATAATGGATGTGGCAAAATTGTTTATGAAGGATTATATATAGATATGGCAACCAATGTCTATAAAGCATTATAATAGATGTGACAACATTGTTTATGAGGGATTAGATTAAATGTGGCAACCGCTGTCTATAAAAGATTATAATAGTTGCGTTAACCGTTGTTTAAAGGACATTATAACAGGTGTGGTAACTGGTGATTTATAAGGGATTATGATACCTGTGGCAACCCTTGTTTATGAGGGATTATATGGGTTGCGTTAACCGTTGTTTATAAGTCATTATAACAGGTGTGGTAACCGGTGTTTTATTAGGGATTACTGTAGGTGTGGCAACCCTTGTTTCTATAGCGATATGTTTTATACTTTCGGGATCGTCTGAGTTACACAAGATAAAATCCTTTACATCAGTAAATCAAACTAAAATAAATAAAGATCCATCCATTATCTCCCACTTTATCCTCTATTGGGGTCATGGGGGGGGGGGGGGGGGTTCCCCATGCCCATCCAGGGGAGAACGTTTTGGGCGCTGGGCAGATACACCCAGGACAGGAATTTTTTTTTTTTAGACGGGGGGATGGGGGTACTTGTTGGGGTTTATTCCAAAGCCAAATTAGGAGGTTAAGGTGTTGAGCTGTCAATCAGAAGGTTGGGGGTTCAAATCCCAGGTCCACTGAAGTTGTGAGACCTTGAGCAATAATGACGTGTGCTATGATCCCAACCATCAAGATGGTGGGAGGGGGGTTCCCCATGCCCATCCAGGGGAGAACGTCTCGGGCGCTGGGCAGATACACCCAGGACAGGGCGCCAATCTATCACTGGGCACACACTCACTCACTCACACAGATACACTCTATATGGGGCAATTTGGAGAACTCAATTGACTTGATCCATATTTTTGGACTGTGGGAGGAAACCGGAGAACCCGGAGGAAACCAACGCAGATACAGGGAGAACAAAGGGAGTGGTTGCTCAGTGGTCAGGGCGTTGGGCTATCAATCTGAAGGTTGGGGGTTCAAATCCCAGGTCCACTGAAGTTACCAATGTGGGTTCTTGAGCAAGAACCTTAACCCTCATTGCTCCAGGGATGTTGTGATGAACCCTGTGCTCACCTTGTAAGTCGCTTTGGATAAAAGCGTCCAATAAATGACCAAATGTAATGTAACATGGAAACTCCACCCCTAGTGCTGAGAGGAGAACATGCTAACCACTAAGCCAGCGTGCCGCTCAAATAAAAGAGGAGATGTTTAATGATGTGGATTAGTTTCAGGCCTTCAGGATCAGACACTCTCACTCTGCTGAGGCTCTAGAACCAACCATACAGAACCATAGAGTCCCATCACATTTGTATTCAGAGCTTTTAGCAGACTTCCTCATCGGGAGTGACGTAAAGAGGTCGTTAGATTATACAATCCCAGCAACTCAAGGTTAAGGATTTTGCTTAAGGGCCTAACTGTTAGAGACACCCAGCTCAGCAGCCATCAACCTCCCAATGCGGTTCTGAAAAAAGCTATTTAATTAAATAATAATAATAATAATAATAATAATAATAATAATAATAATGGCGGCACGGTGGCTTAGTGGTTTGCATGTTCTCCTCTCAGCGCTAGGTATTCCCGGTTCGAATCCCCATCTAGGTGGAGTTTCCATGTTCTCCCCGTGTCTGCGTGGGTTTCCTCTGGGTTCTCCGGTTTCCTCCCACAGTCCAAAAACATGGATCAAGTCAATTGAGTTCTCCAAATTGCCCCATATAGAGTGTGTGTGTGAGTGAGTGTGTGCCCAGTGATAGATTGGCGTCCTGTCCTGGGTGTATCTGCCCAGCGCCCGAAACGTTCTCCCCTGGTTGGGCAAGGGGAACCCCAACGCTGACCCTGATAGAGGATAAAGCGGAAGATAATGAATGAATGAATGAATATTAATAATAATAATAAATGTTAGGGCGGCATGGTGGCTTAGTGGTTGGCATGTTCTCCTCTCAGCACTAGGGATTCCGGGTTCGAATCCCCATCTGGGTGGAGTTTCCATGTTCTCCCCGTGTCCCACACCACACTCACTCACACAGACACACTCTATATGGGGCAATTTGGAGAACTCAATTGACTTGATCCATGTTTTTGGACTGTGGGAGGAAACCGGAGAACCCGGAGGAAACCCACGCAGATACGGGGAGAACATGGAAACTCCTCTGATTGGGATTCGAACCAGGAATCCCTAGTGCTGAGAGGAGAACATGCTGACCACTAAGCCACCATGCTGCCCTGAACCATGCTGCCCTGAACCATGCTGCCCTGGCTTAGTGGTTTGCATGTTCTCCTCTCAGGGTTAGGGATTCCCGGTTCAAACCCCTATCTGGGTGGAGTTTCAATGTTCTCCCCGTGTCCCCGTGGGTTTCCTCCGGGTTCTCCGGTTTCCTCCCACAGTCCAAACACATGGATCAAGGTGAACTGAGTTCTCCAAATTGCCCCATATAGAGTGTGTCTGTGTGAGTGAGTGTGTGTCCAGTGTTAGATTGGCGCCCTGTCCTGGGTCTATCTGCCCAGCGCCCGAAACGTTCTCCCCTGGTTCCCCCCCCGTGACCCTAATAGAGGATAAAGCGGAAGATAATGGATGGATAATAAGTGTTATCGTTTTATCTCAGTATTTATCACCACTTAATCCTATACTCGGGTCTAAGGTTGTGGGGGTTCCCCATGCCCATCCAGGGAGAACGTTTCAGGCACTGGACAAACTATATAGGGGCAATTTAGAGCAGCCAACATACCTTAAATCCATGTTTTTGGACTGTGGGAGGAAACTCACACAGACACGGGGAGAACATGGAAAGTCCACTCAGATTGGGATTCGAACCGGGAATCCCTAGTGCTGAGAGGAGAACATGCTAACCACTAAGTCAGCGTGCATCGTATGTACTTCAGGTTGTGAGGATGTTCCGATTGTTCCGAAGCTGTAACTCTACCTGTCTTTGTGTTTGCACCAGCGTCTCAGACGTCCTCCCGTGTTATTTGATCTCGTCTGAGAGACGGCATCAGTTCTACATAAACGGTCTCTCCGGGGACCGGGCCGATATCTCATTCTCAGAGGGAACGGATGAAAGGAGAACCCACACGCTGACAATCTGTCTAAACACACATTCAATCAGAGCGAGGACTCTCCCCGCCGTCGGTTCTGCTGCTTTTGTGTATATTCACTTTATTCGGCGGTAATGAACGGAACGCTGACACGCATTGTTTTGGCGTCTGTGCCGACGGATTGGATTTGAAATAAAACGCTACGGGATTAAAACGCAGAGACGTTCCGCTGACGGATGAATCGGAGCTCAATCCCATTCACTGCAACGCTACAAACGCTGGGTTCTCCTGTTCCCTCTGCGATTTTATTAAAGTGAAACCTTCAGCATTTAAATCCCAACGTTATTATTATTATTAGATTTTAGGTTCCATCCATTATCTTCTGCATTATCCTCTATTAGGGTCGAGGGGGGGGGGGGGGGGGTTCCCCATGCCCATCCAGGGGAGAACATCTCGGGCACTGGGCAGATACACCCAGGACAGGGCGCCAATCTATCACTGGACACACACTCACTCAGACAAACAGACGCACTCTATATGGGGCAATTTGGAGAACTCAATTGACCTTGGGCAGCACGGTGGCTTAGTGGTTGGCATGTTCTCCTCTCAGCACTAGGGATTCCCGGTTCGAATCCCCATCTGGGTGGAGTTTCCATGCTCTACCCGTGTCCGCGTGGGTTTCCTCCGGGTTCTCCGGTTTCCTCCCACAGTCCAAAAACATGGATCAAGTCAATTCAGTTCTCCAAATTGCCCCATATAGAGTGTGTCTGTGTGAGTGAGTGTGTGTCCAGCGATAGATAAGCGCCCTGATCTGGGTGTATCTGCCCAGCGCCCGAGACGTTCTCCCCTGGATGGGCATGGGGAACCACCCTGCGACCCTAATAGAGGATAAAGCAGAAGATAATGGATGGGTTGACCTTGATCCATGTTTTTGGACTGTGGGAGGAAACCGGAGAACCTGGAGGAAACCCATGCGGACACGGGGAGAACATGGAAACTCCACCCAGATTGGGATTGGAACCGGGAATCACTAACGCTGAGAGGAGAACATGCTAACCACTAAGTCTATCACTGGGCACACACTCACTCACACAGACACACTCTATATGGGGCAATTTGGAGAATTTAATTGACTTGATCCTTGCTTTTGGACTGTGGGAGGAAACCGGAGAACCCGGAGGAAACCCACGCGGACACGGGGAGAACATGGAAACTCCACCCAGATGGGCGGGCGTCTTGCGGTTCCCTTTAAGATTCCGGTGCGGTCTGTCTTTGGTCCGGCGTTTATCTCGATCATGTGTGTATTCTGATCTTCAGCGGCGGCTGCAGCGAGAGAACGTCTCTGTTCTCCAGTCACGACCGGAGGCGCAGAGCCGACGATGACTCTTTGTGAAGCCTCAGCGCTGACTCAGCTTATCTGACACACGTCTAAACACGAGCACGCACTCACTGAAAGCAGAAGACATCCCGCAGCCGGGCAGCACGTGGTTTCGGGTTCCGGTCTGAAGCTGAGAGGTTAAAGGAACGCCGGGTTCCTGACTGCTTCAGTTACCGAGCTCTCCGAAACGAAGCTGTGCCACAAATGAGATCCCTCAAACCCGCTGAGCCAACACTGCTCAGCGTCTCAGGACACGTCACCTGCTAACGAAGACAACCTTGTCCTAAAAGGTTCTGTTTACTGGGACTCGGCAGACGCGCCGCTGAGAACGTCCAGTGATATGTCCAATGATAGTTGGCGTGGACGGTAAAGACATAAAGGTGCGAGAGGCTGTGCATTATTGGGAATAAATCAGAGGTGTTGGGTGCGGGGGCGGCACGGTGGCTTGGCATGTTCTCCTCTCGGCGCTAGGGATTCCCGGTTCGAATCCCCATGTTCTCCCCGTGTCCGCGTGGGTTTCCTCCGGGTTCTCCGGTTTCCTCCCACAGTCCAAAAACATTCATTCATCCATTATCTTCCGCTTTATCCTCTATTAGGGTCGCGGGGGGGTTCCCCATGCCCATCCAGGGGAGAACGTTTCGGGCACTGGGCAGATACACCCAGGACAGGACGGCAATCCATCGCTGGGCACACACTCACTCACACAGACACACTTTATATGGGGCAATTTGGAGAACACAATTGACTTGATCCATGTTTTTGGACTGTGGGAGGAAACCGGAGAACGCGGAGGAAACCCACGCAGACACGGGGAGAACATGGAAACTCCACCCAGATTGAGATTCGAACCGGGAATCCCTAGTGCTGAGAGGAGAACGTGCTAACCACATGCCGCCCCAGTCCAAAAACATGTATCAAGTCAATTGAGTTCTCCAAATTGCCCCATATAGAGTGTGTATGTCTGTGTGTGTGAGTGAGTGTGTGCCTAGTGATAGATTGGCGTCCTGTCCTGGGTCTATCTGCCCAGCACCCGAAACGTTCTCCCCTGGATGGGCATGGGGAACCCCCCCCGCGACCCTAATAGAGGATAAAGCTGAAGATAATGGATGGATGGAAACATTGATACAAATGTGAAGCGCTCAGAGGTGTGTGTTATTGTTAATGATGTCAAACGGCTCAGCCAATCAGATTGAAGGACCGGAACTACCTGTTTTATAATAATGCACTAAGATACAAAAAAGCATAAATAATGAGAACGAGGATATTACTTTCAGAAAATAGTTACAAACACACTATAATAAAAAGGTGTGATTTACAAATGGAAGACGGGATTATTAATAATATAGATAATTATATATAATAATAATAATAATATATATATATAATATATATAAACTGTATATATAAAACTGTATATATATCTGTCTGTGTGTATATATATATATATATATATATATATCTATATATATATATATATATATATATATATATATATATATATATACACACAGACACACTCGATATGGGGCAATTTGGAGAATTCAATTGACCTTGATCCATGTTTTTTGGACTGTGGGAGGAAACCGGAGAACCCGGAGGAAAACCCACGGGGAGAACATGGAAACTCAACACCATCATACACAAAATCATTAATAATGAATTAATTATGTCTTCTAATAATGGTCTTCCATGATGTAATCTAGTCCTGTTTATCAAATGAACGCTGAGCACTGAGTAACAGGATTCCGGTTTTTCTGGAATGGTGGCTTAGTGGTTTGCATGTTCACCTCTCAACTCTAGGGATTCCCGGTTCGAATCCCCATCTGGGTGGAGTTTCCATGTTCTCCCCGTGTCTGCGTGGGTTTCCTCCGGGTTCTCCGGTTTCCTCCCACAGTCCAAAAACATGGATGAAGTCAATTGGATTCTCAAAAATTGCCCCATATAGAGTGTGTGTGTGTGAGTGAGTGTGTGTCCAGCGATGGATTGGCGCCCTGTCCTGGGTGTATCTGCCCAGCGCCCGAAACGTTTCCCCCCCCCCCCCCCCCCCCCCCCCCCCCCCCGAGACCCTTAAAGAGGATAAAGCGAGAGATAATGGATGAATGAATGAATATATATATATATATATATATATATGTATAGAGAGAGAGAGCGAGAGAGATATTAAGCTAGTCCCTCATGTGACCCCTTATCAAACTAATTACCCAGCCCTGGGTTACATCATGTATTCTTACTTCTCTTAATAAACTGATAGAACTTTAAAGGTCTTTGTCAGACTGTGTGTGTGAGATCATGTGCTTTTAATGTCGTGCTCTGCAATAGATATTCTCTGATAGGCATAAGATTAAAGTACATAAGCACAGAGCGTACGTCAATCGGCAGACCCTGGCCTTCAGCAGAACATTACACGCTAACAAGCCCTCAGCATAAAAGTGCTAATGTTAATCATTATGAAAAGATAAAAGCGACGCATTACAGTCATTTCAGGCTGAGGAACAGAGGACGCTTAGCTTACAGGAATACGTTTGGTTCTTTAGTCTGGGAGATTGTTCCTGTGACATTTTTTACTGACAGTAAAAAAGAAATGATTGGCTTCCATGGCCTGCAGATATTAAGAGTTTGAAAAAACCGGAAAAGCCAAATCTGACCTTTAAAATCACAGATATGTTACATTGAGGATGTCATCTTATCTCTTTATCTTCATAATCCTCAACTAGGGTTCCCCATGCCCGTCCAGGGGAGAACGTTTCGGGACCTGGGCAGATACACCCAGGACAGGATGGCAATCTATCACATGGAACACACTCACTCGCATAGACACACACACACACACACACAACTCTATAGGGGCAATTTAAAGCAGCCAATTCATGAATCCATTTTTGGACGGTGGGGAAGAAAAAATGGAGAAAATACACACAGATACAGACACTATATAGGGGCAATTTAAAGCAGCCAATTCACCTTGAATTCATGTTTTTGGAATGTGGGGAAAAAAAAAACACACAGACACAGGGAGAAGATGGAACCTCCACCAAGATGCGGACGTGCTAACTACTACACCATGGTGACCATCTATCCATCCATTATCTTCCGCTTTATCCTCTATTAGGGTTATGGGGGGGTTCCCCATGCCCATCCAGGGGAGAACGTTTCGGGCGCTGGGCAGATACACCCAGGACAGGACGCCAATCTATCGCTGGGCACACACTCACTCACTTACACAGACACACTCTATATGGGGCAATTTGGAGAACTCTGTGGGAGTAAACCGAGAACCCGGTTCTGTGGGAGGAAACCGGAGAACCCGGAGGAAACCCATACGATTCGAACTGGGAATCCCTAGTGCTGAGAGGTGAACGTGCTAACCATTAAGCCACCTTGGTGACCCTCTATACACATTTATTGTCCATGTTCTCAGTTCTACTTCCTGTACAGATGGACTTTGTAGTTCTCCAATTCCAGACTGTAGTCCATCTGTGTGTGTTCTACAGTACATACTGTGTACGTCCCCTTTACTCTGTTCTAATGGTCAGAACCCCAATAGAACCCCCACAGAGCAGGGGTTATTTGGTGGGTGCATTATTCCTATCCCAGCAGTGTCACTGAGGTGTTTAAATGAAACTCCAGCAGCACTGCTGCACTAAAACCCCCTCACCACATCAGTGTCACTGCAGAACTGACAAGAAACAATCCACCACCCAAACTACACCTGTTCTGTGATGATCCTGACCAACAGAGAACACAGAACCAACAGGGGACTAACAACAACAAGAACACAGATGGACTACAGTCTGTAATTGTAGAACTACAAAGTCCATATATATAGTCGATGGTTGCTATGGTGTTCTTGGTGTTTGGTAAGAGGTTCTAGGTGGTTGCTAAAGTGTACTTAGTGTTTGCTTAGGGGTTCCAAATTCTACCTGTTCTGTGATGCTCCTGACCAACAGAGAACAGAGAATCAACAGGGACTAACAACAACAAGAACACAGATGGACTACAGTCTGTAATTATAGAACTACAAAATCCATCCATTTGGTTGATGGTTGCTATGGTGTTCCTGGTGTTTGCCAAGAGGTTCTAAATGGTTGCCAACATGTTTTAGACGGTTGCTAAGTGGTTCCAAATTACACCTGTTCTGTGATGGTCCTGACCAATAGATAACAGAGAACCAACAGGGGACTAACAACAACAAGAACACAGATGGACTACAGTCTTTAATTATAGAACTACAAATCCATCCATTTGGTCGATGGTTGCTATGGTGTTCCTGGTGTTTGCCAAGAGGTTCTAGGTGGTTGCCAACATGTTTTAGAATGGTTGCTAAGGTGTTCGCTAAGGGGTTCCAAATTACACCTGTTCTGTGATGATCCTGACCAACAGAGAACAGAGAACCAACAGGGGACTAACAACAACAAAAACATAGATGGACTACAGTCTGTAATTATAGAACTACAAAGTCCATCCATTTGGTTGATGTTTGCTATGGTGTTCCTGGTGTTTGCTAAGAGGTTCTAGGTGGTTGCCAACATGTTTTAGATGGTTGCTAAGGGGTTCCAAATTACACCTGTTCAGTGATGGTCCTGACCAATAGAGAACAGAGAACCAACAGGGGACTAACAACAACAAGAACACAGATGGACTACAGTCTGTAATTATAGAACTACAAAATCCATCCATTTGGTTGATGGTTGCTATGGTGTTCCTGGTGTTTGCTAAGAGGTTCTAGGTGGTTGCCAACATGTTTTAGATGGTTGCTAAGGTGTTCGCTAAGGGGTTCCAAATTACACCTGTTCTGTGATGGTCCTGACCAATAGAGAACAGAGAACCAACAGGGGACTAACAACAACAAGAACACAGATGGACTACAGTCTGTAATTGTAGAACTACAAAGTCCACCCATTTGGTCGATGGTTGCTATGGTGTTCCTGGGTGTTTTGCTAA
>JAFMOC010000702.1:0-130000 GCA_019802505.1 Corydoras sp. C115
TAAAAAAGTTTTTTTTTTTCTTTATTCTTTTTTTATCATTGATTTTTTTGCCATGTAAATTAATTTGATTACATAAAACATATGGCAGCAATAAGTGACGTCAATCCCAGGTCATTCGTCCTTGTGTCTAACATGGCTTTTTTGTTTGTGTGTGTGTGTGTGTGTGTGTGTGTGTGTGTGTGTGTGTGTGTGTGTGTGTGTGCAGACACCAACTGTTCCAGACCCCACTGCTTCCAACCTCACAAAGGAAACCCTGAGCTCGGTGTCCATGCCAAAGCTCAGCTTTCTCCAGTCGTTTCCTTTGAATCTACCCAACGATACACTCACAGAGGATACGGCTCACAATCTAACTCAGGTAACTCCAAATTGCCCCATATAGTGTGTGTCTGTGTGAGTGTGTTTGTGCCCAGTGATAGATTGGCACCTTGTCCTGGGTGTATATATATATATATATATATATATATATATATATATATATATTTATCCTCCACTAGTGTTGGGGGGGGATTCCCCATTCTCCCCCATCCAGGGGAGAACGTTTTGGGCTCTGGGCAGATACACAGGGCGCCAATCTATCACTGGACACACACTCACTCACACAAACACACTCTATATGGGGCAATTTGGAGAATTCAATTGACCTTGATCCATGTTTTTGGACTGTGGGAGGAACCCAGAGAACCCGGAGGAAACCCACGCGGACACGGGGAGAACATGGAAACTCCACCCAAATGGGGATTCGAACCGGGAATCCCTAGTGCTGAGAGGAGAACGTGCTAACCACTAAGCCACCGTGCCGCCCCTTATATATATATATTCATTCATTTATTATCTTCCGCTTTATCCAATATTAGGGTCGTAAGGGGGGGGGTTCCCAATGCCCATCCAGGGGAGAACGTCTCGGGCGCTGGGCAGATACACCCAGGACCAGTGGCGTCAATCCATCGCTGGGGCACACACTCACTCACATCACACAAACACACTCTAAATGGGCAATTTTTTTGGGAAAACTCAATTGACCCTTGATCCATGTTTTTTGGACTGTGGGAGGAAACCGGAGAACCCGGAGGAAACCCATGCAGACACGGGGAGAACATGGAAACTCCACCCAGATTGGGATTCGAGCCGGGAATCCCTAGCGCTGAGAGGAGAACATGCTAACCACTGAACCACCATGCTGCCCCTATATATATATATATATTATTATTATTTTTTTTTTTTTTGGTGTGTGTGTTTCTCCGGTTTCCTCCCACAGTTCAAAAACATGGATCAAGGTCAATTAAATTCTCCAATTTGCCCCATATAGAGTGTGTTTAAAATTTGAAATGTCTGTATACTTTATTGCCGTCTCCTCTATAGTCATTTTCTTTATTCCACTTCTGAAATTGTGTTCGTTCATTGCGTTATTCATTTTAAACCTTCGTTTCTGCCGACTGCAGCTAACATGTCGTCCGTCTTCATGTTCTAGTCGGTCCTGAAGAGCGTGGATGAGGTGATGTCCTCCAGTCCTTGGCGTGAGGATGAGGAGGTACGCAGAAACTCGCATGGGGTACTGATTTTGGTCGAGATCCGAAGCAGTGTGTGATTTTTAAACCCCGTCTCATTGACCGTCTCTGTGATCAGTGGACTCCGGTGGTCAGCGGCCTCATCGACACAGTGGACCAGGTCATGGGGCAAATGGCGTCCAACCTGGAGGCTAAACCCGACTCCCCCGTCACCATCGGAGGGAAAAGCTCCGTCGCAGGTCAGTGCCGTGATGGGCGCCCTCGCGTGAGCCCGCCGACCCCCGTCTGTGATAAGCCATTCCTATCTGCTCTTTCGCTGAGTCAGCCGTTTCCTCATTACAGCAGATTTGTGGCTTAGTGCAACGCTGGAGGGAAGTGCGTCACCGAGGGGCAATTATTTCTCAGCCACAGACTTCAAACAAAAACGAGGAAGTCTAGCTGGACTTCGGTGGAGAAGCTAAAATTAGCCAGAAGTATTGAGTAGTGTGTTAAAAATAAATGCTGGCCATCGCAACTGCACTGAGGGCAGAACACACTCAGATCTGCCCTGTTGGTTTCGAAGAAATAAAAAATTCCAGAACCCGGAGGTCGAGGGAGAGAATTATTTATATTCATCCATTATCTTCAGCTTTATCCTCTATTAGGGTCGCTGGGGTCACACAGACACTATATAGGGGCAATTTAGATGTGGGGGCGGAGGGGGGGCGGAGGGGGGGGGGGTTCCCCATGCCCATCCAGTGGAGAACGTATCGGCCGCTGGGCAGATACACCAAGGACAGGGCGCCAATCTATCACTGTGAACGCACTCACTCACACAGACACTATATAGGGGCAATTTAGATGTGTCCATTATGTAGGTTTCCTACATAATGGACACGCTGGGGGCGGGGGGGGGGGGGGTTCCCCATGCCCATCCAGTGGAGAACGTATCGGCCGCTGGGCAGATACACCAAGGACAGGGCGCCAATCTATCACTGTGAACGCACTCACTCACACAGACACTATATAGGGGCAATTTAGATGTGTCCATTATGTAGGTTTCCTACATAATGGACACGCTGGGGGCGGAGGGGGGGGCGGGGGGGGGGGGGGCGGCTGGGGGGGGGGGGGGTTCACCACCCCATGCCCATCCAGTGGAGAACGGGGCGGGGTATCGAACGCCGCTGGGCAGATACACCAAGGACAGAGGCGCCAATCTATCACTGTGAACGCACTCACTCACACAGACACTATATAGGGGCAATTTAGATGTGTCCATTATGAGGTTTCCTACATAATGGACACGCTGGGGGCGGAGGGGGGGCGGGGGGGGGTTCCCCATGCCCATCCAACGGAGAACGTATCGGCCGCTGGGCAGATACACCAAGGACAGGGCGCCAATCTATCACTGTGAACGCACTCACTCACACAGACACTATATAGGGGCAATTTAGATGTGTCCATTATGTAGGTTTCCTACATAATGGACACGCTGGGGGCGGAGGGGGGGCGGGGGGGGTTCCCCATGCCCATCCAACGGAGAACGTATCGGGCGCTGGGCAGATACACCAAGGACAGGGCGCCAATCTATCACTGTGAACGCACTCACTCACACACACACTATATAGGGGCAATTTAGATGTGTCTCCATGATTGTGGACTGTGGGAGGAAATCTACATGGAGACAGGAAGACTATGGAAACTCCACCCAGATCGGGGTTCCCTATGACCATCCAGCGGAGAACGTATCGGGCGCTGGGCAGATACACCCAGTACAAGACGCCAATCTATCTCTGCATACACACACAGTTTAGTTTATATATAGTTTACACACTCTATATGGGGCAATTTAGAGCATTCAATTTACCTTGGATCCATGTTTTTGGACTGTGGGAGGAAACCGGCAGAACCCTGAGGAACAGGGAGAACTTGGAAACCCAGATTGGGATTCGAACCTGGATCCCTAGCTCTAAGAGGAGAACATGCTAAACACAAAGCCACCATGCCACCCAATTTATTTACATTAAAGCAACGGGCGGCATAGGTTTGAAGTGTTTAGTATGTTCTCCTCTCAGGGCTAGGGGTTCTTGGTTCGAATCCCAATCTGGGTGGAGTTTCCATGTTCTCCCCGTGTCCGCGTGGGTTTCTTCCAGGTTCTCTGGTTTCCTCCCACAGTCCAAAAACATGGATCAAGTCAATTGAATTCTCAAAAATTGCCCCATATAGAGTGTGTCTGTGTGAGTGAGTGTGCACAGCGATGGATCGGGGCCCGGTACTGGGTGTATCTGCCCAGCGCCTGAGATGTTCTCCCCTGGATGGGCATGGGGAACCCCCCCCCCCCTAATAGAGGATAAGCGGGATGATAATGAAAATGGATATTTAAAATCATTCATGTCATTTCATTATCTTTCACTTTATCCTCTATCTGGGGGGGGGGGGGTTCCCCATGCCCATCCAGGGGAGAACGTTTCGGGCGCTGGGCAGATACACCCAGGGCAGGGCGCCAATCCATCGCTGGGCACACACTCACTCACACAGACACACTCTATATGGGGCAATTGGGAGAATTCAATTGACTTCCATGTTTTTGGACTGTGGGAGGAAACCGGAGAACCCGGCGTAATCCCACGCGGACATGGGGAGAACATGGAAACTCCACCCAGATGGGGATTCGAACCGGGAATCCCTAGTGCTGAGAGGAGAACATGCCAATCACTAAGCCCCTTGTATTTAAATATTCCTAATGATTGTTTCTAATCTGTGTGTTTTGTTGGCGTGCAGATTATTCTCTGATGAAGATTCCTCAGAACTATAACATGCAGAGCTACAGATTCCCCACGCAAGGCAAGAACTACATTTCGGTTCCGGGGGAGGCCTTCACCACCGAGTGTAAGTGGTTTCACTGATACTGGCATGGGGTTGAGCTGTTCCATTAAGTGTCGGGGGGGGGGGGGGGGGGTAGGTTGGAATGTGACACGGCAAGCAGATGACCTCAGCGCTCCGTATGTGTCATGCATCCGCGAAATAAAATATACCAGCGACACATCAGTGAGGCGCCATTTACCAAAATAGAAGCCGGCAATTAGATTCTGTGCCTTTAATGCTGATTCATTCATCCATTATCTCCCGCTTTATCCTCTATTAGGGTCGTGGGGGGGGGTTCCCCATGCCCATCCAGGGGAGAACGTCTCAGGCGCCGGGAAGATACACCCAGGACAGGACACACACTCACTCACACAGACACACTCTATATGGGGCAATTTAGAGAACTCATTTGACTTGATCCATGTTTTTGGACTGTGGGAGGAAACCGGAGAACCCGGAGGAAACCCACACAGACACGGGGAGAACATGGAAACTCCACCCAGATGGGGATTCGAACCGGGAATCCCTAGTGCTGAGAGGAGAACGTGCTGACCACTAAGCCACCGTGCCGCCTTAATGCTGATTAATGACTCTTAATTTCTTAGTGTGAAGTTTTAATGATGGGTGGCTTAGTGTTTGGCATGTTCTCCTCTCAGCGCTAGGGATTCCCGGTTCGAATCCGCATCTGGGTGGAGTTTCCATGTTCTCCCCGTGTCCGTGTGGGTTTCCCCTGGGTTCTCCGGTTTCCTCCCACAGACCAAAAACATGGATTCAAGGTGAATTGAGTTCTCCAAATTGCCCCATATAATGTGTGTGTGTGAGTGAGTGTGTGTCCAGCGATAGATTAGCGCCCTGTCCTGGGTGTATCTGCCCAGCGCCCGAAACGTTCTCCCCTGTTAGGTCATGGGGAATCCCCCCGCACACACACACACACACACACACACACACACACACACACACACACACACAGTCCAAAAACATGGATCAAGTCAAATGAATTCTCCAAATTGCCCCATATAGAGTGTGTCTGTGTGTGTGAGTGTGTGTCCAGTAATAGATTGGTGTCCTGTCCTGGGTGTATTAAGTTCTCCAAATTGCCCCATATACAGTGTGTGTCTGTGTGAGTGAGTGTGTACCCAGTGATAGATTGGCGCCCTGTCCTGGGTGTATCTGCCCAGCGCCCGAAACGTTCTCCCCTGGATGGGCATGGGGAACCTCCCACACACACACACACACACACACACACACACACACACAGTCCAAAAACATGGATCAAGTCAAATGAATTCTCCAAATTGCCCCATATAGAGTGTGTGCCTGTGTGAGTGAGTGTGTGTCCAGCGATAGATTAGCGCCCTGTTCTGGGTGTATTTGCCCAGCGCCCGAAACGTTCTCCCCTGGATGGGCATGGGGAACCCCCCCCCCCCCACACACACACACACACTGAGTGAAGTGAGCCCACATGCCCCGAGCGTTGGGCAGCCCTGTATACGGCACTCAGGGAGCATTTAAGGTGAGATCCTTGCCCAAAGGCACCTCAGTCATGTACTAGGATTCAAACCAGGGACCTTCAGGTCGCAAAGCTGGTTCATTAACCAAAAACCTACGACTGCCCCCATCACCCTTCTCACTCCATCATCTATCTCCTCCACTTATCATATAGATGGACTTTGTAGTTCTACAATTCCAGACTGTAGTCTATCTGTGTTCTGTGTTGTGGTTAGTCCCCTGTTGGTTCTCTGTTCTCTGTTGGTCAGGAGCATCACAGAACAGGTATCATTTGGGTGGTGGATTGTTTATTGTCAGTTCTGCAGTGACACTGATGTGGTGAGGGGGTTAGTTTGTAGTTTCAGTTCTCCACCTCAGTGACACTGCTGGGATAGGAATAATGCACCCACCCAATAACCCCTGCTCTGTGGGGGTACTATTGGGGTTCTGACCATTAGAACAGAGTAAAGGGGACATACACAGTATGTACTGTAGAACACAAACAGATGGACTACAGACTGGAATTGGAGAACTACAAAGTCCAAAGTGAGTGTGTACTCAGTGATAGATTGGCATCCTGTCCTGGGTGTATCTGCCCAGCGCCCTGAAACGTTCTCCCCGGATGGGCATGGGGAACCAGCCGCCACCCCCCTCCCCTGCGACCAGCTGAATATAATAAATATATAATAAATGAGCATGTTCTCCTCTCAGCGCTAGGGATTCCCGGTTCAAATCCCCATCTGGGTGGAGTTTCCATGTTCTCCCCGTGTCCACGTGGGTTTCCTCCACGGGTTCTCCGGTTTCCTCCCACAGTCCAAAAACATGGATCAAGTCAATTGAGTTCTCCAAATTGCCCCATATAGAGTGTGTCTGTGT
This sequence comes from Corydoras sp. C115, assembly GCA_019802505.1. Classification (NCBI taxonomy): domain Eukaryota; kingdom Metazoa; phylum Chordata; class Actinopteri; order Siluriformes; family Callichthyidae; genus Corydoras; species Corydoras sp. C115. The sequence continues at coordinate 6,714 of JAFMOC010000702.1, forward strand.
GTGTGAGTGTGTGTCCAGTGATAGATTGGCACCCTGTCCTGGGTGTATCTGCCCAGCGCCCGAAAAGTTCTCCCCTGGATGGCCATGTGGAACCCCCCCCGACCCTACAGTAGCAATATGCCGAGCCATTGTGCGTGTGTGTGTGTGTGTGTTTCTCTGGACCTCCATCTGTAGAAATGTGAAGGGGGTCATTAGTGGCTTTGTTAAAACTCTTGTTTGTTCGATTCGGTTCTCGGGTCGGCGCTCGCGGCTGCCGCAGAACCTCAGCTTTATTTTCCTCCGAGCCCGGCCTATTAATCAGCCATTAAAACGGCATCATCAGAAATGCTACATAAACCCTAAATCTGGCATCGCTGAGCTCTCAGACACACCGAGCAGTCCATTAAGGACTAAACGAGGGTTTATAGAGCCCTTTAAAAGCCCGAAAGTGGGAACGCGGAGCACCGAGCTGTCGGCGGACCTCTTTGAGGCCCCGTCTGAGAGCGCCGAGGGTGGAAGATGGCTCAGTTAGGGCTCCAGCGATCGGCTGGAGTCTGCGTTAAAGCACGATCCTGGGAGATCCGTTAAAACGTTGGAATAGCGGTTACAAGCTGATTACGCAGCTCATCAGAGCCGCCGAAACGTTTCGCTCGCTTGTTTTCGTTTATAGTCTGAAGTCGTATGTTGCAATTATTCCCTTTGGCTCTGAATGAGTGTATTCTGCTTCATCTTAAACTCAGAAGTGGGTTAATAGGGTGTGTAAGCAGTTTTGTGCCGTAGGTACCTTATTAGACTCACACACACACACACACACACACACACACACACACACCACACACGTGTGTAGCAGGTGTGTATGAGGGCGCCGCTCTGCACTTAGACCCAGAGTGTGAGGACTCAGTGAAGAGCCGGTGATAATGAGTAGAGCGTTCATGTGCATTTCAGCAGCATCTTAACAGATTCTCCGAGCACACACACACACACACACACACACACACACACACACACACACACACACACACACACACGCCATCACATAATCAAGGATAATGTTCCCCCAAGCGGCACGGTGGCTTAGTGGTTGGCACATTCTCCTCTCAGCCCTAGGGATTCCCAGTTCGAATCCCCATCTGGGTGGAGTTTCCATGTTCTCCCCGTGTCGGCGTAGGTTTCCTCCGGGTTCTCCGGGTTCTCCGGTTTCCTCCCACAGTCCTAAAACATTCATTCATTCATTCATTATCTCCCGCTTTATCCTCTATTAGGGTCGCGGGGGGGGGTGGGGAGAATGTCTCGGGCGCTGGGCAGATAGACCCAGGACAGGGCGCCAATCCATCGCCGGGCACACACTCACTCACACAGACACACTCTATATGGGGCAATTTGGAGAACTCAATTGACTTGAGCCATGTTTTTGGACTGTGGGAGGAAACCGGAGAACCCGGAGGAAACCCACGCGGACACGGGGAGAACATGGAAACTCCACCCAGATGGGGATTCGAACCGGGAATCCCTAGCGCTGAGAGGAGAACGTGCTAACCACTAAGCCACCGTGCCGCCCATCCAAAAACATGAATCTAGTCAATTGAGTTCTCCAAATTGCCCCATATAGAGTGTGTGTGTGTGTGTGAGTGTGTGCCCAGTGATAGATTGGCGCCCTGTCCTGGGTGTATCTGCTCAGCGCACGCCAATCCTGTGTCCTATTGCTGGACACACTCGTTCACATAGACACACACACATACACAAACACACTCTATATGGGGCAATTTGGAGATTGGGATTCAAATCTGGAATCCCCAACGCCGAGAGGCGAACATGCTAACCACTAAGCCACGGTGCCGCCCCATTCGTATAAATGCATGATATCCATCCCTCCATCCATTATCTTCCACTTTATCCTATATCAGGGTCACTGGGGGGGTTCCCCATGCCCATCCAGGGGAGAACGTTTTGGGCGCTGGGCAGATACACCCAGGACAGGGGGCCAATCTATCACTGGACACACACTCACTCACACAGACACACTCTATATGGGGCAATTTGGAGCATTTAATTGACCTTGATCCATGTTTTTGGACTGTGGGACTGTTTCTTATAATTTATATAATAATAATAATAAGGGCGGCACGGTGGCTTAGTGGTTAGCACGTTCTCCTCTCAGCGCTAGGGATTCCCGGTTCGAATCCCCATCTGGGTGGAGTTTCCATGTTCTTCCCCGTGTCCACGTGGGTTTCCTCCGGGTTCTCCGGTTTCCTCCCACAGTCCAAAAACATGGCTCAAGTCAATTGAGTTCTCCAAATTGCCCCATATAGAGTGTGTCTGTGTGAGTGAGTGTGTGCCCGGCGATGGATTGGCGCCCTGTCCTGGGTCTATCTGCCCAGCGCCCGAGACATTCTCCCCACCCCCCCCCGCGACCCTAATAGAGGATAAAGCGGGAGATAATGAATGAATGAATAATAATAATAATAATAATAATAATAATAATAATAATAATAATAATGATGATAATAATGATGATAATAATGCCACACCCTCTCGTGCTTTATTATTTTAATATGGGCTTCAGTCCTGCTCAGTTATGCTCCGACACAATTATTCATTCATTCATTCATTATCTCCCGCTTTATCCTCTATCAGGGTCGCGGTGGGGTTCCCCATGCCCATCCAGGGGAGAACCTTTGGGGCGCTGGGCAGATAGACCCAGGACAGGGCGCCAATCCATCGCTGGACTCACACTCACTCACACAGACACAATGTATATGGGGCAATTTGGAGAACTCAATTGACTTGATCCATGTTTTTGGACTGTGGGAGGAAACCGGAGAACCCGGAGGAAACCCACGCGGACACGGGGAGAACATGGAAACTCCACCCAGATGGGGACCCGAACCGGGAATCCCTAGTGCTGAGAGGCGAACGTGCTAACCACTAAGTCACCGTGCCGCCTCAACACAATTAGAGACATCGGAAATTAATAGACAGACATGTAGCTTGTCATCGATGTCATCGAGGTTTCCACTTTCCAGTTAACCGGTGACCGAATACTAACCTGACCCGTGTTGTTAGACTTTAATGTGTGATCTTTTGTGGTGTTAGTAATTAATATTTTATTTCTTGTGTGTGTGTGTGTGTGTGTGTGTGTGTGTGTGTGTGTAGCCCAAACCACGATCGTTGGCCTTTTCTACCACAACATGCACACCTACTACAGACAGATCAGCCCTCTGAGAACCAGGTAAATAATTCATAAGCATTCTGTAAGCTGTGTGTGATCTGGGATGGTGCACAGAAATCACTCTATAGTATATGAACATGGGGCAACCAAGAAACCGGACAAAGTGCATAATGAGATTTAGACATTAAGAGATGAATGGGTTTGAAAAAACATATGTTTGCTTGATTGTCGCATATAAAATGACAATGGACACATGTTCAAGTTCAATTCATTTATTTATAGAGTGTTTTTTATAATAGCACATTGTCACAAAGCAGCTTTACAGAGTTATAAACCTTTAACCCCCAAAGTCAAGTAGGCAGTTTATTGTCAATTCCTTCCTGTTATGTTCTATTACATACGGAAGTACGTTTCCTCGCTGTCCCACGGTACCAAGACATTTAGTGACATCCTTTGACATAAAACAGAAACTGGACACTAATGCAGTGTGATGTAACGGAATTTAACATAAAAAAGTTTAAAACTATAATTATGTAGTGACTTCAATGAAGGCAATGTAAATGCAATTTAATATAACAGTAATGGGTCGTAATAATAATATCATAACCATGGATAATAATGACCACGGCGGCACTTTGGCTTAGTGGTTAGCATGTTCTCCTCTCAGCACTTAGGGTTCCCGGTTTCGAATCCCATCTGGGTGGATTAAAGTTTGGCCAAGGACCCATGTTCTCCTTGACCGTGTCTGCGTGGCTTTTCCTTCGGTTTCAACCGGTTTAGAACCTTCCTCCACTTGAGTACCAAAAACATGGATCACCTCAATTGACAATCGTTCTCCAATTGCCCCATATAGAGTGCAGGTTTGTGTGAGTGAGTGTGTGAGCCCATAGCGATGGATTGGCGTCCTGTCCTGGGTGTATCTGCCCAGCGCCTGAGCACGTTTCTCGCTGCCCTGGACTGGCAATGGGGAACCCCACCGCGACCCTAACTAGAGATAAACCCGGGAGATAATGAATGAATGAATGAATAATAATAACGGCGGCACGGTGGCTTAGTGGTTAGCACGTTCTCCTCTCAGCACTAGGTATTCCCGGTTGGAATCCCCATCTGGGTGGAGTTCCCATGTTCTCCCCGTGTCCACTGTGGTTTTTCCTCCGGTTCTCCGGTTTCCTTCCCACAGTCTAAAAAACATGGATCAAGTCGGGAATTGAGTTTCTCCAAATTGCCCCATATAGAGTGTGTCTGTGTGAGTGAGTGTGTGTCCAGTGATAGATTGGCGTCCTGTCCTGGGTGTATCTGCCCAGCGCCCGATGTGTTCTCTCCTGGATGGGCATGGGGAACCCCCCCCGACCCTCCGCGACCCTAGTAGAGGATAAAGCGGAAGATAATGGATGGATGATTGGGGTGAAGAATGTGTGTGTGTGTGTGTGTGTGTGTGTGTGTGCTTCTTGAAAGGTCACAGCATTGCATAAGCTTATCTCCCAGTGTCTCATTCTCTTCAGTCTTGGACGTCTCCCTGTCCAACGCTCCCAACCCTCGGCTGCTGCGTGCTCTTCCCATCTGACCCAATCTTCAGGGAATTTTCAGAAAACTACATTTTCCTAACTGAAGACAGACAGCAGACTCCCTTATCCATTAGTTCAACTCACGAGAGTATTTTAGGATTTCGATCGGACGGCACGGAGGCTTAGTGGTTAGCATGTTCTCCTCTCAGCACTAGGGATTTCCAGTTCGAATCGCAATCCGGGTGGAGTTTCCATGTTCTCCTCGTGTCTGCGTGGGTTTCCTCTGGGTTCTCCGGTTTCCTCCCACAGTCCAAAAACATGGATCAAGTCAATTGAATTCTCCAAATTGCCCCATATAGAGAGTGTCTGTGTGAGTGAGTGTGTGCCCAACGATAGATTGGCGTCCTGTCCTGGGTGTATCTGCCCAGCGCCCGAAACGTTCTCCCCTGGATGGGCATGGGGAACCCCACCACGACCCTAATATAGGATAAAGCGGAAGATAATGAATGAATGAATATAATAATATATTATAACTGAGGGCGGCACGGTGGCTTAGTGTTTAGCATGTTCTCCTTGCAGCGCTAGGGATTCCCGGTTCGAATCCCCATCTGGGTAGAGTTTCCATGTTCTCCCCGTGTCCACGTGGGTATCCATGTGGGTTTCCTCCGGGTTCTCCGGTTTCCTCCCACAGTCTCAAAAACATGGATCAAGTTAATTGAGTTCTCCAAATTGCCCCATATAGAGTGTGTCTGTGTGAGTGAGTGTGTGTCCAGCGATAGATTGGTGTCCTGTCCTGGGTGTATCTGCCCAGCGCCCGAGACGTTCTCCCCTGGATGGGCATGGGGAACCCCCCCCGCGACACTAATAAATAAAGCAGAAGATAATTGATGAATGAATGAATAATCGCATTCAGTTCTAACACAGTAGCACCTAAGACTATATAGAGACAACGTACGGATAACTTACCACTACAGGTGGTAATAAGAAGACCGTGGGGGTTTAAAATACCTGCAGAACTTCTAAAAGCGCAACAGTTCATCCATCCATTATCTTCCGCTTTATCCTCTATTAGGGTCGTGGGCGGGTTCCCCATGCCCATCCAGGGGAGAACGTTTCAGGCACTGGGCAGATGCACCCAGGACAGGACACCAATATATCACTGGACACACGTTCACTCACAGACACACACTCTATATGGGGCAATTTGGAGAACTCAATTGACTTGATCCATGTTTTTGGACTGTGGGAGGAAACCGGAGAACCCGGAGGAAACCCACGCAGACACGGGGAGAACATGGAAACTCCACCCAGATTGGGATTCGAACCGGGAATTTCTAGCGCTGAGAGGAGAACATGCTAACCACTAAGCCACCATGCCGCCCTCACAACAGTTCTATCCATCCATTATCTTCCGCTTTATCTTCTATTAGGGTCGCGGTGGGGTTCCCCACGCCCATCCAGGGGAGAACGTTTCGGACGCTTGGCAGATACACCCAGGACAGGACACCAATATATCACTGGACACACACTCACTCACACAGACACACTCTATATGGGGCAATTTGGAGAATTCAATTGACTTGATCAATGTTTTTGGACTGTGGGAGGAAACCGGAGAACCCGGAGGGAACCCACGCAGACACGGGGAGAACATGGAAACTCCACCCAGATTGGGATTCGAACTGGGAATCCCTAGGGCTGAGAGGAGAACATGCCAAACACTAAGACACCGTGCCACCCCAATTGTATATACGCTGTATATTTTGCCGATGTGGCGTTCTGCTCTATGTTCTGTCTGGATGTGGTGTGGACAGTATAAATAAATCACATTCGGCTTGCACTCTGAATGTCCTCCCGTTGGCGTCATTGCCATTGGTGTTTGAGAACCCTGAGTACCTCTGAACCACACGACCACACGACGAGAAGTTCTAAGGGTTTTGGCTTTAAAAGAAGATAAAAGAACGAAGAAAAGACGTCCCTGTCCTGCTCAGGTGTTTATACAGCGGTGTGTTAATAGAACCCGAACTGTAAAAACTGGTAAGTCCTCCACCGTGACAGAGTTATTACTCTGAGGAAACCTTATATTACCTAAAAGAAAAGTTTAAAGGAGCATCGATGGCTCACATTTGATTGTGATCTCACTAACGTCTCGTTTTAAGATCAACTTTGTCTCAGATGTTTCCTTGATGTGAATGTGACGAGGATACGACCTGATGCTGCAGAATCGCTGGTTTCAGTCAAATTCAAGTTCATTCATTCATTATCTTCTGCTTTATCCTCTATTAGGGTCGCGGGTCGTGGGAGGGGGGGTTCCCCATGCCCATCCAGGGGAGAACGTCTTGGGCGCTGGGCAGATACACCCAGATCAGGACGCCAATCTATCGCTGGGCACACACTCAGACATGCACACAACCACACTCTATGGGGCAATTTGGAGAACTCAATTGACTTGATCCAAGTTTTTGGACTGTGGGAGGAAACCGGAGAACCCGGAGGAAACCCACACGGACACGGTGGAGAACATGGAAACTCCACCCGGATGGGGATTCGAACCGGAAATTCCTAGTGCTGAGAGGAGAACATGCCAACCACTAAACCACCGTGCTGCCCATTTCAAGTTCAAGTAGTTTATTTATATAGAGCTTTCAAATCCATCCATTATCTCCCGCTTTATCCTCTATTAGGATCGCGGGGGGTGGGGGGGGGGGTTCCCCATTCCCATCCAGGGGAGAACGTTTCGGGCGCTGGGCATATACACCCAGGACAGGGCACCAATGTATCACTGGGCACACACACACACACACACACACACACTCTATATGGGGCAATTTGGAGAATTCATTTGGCTTGATCCATGTTTTTGGACTGTGGGAGGAAACCCGAGAACCCGGAGGAAACCCACGCGGACACGTGGAGAACATGGAAACTCCACCCAGATGGGGATTCGAACCGGGAATCCCTAGTGCTGAGAGGAGAACGTGCTAAACACTAAGCCACCGTGCCGCCCTATTTGTGTTTTGTGGTTTAATATAATGTATTGTATATCACGTGTTGATATGAATGTGAACGGCTCAACCAATCAGATAATTTAAAGTTCCACATGTGTGCAGTTGGGGAGTTTCCATGTTCTCCCCGTGTCCGTGTGAGTTTCCTCCGGGTTCTCCGGTTTCCTCCCACAGTCCAAAAACATGGTTTCATGGTAAATTGAGCACTCTAAATTGCCCCATATAGAGTGTGTCTGTGCAAGTGAGTGAGTGTCCAGTGATAGATTAGCGCCCTGTTCTGGGTGTATCTGCCCAGCGCCCGAAGTGTTCTCCCCTGGATGGGCATGGGGAAATTCCCCCCCCCCCCAACCCTAGTAGAGGATAAAGCGGAAGATAATGGACGGATGGATGGTATTAAGATGTTGATGGTATAATGATGGCTTAGTGGTTGGCATGTTCTCCTCTCAGCACTAGGGATTCCCGGTTCGAATCCCAATCTGGGTGGAGTTTCCATGTTCTCCCCGTGTCTGCGTGGGTTCCCTCCGGGTTCTCCGGTTTCCTCCCACAGTCCAAAAACATTGATCAAGTCAATTGAGTTCTCCAAATTGCCCCATATAGAGTGTGTCTGTGTGAGTGAGTGTGTGTCCAGTGATAGATTGGCGTCCTGTCCTGGGTGTATCCGCCCAGCGCCCGAAACGTTCTCCCCTGGATGACCATGAGTAACCAACCCCTCCCACCCCACCCTTGCAACCCTAGTACATGTGCAGATGTTGTCAGTAAAGTTCTTGGTGAGTGAATATCACAGGGTTAAACTGCGAACACTGCTCACTCTGTAGGGGTTTTGTTCCATTCTGTTCCGCGCACACAATTCCTGGAACCCTGGTCATATCGGAGGTTCTAAATTTAGTTTTGTACCGCGTCGTCCATAATGCCATAAGTCAAGGTAATTAATGTCACCCCTATTTTCCGCTTTCCAACAATAGTGAACCACGAACTGCATTCCGTCCGTTACCTGTTCTCTTATATTGGACTGTACGGCGACTATTTTAGGATGTGCATTCCCGCCCTCGGCACGGTGGCTTAGTGATTAGCATGTTCTCCTCTCAGCACTAGAGATTCCCGGTTCGAATCCCAATCTTGGTGGAGTTTCCATTTTCTCCCCTTGTCCGTGTGGGTTTCCTCCGGGTTCTCCGGTTTCCTCCCACAGTCCAAAAACATGGATCAAGTCAATTGAGTTCTTCAAATTGCCCCATATAGAGTGTGTGTGAGTGAGTGAGTGTGTGCCCAGTGATGGATTGGCGCCCTGTCCTGGGTGTATCTGCCCAGTGCCCGAGACGTTCTCCCCTGGATGGGCATGGGGAACCCCCCCCCCCACAACCCTAATAGAGGATAAAGTGGAAGATAATGGATGGGTGAAATAATAAACTGATCTGGTTGCTAAGAAACGGCTCTCTGTTTATATTAATCTGTATTTTTCTATTAATAGTACATGATGGGGGCGGCACGGTGGCTTAGTGGTTGGCATGTTCTCCTCTCAGTGCTAGGGATTCCCAGTTCGAATCCTAATCTGGGTGGAGTTTCCATGTTCTCCCCGTGTCCGTGTGGGTTTCCCCCGGTTTCTCCGGTTTCCTCCCACAGTCCAAAAACATGGATCAAGGGCCATCGAGTTCTCCAAATTGCCCCATATAGAGTGTGTCTGTGTGAGTGAGTGTGTGTCCAGCGATAGATTGGCGTCCTGTCCTGGGTGTATCTGCCCAGCACCCGAAACGTTCTCCCCTGGATGGGCATGGGCAACCCCCCCCCACCCTGCGACCCTAATAGAGGATAAAGCGGAAGATAATGGATGAATATTCCCGCCGTCTGGAGTCACTCAGGACGGGCTGGAATGGGTTCACCACCGAAGCGGAACCCTCTGAAGGTTCCGTGCTTATGAGTTTAACAGAGCCGCTCGCTGCTGACTGCTGGCTTTTGAGGCTCTGTGCAACTTTACGAGGGCGTCGAACATTCGTATGTTTTTAGGAAACCGATCTCGAGGCGGCAAGACGACGGTTTGGATGAGACGAGCAGAATTGTTTGTCTTCGGTCGGCGGGGGACGGAGACCCTGTCTGCACGTCCCACGCTTCCTTTTCCTAAACTGTGTTCGGTTCCGATACATTTTACAGGAAGTCTCGTTTTTTGGGGGGAGGATTAAACGCCTTCTGCTTCTTTCCTTCAGGATCAACGAAGCGGCCGAGTTTAAAGAGCATAAGATCCAGGTGGCCAGCTATCTGATCTCGTTGAAGGTGGAACCCACTCCCGTCCTCTCCGTCAACCTGTCATCAGAACCGCTCATCAGGATCATGCTGACGCACCAACTGGTAAGAGGATTAACGCGGAACCGCTTTTTAGACTTCTTTTCAGGTGGAGACTGTTCTGAAATGGTATTTCCATTGCAGTGGTTAGCAGGTTCTCCTCTCAGCGCTAGGGATTCCCGGTTTCATGTTCTCCCCGTGTCCGCATGGGTGTTCTCTGGGTTCTCCAGTTTCCTCCCACAGTCCAAAAACATGGATCAAGTCAATTGAATTATCCAAATTGCCCCATATAGAGTGTGTCTGTGTGTGTGAGTGTGTGTCCAGCAATAGATTGGCGTCCTGTCCTGGGTGTATCTGTCCAGCGCCCGAAACGTTCTCCCTTGGATGGGCATGGGGAACCCCCCCCCCGCGACCCTAATAGAGGATAAAGTGGAAGATAATGAATGGATGAATGAATGAATAAACTTATGGTCTGGGCAACACAGTGGCTTGGTGGTTAGCAGGTTCTCCTCTCTTAGCGCTAGGATTCCCAGGTTCGAATCCCAATCTGGGTGGAGTTCCCATGTTTTCCCTTTGTCTGTGTGGGTTATCCTCTGGGTTCTCCGGTTTCCTCCCACAGTCCAAACACATGGATCAAGGTCAACTGAAATCTCCAAATTGCCCCATATAGAGTGTGTCTGTGTGAGTGAGTGTGAATCCAGTGATAGATTGGTGTCCTGTCCTGGGTGTATCTGCCCAGCGCCTGAAACGTTCTCCCCTCGATGGGCATGGGGAACCCCCCCCCCCCCCCCGACCCTAGTAGAGCATAAAGTGGAAGATAATGGATGATGGATGGAAATTCCCCCTATATAGTGTGTGTCTGTGTGAGTGCCCAGTGATAGATTGGTGCCCTGTCCTGTAGATTGGTTCGAATCCTGATCTGGCTTGAGTTTGTATGTTCTCCCCATGTCTGCCCATGGTTTCCTCCAGGTTCTCCGGTTTCCTCCCACAGTCCAAAAACATGGCTGCTGTAAATTGCCTCTATACCCCCCCCGCCCCCGTGACCCCATGATTTTGCTTTTTATGTTAACAGCTGAGAAAAAAAGTATAGTAACTATTATAAATGTATAATTTATTCATTCATTCATTCATCCATTATCTCCCGCTTTATCCTCTATTAGGGTCGCGGTGGGGTTCCCCATGCCCATCCAGGGGAGAACGTTTCGGGCGCTGGGCAGATACACCCAGGACAGGGCGCCAATCCATCACTGGGCACACACTCACTCACACAAACACACTCTATATGGGACAATTTGGAGAACTCAATTGACTTGAGCCATGTTTTTGGACTGTGGGAGGAAACCGGAGAACCTGGAGGAAACCCACGTGGACACGGGGAGAACATGGAAACTCCACCCAGATTGGGATTCGAACTGATAATCCTTAGTGCTGAGAGGAGAACTTCCGCTTTATCCTCTATTAGGGTCGCGGGGGGGTTCCCCATGCCCATCCTGGGGAGAACGTTTCGGGCGCTGGGCAGATACACCCAGGACAGGACGCCAATCTATCACTGGACACACACTGTCACACACACACAGACACACTCTATATGGGGCAAATTGGAGAATTCAATTGACTTTGATCCATGTTTTTGGACTGTGGGAGGAAACCGGAGAACCCGGAGGAAACCCACGCAGACACGGGGAGAACATGGAAACTCTTCCCAGGTTTGGATTCGAATCGGGAATCCCTAGAGCTGAGAGGAGAACATAGTTTAGCCACCCAGTATAGTTTATTTGTTAGTTTATTTGTTATCACTATATATACAGGGGGCAGCATGGTGGCTTAGTGCTTAGCATGTTTCCATGTTCTCCCCGTGTCCGCGTGGGTTTCCTCCGGGTTCTCCGGTTTCCTCCCACAGTCCAAAAACATGGATCAAGTTAATTGAGTTCTCCAAATTGCCCCATATAGAGTGTGTGTGAGTGTGTACCCAGCTATGGATTGACGCCCTGTCCTGGGTGTATCTGCCCAGCGCCCGAAACGTTCTCCTTTGGATGGGCATGGGGAACCCCACCGCAACCCTAATAGAGGATTAAGTGGGAGAGAATGAATGAATGAATGAATATGTATACAGATTTCACTATAAAATGATACCAAACGATCATTTAAAGGTTCTTTTAATACGAAGTGTCCGACACCGGAGGTTCTCATGGATCCAGCTCCCACGCCGAGTACAGTCTCAAGTAACGATCGAACTGTTCTGTGCGTTAATGCGGATTCTCAGACGTCGCCGTCGAAAACTGAGTAACTTGTTCCACCGCGGTGTTTCCACGGCGGTCTGCCGACACTAACGTTCAATCCCGGGGTTCAGCCGGGTACACCACGCCTCCACACGGCGTACAGATCTATTTCAGTTTCCATCATTCCCGTTTTCGAAAAATGCATTTGAAACAAAACATGTGGTTTCCCCAAAGAAAAGCAACGCTGGCCGACGTCGGGCTTCTCAGAACGGGCCCAATTATTTGATTTAACAAGAGACTCGTTTCTCGGCGTGGACCGGGGCATCGATGGGCTTAAAGATGCGTCGATTTGCCAGTTTTCCATGGGAAATGCAGCCGAAAATCCCAGAAAACTGACATTGGAAGGCGACGGGGAGCCGACGGGCGTGAGGGTCTGAGACGGGGGCATTGCGTTTTCCACAGGCTGGAAGGAAATTCATCATTTAACCAACTCCTGACAGATCGGAGGGCCCCGAGACGGTCGATAAAGCCGTTCAACATCAACACCTATCAATCGTGCGCTCTGACAGTAATCTTTCCAACAACCACAAACACAGACGCAAATCCTCATCCAAGCTCCGAAATCGGAGCTCCAGCAGGAATAACACCCAAAGCACATGCCTGTGTTTTGGAATATGGATTCCAAATGGACTTAATCCCGTCCAAATTCAGCCCTTGGGTTTTCGCTTGATTTTGGCTACGCCGCTTTAAATCAAGCCCGGTTGGGTGTAACCACAAAGCCCTCGTTTTACTCCCGTCTATCTACTTGGCACGGCGGGTAACTTTCAAAAAGCTACCCGACGTATGGCCAACGTACCGGGGGAGAACGTTTCGGGCGCTGGGCAGATACACCCAGGACAGGACGCCAATCTATCACTGGACATGCACTCACTCACACATACACACTCACACTTCCATGTTTTTGGACTGTGGGAGCAAAACGGAGAACACGGAGGAAACCCACGCAGACGGGGAGAACATGGAAACTCTTCCCTACTATTCGGGGAAACCCTAGTTGAGAGGAGACATGCTAACCACTAAGACCGTGCTGCATTATAATGATCCCCTTCTAGGTGGCGTTGTTCCCCATGTTCCAGGGGGACTCGGGGCGCTGGGCAGAGCACCCAGGACAGGACGCCAATCTATCACTGGACACACACTCACTCACACACACAGACACACTCTATATGGGGCAATTTGGAGAATTCAATTGACTTTGATCCTTGTTTTTGGACTGTGGGAGCAAACCAGAGAACCCAGAGGAAACCCACGCAGACATGGGGAGAACATGGAAACTCTTCCCAGATTACTATTCGAACCGGGAATCCCTAGTGCTGAGAGGAGAACATGCTAACCACTAAGCCAACGTGCTGCATTATAATATCCATCCATTATCTTCCACTTTATCCCCTTCTAGGGTGGCGTGGGGGGGAGGTTCCCCATGTCCATCCAGGGGAGAACGTTTCGGGCGCTGGGCAGATACACCCAGGACAGGACGCCAATCTATCACTGGAGACACACTCTCTCACACACACACACACACACACACTCTATATGGGGCAATTTGGAGAACTCAATTGACCTTGATCCATGTTTTTGGACTGTGGGAGGAAACCAGAGAACCCGGAGGAAACCCACGCGGACACGGGGAGAACATGGAAACTCCACCCAGATTGGGATTCGAACTGATAATCCTTAGTGCTGAGAGGAGAACTTCCGCTTTATCCTCTATTAGGGTCGCGGGGGGGTTCCCCATGCCCATCCTGGGGAGAACGTTTCGGGCGCTGGGCAGATACACCCAGGACAGGACGCCAATCTATCACTGGACACACACTGTCTCACACACACAGACACACTCTATATGGGGCAAATTGGAGAATTCAATTGACTTTGATCCATGTTTTTGGACTGTGGGAGGAAACCGGAGAACCCGGAGGAAACCCACGCAGACACGGGGAGAACATGGAAACTCTTCCCAGGTTTGGATTCGAACCGGGAATCTGTAGAGCTGAGAGGAGAACATGCCAACCACTAAGCCATCGTAGGATGTTGTTATTAAAAATAGGGGAAATTTGGTGACAGTATAGATGAATGTTACTGGTTGTAACCACAAAGCCCTTGTTTTACTTCGTCTATCTTCTTGGCTCACTGATCAAACTTTCAAAAAGTTACTCGATGTTCAGCCAACAATGTACGAAAAGTTTTTAAGTGCATGTACTTACGAAAATATGTATCTTGGAATGCGATTTGAAGAACTCCGACTCAGCCATTTTATTACGCTTCTAATGAAAACAGACTTTATATTTTATAGTATGTCATCATGTCACCCCCCCTCTTCATATCACCCCCCCCATCACCCCCATCATATCACCCCCCCTCATCATATCACCCCCCATCTTATCACCCCCCACTCTCATGTATTATTATAGGATGAGCATACCCAGAACCACCCTCTCCCCGTGTGATGTTATGAAGATCATGGAACAATACATTTTATTTTTGTGCATAGGATGTTTCGTAGTATGTGCCGTGCGGGGGGTGGGAGGAGTGGGGCCATCCTATGACATCTGTTAATATAAAATTAAAATCTTACGTTATAAAAAAATAAAAAAAATAATACAATTAAATTAAAAATCCAAAAAATTATATAGCAGCATATAATTGAAATCCATCTTCAGCTTTATCCTCTACTAGGGTCGCGGGGGGGTTCCCCATGCCCATGGGGAGAACGTTTCGGGCGTACAGGACACCAATCTATCGCTGGACACACACTCACTCACACAAACACACTCTATATGGGGCAATTTGGAGAATTAAATTGACCTTGATCCATGTTTTTGGACTGTGGGAGCAAACCGGAGAACCTGGAGGAAACCCACGTGGACACGGGGAGGACATGGAAACTCCACCCAGATTGGGATTCGACCCTGGATCCCTAGCTCTAAGAGGAGAACATGCTAACCACTAACCCACTGTGTTGCCCAGACCATCCATCCATCCATTATCTTCCGCTTTATCCCCTATTAGGGGGGGGGGGTTGGGGTTCCCCATGCCCATCCAGGGGAGAATGTTCCGGGCGCTGGGCAGATACACCCAGTACGCCAATCTATCACTGGACACACACTCACTCACACAGACACACACTATATGGGGCAATTTGGAGAACTCCTTGATCCATGTTTTTGGACTGTGGGAGCAAACCGGAGAACCCGGAGGAAACCCACACGGACACGGGGAGAACATGGAAACTCCACCCAGATTGGGATTCGAACTGGGGATCCCTAGCTGTAAGAGGAGAACATGCCAACCACTAAGTCACTGTGTTGCCCAGACCATCCATCCATCCATCCATCCATTATCTTCTGCTTTATCCTCTATTAGGGTCGCGGTGGGGTTCCCCATGCCCATCCAGGGGAGAACGTCTCGGGCGCTGGGCAGATACACCCAGGACAGGACGCCAATCTATCACTGGGCTGCCCAGACCATGAGTTCATTTATTTTTTCATTGATTTTTTATCTTTTTCCTAATCCTATATTAGGGTCACGGGGGGGGGGGGGTTCCCTATGCCCATCCAGGGGAGAACGTCTCTGGTGCTGGGCAGAGATACCCAGGACAGGACACCAATCTATCGCTGTAGTTTTATAGTACATCCAAATCTCACTTATTTACATTGCTTGCAAACACAGCAACGTTTTATTTTAATCTTATAGTGTGTGTGTGTGGGGGGGGGGGTGTGTGAGGGGTGGGGGTGTGTGTGTGGGGGGGTGTTTTCCGGAATTATAGAGACAGTACAACTTGCTTCGTATTTCATCATGCTGCAGAGCGAGCCGAGAAAGAGCGTGAGGTAAATGGAGACGGACGGGGAACGTGAGAGAGAGTTGCTATTGTGTGCGGCGTTCTTTAAAGTTCTGCCCAGAACACGTAATAACACAATTGTGCTCTACTTTACTGAGGATGTGGTTATAACTTGACCTTTCTGTCTCGGGGCAGAACCAGAGCGGGAAGGAGGGAAGGGGGGGGCAGAAGGAGGTCATTTAAGATTGGAGAGAGGAAACATTGGAAGGAAATTGGAAATCAGAATCGAAAGATGCTCTCGTTATTTTGGCCCGACCAAATTTCCATAATTAATACGTAAGTGACGATAAAAGTCTTTTATTAATCTCATCCAGTTCATTCTTGTTTTTGGGATTATCCTGATTGGGATTATTAGCGTGCTGGAGGCTCTCCCAGTGGGACACATGATGTCAACCTATCACAGGACAGACGCCCAACCAACACATTTATATACTGATCTGAGTTCAAGTTCAAGTCATTTATTTATAGAGTTTTTATAATAGCACATTGTCATAAAGCAGCTTTAGAGTGTTATAAACCTTTAAACCGCCAAAGAGCAAGCTGAAGAGACAGTGGCAAGACAAAACTCCCTGTTATGTTGATATTTTAAGGAAGAAACCTTGTGAGGACCAAGACTCAGTGGGGGACTCATCCTCCTTGAGCGGGGGGGCAGCATCAACAGTGAAGGACACTAATGTACAGATTGTGTGATGATCATGTGACCTGTATTCATTCATTCATTCATTCATTATCTCCCGCTTTATCCTCTATTAGGGTCGCGGTGGGGTTCCCCATGCCCATCCAGGGGAGAACGTCTCGGGCGCTGGGCAGATAGACCCAGGACAGGGCGCCAATCCATCGCTGGGTACACACTCACACACTCAAGCACACTCTATATGGGGCAATTTAGAGAACTCAATTAACTTGATCCATGTTTTTGGACTGTGGGAGGAAACCGGAGAACCCGGAGGAAACCCACACGGACACGGGGAGAACATGTAAACTCCACCCAGATGGGGATTCGAACCGGGAATCCCTAGCGCTGAGAGGCGAACGTGCTAACCACTAAGCCACCGTGCCGCCGTGACCTGTATTTAACAATTAAAAACTCTATAAGTCCATTGAGGACGTCCTGCAGGACGGTCAGTCCAATAGAAATCCAGGTTCCTCCAAGACATTAGCAACACCGCAAAAGCAACAAACGAGAACTGAGTTAGAGCTAATAAAGCACAGTAATATATAGGGGTAGTTTTTAATATATATATTTATTGGCATGGACGAAGAACTGACGCGGAGTGGAGATGCCATAATAACCACTTGGGTTTATTAACAAGAACGTGAACGTAAACGCATAGAACTCCAAAACTCCAACAACGCAGACACGCAGACTCCCCTATATACACGTACCCCCGGAAATCCACAGGGCAACTTCCCATTTGTCAGGGCAACCTGCCCAGCCGTGAGGTGTGCGCCACATGGCGAGTCCCATGGGCACGTGGGTCGCTACAATATATATTAGTATATAAATATATATATAAATATATATATATATATATATATATAAATAAATATATATATATATATATATATATATATATATATATATATATATATATATATATATATTAGCAGAAGATAATGAATGAATGAATGAATGAATAATATATATATATAATTGGCGGCACGGTGGCTTAGTGGTTAGCACGTTCTCCTCTCAGCGCTAGGGATTCCCGGTTCGAATCCCCATCTGGGTGGAGTTTCCATGTTCTCCCCATGTCCGCGTGGGTTTCCTCTGGGTTCTCCGGTTTCCTCCCACAGTCCAAAAACATGGATCAAGTCAATTAAATTCTCCAAATTGCCCCATATAGAGTGCGTCTGTGTGAGTGAGTGTGTCCAGTGATAGATTGGCGTCCTGTCCTGGGTGTATCTGCCCAGTGCCCGAGATGTTCTCCCCTGGATGGGCATGGGGAACCCCACCGCGACCCTAATAGAGGATAAAGTGGGAGATAATGAATGAATATATCATATATATATATATATATATATATATATATATATATATATATATATATATATATATATATATATATTTCTTTTTTTTTTTTCTTTTTTTTTGGCTCCTTTTTTTATATCAGCCTGAAATCTCGACTTCGCATCGGAAAAGTGTGTAATCGGTGGTTTGTGGTGGAAGAAACTCATTATCACGGGGCATTCTCAGTGATGTACCACTCCAGCTCACTGGTAGAGAGACCGTGTGTGTGTGTGTGTGTGTGTGTGTGTGTGTGTGTGTGTGTGTGTGTCTGTGTGTGTGTGTGTGCACATGTGCTGATTCCTCTTGGCACCAAACGTGATTTATTACCTTTGGACTTCAAGGAAGGAAAGACGCCAGTAGACTGGGAGACATCACCTCCTCCTCCCCTCCCCTCCCCTCCTCACCTCTCCTTTGCTCCCCTTTGCCCTCCTTCTCTTTCCTATGGTATTCCCGCATTGGAAACACATCAGATCGATGGCATGCGATCAAGGAATGGAAAGAATGGTTTAATAAAAAATGCCACTGGTGGTTAGTGTCAAGTCTAGGAAGCAAAAAAAAAAGGTATCTGACAAGTGTGTCCTGCCTTTATGACCTAATAAAGCAGCCGGGGCTCGGAAGGTCATGTGTGTCTGTAAATATACTTACACTTGAATTCTTTATAAGGACCAAATGTCCCCGTAATTCCTACATTGTTTTTTTTGGGGTATTTAATATTTTTGGGTTTTAACACAAGGACATGGGACCATCATTGGCTCCCCAATGAGATTCCCATTTAGAAAAATACTCTACTAGGGTTGCGGGGGGGGGGGGGGGGGGGTCACCATGCCCATCCAGGGGAGGATGTTTCAGACCCTGGGCAGATACACCCAGGAAAGGACGCTAATCCATCGCTGAACACACACTAACACACTCTATATGGGACAATCTGGAGAATTCAATTGACCTTGAGCCATGTTTTTGGACTGTGGGAGGAAACCGGAGAACCCGGAGGAAACCCACGCGGACACGGGGAGAACATGCGACTCCCCCCAGATTGGGATTCGAACCTTGATCCGTAGCACTGAGAGGAGAACATGCAAACCTCTAAGCCACCATGTCGCCCACAAATTAATCAATTTAAAAAAATGACCAATTAATTAACTATCTATCCATTATCTTCCACTTTATCCTCCACTAGGGTTGGGGGGGTGTTCCCCATGTCCATCCAGGGGAGAACGTTTTGGGTGCTGGGCAGATACACCCAGGCAGGACGCCAATCCATCACTGGACACACACTTACTCACACAGACACACTCTACATGGGGCAATTTAGAGAATTCCATTGACCTTGATCCTTTTTGAACTTTTTGGACTGTGGGAGGACACCGGAGAACCCGGAGGAAACCCCTGCGGACACGGGGAGAACATGCAAACTCCACCCAGATGGGGAATAGTGGCATTTCAAGCTTCCATACCACTATTACTTATCCATCCATTTTCCACTTTATCCTCTACTAGGGTCGCGTGGGGGGGGGTTCCCCAAGCCCATCCAGGGGAGAACGTTTCGGACGCTGGGCAGATACACCCAGGACAGGACGCCAATCTATCGCTGGGCACACACTCACTCACACAGAAACACAAACACACACATTATATAGGGGCAATTTAGAGCATTCAATTTACCTTGAAGGCGGCACGGTGGCTTAGTGGTTAGCACATCGTCTTTCAGTGCAGAGGTCGTCAGGTGGCTGTCCTCCCACAGTCCAAAGACATAAATACAAAGTGAATTGAATGCTCTAATTTGCCCCATACAGATCAATGGCATGGGATCACGAAATGGAAATTTGAAGAATTCTATTGACCTTGATCCATGTTTTTGGACTGTGGGAGGACACCGGAGAACCCGGAGGAAACCCATGCGGACATGTGGAGAACATGCAAACTCCACCCAGATTGGGATTCCTTAGTTGAAGACACCCCTAGACATAACATTAATTAGCTGTCATTAAATACGTCACTGTCCGGTGGACGGTGTGTGTGTGTGTGTGTGTGTGTGTGTGTGTATGTGTGTGTGTGTGTGTGTGTGTGTGTGGATGTGTGTGTGTGTGTGTGTGTGTGTGTGTGTGTGTGTGTGTGTGTGTGTAGTCCCATCTCGTATTGTGTCTTCAGTATAAACCTCTTTGTTTCTGTCATTAATTCATGCATCATACACTAGGAGCTGGAATTCATTCTCCCTCGTTACTGCGTTCTGCTAATTAAACCGAATTAATATAGCTGGTTATTCGAGCCGGCGGCATGGTGGCTTAGTGTTTGGCATGTTCTCCTCTCAGCGCTAGGGATTCCCGGTTCGAATCCCAATCTGGGTGGAGTTTCTATGTTCTCCCCGTGTCCATGTGGGTTTCCTCCGGGTTCTCCGGTTTTCTCCCACAGTCCAAAAACATGGATCAAGTCAATTGACTTCTCCAAATTGCCCCATATAGAGTGTGTCTGTGTGAGTGAGTGTGTGTCCAGTGATAGATTGGCGTCCTGTCTTGGGTGACACCTCTGCATATCATACTGTATATAATACTCTATATCATACTGTATATCATACTGTATATAATACTCTATATCATACTGTATATCATACTGTATATTATACTGTATATAATACTCTATATCATACTGTATATCATACTGCATATCATACTGTATATAATACTCTATATCATACTGTATATCATACTGTATATCATACTCTATATCATACTCTATATCATACTGTATATCATACTCTATATCATACTGTATATCATACTCTATGTCATACTCTATATCATACTCTATATCATACTCTATATCATACTCTATGTCATACTGTAAATCATACTGTATATAATACTCTATATCATACTATATATAATACTCTATATCATACTCTATATCATACTGCATATCATACTGTATATCATACTCTATATCATACTCTATATCATACGCTATATCATACTCTATATCATACTGTATATCATACTGTATATAATACTCTATATCATACTCTATATCATACTCTATATCATACGCTATATCATACTCTATATCATACTGTATATCATACTGTATATAATACTCTATATCATACTGTATATCATACTGTATATCATACTCTATATCATACTCTATATAATACTCTATATCATACTCTCTATCACACTGTATATCATACTGTATATCATACTCTATATCATGCTGTATATCATACTGTATATCATACTCTATATCATACTGCATATCATACTGTATATCATACTCTATATCATACTCTATATCATACTGTATATACTCTATATCATACTCATATCATACTCATACTGCTATATCATACTGCATATCATACTCTATATCATACTGTATATCATACTGCATATCATACTGTATATCATACTCTATATCATACTCTATATCATACTCTATATCATACTGCATATCATACTCTATATCATACTCTATATCATACTCTATATCATACTGCATATCATACTCTATATCATACTGCATATCATACTCTATATCATACTCTATATCATACTCTATATCATACTGCATATCATACTGTATATAATACTCTATATCATACTGTATATTATACTGCATATCATACTCTATATCATACTGTATATTATACTGCATATCATACTGCATATCATACTCTATATCATACTCTATATCATACTCTATATCATACTGCATATAATACTCTATATAATACTCTATATCATACTCTATATCATACTGTATATCATACTGTAAATCATACTGTATATCATACTGTATATCATACTCTATATCATACTCTATATCATACTCTATGTCATACTGCATATCATACTGTATATCATACTTTATATCATACTCTATAATACTCTATGTCATACTCTATGTCATACTCTGTCATACTGCATATCATACTCTATATCATACTCTATATCATACTCTATATCATACTCTATATCATACTGTATATCATACTGTATATCATACTGTATATCATACTCTATATCATACGCTATATCATACTCTATATCATACTCTATATCATACTGTATATAATACTGTATATCATACTCTATATCATACTGTATATAATACTGTATATCATACTCTATATCATACTGTATATAATACTCTATATCATACTCTATATCATACTCTATATCATACTGTATATCATACTCTATATCATACTGTATATCATACTCTATATCATACTGTATATCATACTGCATATCATACTCTATATCATACTCTATATCATACGCTATATCATACTCTATATCATACTCTATATCATACTCTATATCATACTGTATATCATTCTGTATATCATACTCAATATCATACTGTATATCATTCTCTATATTATACTGTATTTCATACTCTATATCATACTCTATATCATACTGCATATCATACTCTATATCATACTCTATATCATACTGTATATCATACTGTATATCATACTCTATATCATACTGTATATCATACTCTATATCATACTCTATATCATACTCTATATCATACTCTATATCATACTACATATCATACTACATATCATACTGTATATTATACTGCATATCATACTCTATATCATACTCTATATCATACTGCATATCATACTCTATATCATACTGTATATTATACTGCATATCATACTCTATATCATACTCTATATCATACTGTATATTATACTGCATATCATACTCTATATCATACTCTATATCATACTGTATATCATACTCTATATCATACTCTATATCATACTCTATATCATACTACATATCATACTGCATATTATACTGCATATCATACTCTATATCATACTGCATATCATACTCTATATCATACTGCATATCATACTCTATATCATGCTGTATATCATACTCTATATCATACTCTATATCATACTCTATATCATACTGTATATCATACTCTATATCATGCTGTATATCATACTCTATATCATACTGTATATCATACTCTATATCATACTGTATATCATACTCTATATCATACTGTATATCATACTCTATATCATACTGTATATCATACTCTATATCATACTCTATATCATACTGTATATCATACTCTATATCATACTCTATATCATACTCTATATCATACTGTATATCATGCTGTATATCATACTCTATATCATACTCTATATCATACTGTATATCATACTCTATATCATACTCTATATCATACTCTGTATATCATACTGTAAATCTCCTGTCACGTCCTTCATGTATGTTTCTCTAACTGGTTCTCTTCCTCGTCACTTTGTTCTCCCCCGTCACTCGTGTGATTAAAACCTTCCTCATGTCGTTGCTCTAGAACCAGATGCCTCAGCCCACAAGTCATGATTTGTTCTCTGTTCTTGGAGGCTCTTCCTCCTGTTTTCTTTTCGAGCTATTTTTTCCTTTTCTCCAGTTTCCCGAAACCTTTCTTTAAACCACCGGATTTACATTTTCACTGTAGTAACAGATCCAAAAGTTAGGACACGCCCCCTTCTCAGTCCATCGTCTATTTCCTCCACTTACCATATAGAGAGACTTTGTAGTTTTACAATTACAGACTGTAGTCCATCTGTGGGCGGCACGGTGGCTTAGTGGTTAGCATGTTCTCCTCTCAGTGCTGGGGATCTAGCTTTGAATCCCAATCTGGATGGAGTTTCCATGTTCTCCCCGTGTCCATGTGGGTTCCTCCGGGTTCTCTGGTTTCCTCCCACAGTCCAAAAACATGGATCAAGGTCAATTGAATTCTCCAAATTGCCCCATATAGTGTGTGTTTGTGTGAGTGAGTCTGTGTGCAGTGATAGATTGGTGCCCTGTCCTGGGTGTATCTGCCCAGCGCACGAAATATTCTCCTCTGGATGGGCATGAAGAACCCCCCCCACAACCCAGGTAAAGAATGGATGGATGGAAGTCCACCTGTGTTCTTTGTTTTTTTTTGTTGGTCCCCTGTAGGGGGCAGCATGGTGGATTAGTGGTTTTCACTTTGGCCTCTCGGGCAGCAAAGTGCCTTAGTGGTTAGCATGTTCTCCTCTCAGCACTAGGGATTCCCGGTTCGAATCCCAATCTGGGTGGAGTTTCCATGTTCTTCCCGTGTCCACGTGAGTTTCCTCCGGGTTCTCCGGTTTCCTTCCACAGTCCAAAAACATGGATCAAGGTCAATTTAATTCTCCAAATTGCCCTATATAGATTGCGTGCCCAGTGATAGATTGGCGTCCTGTCCTGGGTGTATCTGCCCAGTGCCCAAAACGTTCTCCCCTGGATGGGTATTGGGAAACCCCCCCCCTCGCGACCCTAATAGAGGATAAAGCGGAAGATAATGGATGGATGGATGTTGGCCTCTCAACGCAAGGTTCGAATCCCAATCTGGGTGGAGTTTCCATGTTCCTCCTAAGTCTAAATATAGGTTCCCCGGTTTCCTCCCACGGTTCAGACACTTTGATTCAGGGTGAAATGTCTGCTCTAAATTGCCCTTTGTCACTATATAGTGCATTTGTGGAAATGACAGAATATGAAGTGACTTCATGGTGGCTTAGTGGATAGCATGTTCTCCTCTCAGCTCTGGGGATCCAGGTTCAAATCCCAATCTGGGTGGTGTTTCCATGTTCTCACCATGTCTCTGTGGGTTCTCTGGTTTCCTCCCACTGTCCAAAAACATAGATTCAAGAATCAGTGAATCCTGTCCTGGGTGTATCTAGCCCAGTGCCCGAAACGTTCTCCCCTGGATGGGCAAGAGGAACCCCCTCACCATGCCGTGCCCAGAGGTGTGTGTTATTGTCAATAATGTCACGGCTGGACAAACGGCTCAGCCAATCAAGGACCGGATCTACCCCTCTTTATACCTGGTATTAAAGTCGACGCCGCGGCACATGACAGTTTGGTAGTGATTAGGGGTGAGCTGCAATATTCGCTGATTCGACGATTCGATTCGGAGAACCGTAGTCGACTATGAACCTCATAGTCGAATGTACCATTTTGACCACATGGGGGCGCCCATGGCTGCTGCTAAGCATTAGTTTTTACATGAAATGTCTTTGTTTTCGTTATATATATAGCCTTTTGTCAAATAAAATCATCCTAATTTCTAGGTTTTTAGTTTTTTTTTAGGTTTTTCCTTTGAAGTGGAAAAAAGTCCAGAACGGGGATCCCATTTACGGTGCTCTAGAAAAACAAGTAAAATATATATAAAAAAATATTTTTTAAAAACAACGCTCATAGCCCCATCTTGTGGTGAAATTTTAACGGATTCGACTATCAGTCGACTATAGGGAAAATCTGACGAATCAGATTCGACTATGAAAATCCTTTGTTGAATACAGCCCTAGTAGTGATGACATGATCGTTGTCATGCCCTGATTCATATAAATAACACAACACTGTAAATAAAAGTCAAATTTGCTCATATAATGCTCTGTAAAAACAATTACACCATCCGAAAGCTATTTTTATAGAAATCTGACAGCCGTACTCCCAGCTGGCTGCCCGCCGGGTCACGTCATGCGTCTTATTGAATCAATGTTAATAGCTGCACGAGTTCCGAGCTGCTCTCCGACAGCGGGGTCACGTTGCTATAGATCACTTATGTATCAGATTTCCGTACCACCTACGAAGATGATCAGAATGGTTTGGGATGTCGCTGTTCGCACTGCTTTAAAAAAGAATATCGGCCGTCAATAAATATTACATTTATTTATCCATCAGCTTTATCCTCTATTAGGGTTGCGCGGGGGGGGGGGGGTTCCCCATGCCCATTCAGGGGAGAACATCTCGGGCGCTGGGCAGATACATCCAGGACAGGACGACACTCACTCACACAGACACACTCTATATGGGGCAGTTTGGAGAATTCACTTGACTTGATCCATGTTTTTGGACTTTGGGAGGAAACCGGAGAACCCGGAGGTAACCCACGTGGACACAGGGAGAACATGGAAACTCCACCCAGATTGGGATTCGAAATGGGAATCCATAGCGCTGAGAGGAGAACATGCTAACCACTAAGCCACCGTGTGGAAGTACATTTTAAATAATGTATGTTTTTTGGAGGGCGGCACGGTGGCTTAGTGGTTTAGCATGTTCTCCTCTCAGCGCTATGGATTCCCGGTTTGAATCTCAATCTGGGTGGAGTTTCCATGTTCTCTCCGTGTCTGTGTGGGTTTCCTCCGGGTTCTCCGGTTTCCTCCCACAGTCCAAAAACATGGATTAAGTCAATTGAGTTCTCCAAATTGCCCCATATAGAGTGTGTGTGTGAGTGAGTGTGTGCCCAGCGATGGATTGGCGTCCTGTCCTGGGTGTATCTGCCCAGCACCCGAGACGTTCTCCCCTGGATGGGCATGGGGAACCCCAACGCGACCCTAATAGAGGATAAAGCGGGAGATAATGAATGAATGAATTAATGTTTTTTGTAGGGTGGCATGGTGGCTTAATGTTTAGCATGTTCTCCTCTCAGCGCTCTCCATGTTCGAATCTCAATCTGGGTGGAGTTTCCATGTTCTCCCTGTGTCTGTGTGGGTTTTCTCCGGGTTCTCCGGTTTCCTTCTACAGTCCAAAAACATAAATCAAGGTCAAATTAATTCTCCAAATTGCCCCATATAGAGTGTGTCTGTGTGAGTGAGTGTGTGCCCAGTGTTAGACTGTCATCCTGTCCTGGGTGTATCTGCCCCCCCCCCCCCCCCCCCCCCCCCCCCCCCCCCCCCCCCCCCCCCAGTAGAGGATAAAGCGGAAGATAATGGATGGATGGATGTTGGCCTCTCAACACACTTATTACTAGAAGAACCTTGCACGTAGGACCCATGTCTGGTATTAACAAACTGACGTTAGGTGGTTAGGGTGTTGGGTTATCATTCTGAAGGTTGGGGGTTCAAATCCCAGGTCCACTGAAGTTACCAGTGTGGGTGCTTGAGCAAGAACCTAAACCCTCATTGCCCCAGGGATGTTGTGGTGGCTTTGGATAAAAGCATCTGCTAAATGACCAAATCTAAATGTACATATTGATTTCAGAGGCGGCACAGTGGCTTAGTGTTTAGCATGTTCTCCTCTCAGCGCTAGGGATTCCGGGTGCGAATCCCAATCTGGCTGGAGTTTCCATCTTCTCCCCATGTCCGCGTGGGTTTCCACCGGGTTCTCTGGTTTCCTCCCACAGTCCAAAAACATGGATCAAGTCAATTGAGTTCTCCAAAATTACCCCATATAGAGTGTGTCTGTGTGCGTGAGTGTGTGTCCAGTGATAGATTGGCGCCCTGTCCTGAGTGTAGCCCAGCGCCCGAAATGTTCTCCCCTTGATGGGCCCCCCCCCCCCCCCCCCGGGCGACCCTAATAGAGGATAAAGCGGAAGATAATGGATGGATGGATACTGATTTCATTCATTCATTCATTATCTCCCGCTTTATCCTCTACTAGGGTCGCAGTGGGGTTCCCCATGCCCATCCAGGGGAGAACGTCTCGGCCGCTGGGCAGATACACCCAGGACAGGGCACCAATCCATCGTTGGGCACACACTCACTCACACAGACACACTCTATATGGGGCAATTTGGAGAACTCAATGAACCTTGATCCATGTTTTTGGACTGTGGGAGGAAACCGGAGAACCCAGAGGAAACCCACGCGGACACGGGGAGAACATGGAAACTCCACCCAGATTGAGATTCAAACCGGGAATCCATAGCGCTGAGAGGAGAACATGCCAACCACTAAGCCACCGTGCCGCCGATATTGATTTCAGAGGCGGTGTTTTTAGCACATCGCAGGCTGACCTTCTGGAAACGGGCCTCCTCTGCCTTATGGAAAGTCTTCTCAGCAAGGTGGAGGGTTTTTAAAGCCGAGTCAGCTTATTTTCAGGCTCATGTTTGTAAAATAAGATGCCCGAATCGCTCGTGCACTCGTAATAACGCCGTATAATTGGGTCCCGTGGGAGAACATCTGGATTCGGCCCAAGGTTCACATTCTTTTGACTCGAATAATATTTCTTTTGGGTTCTTGTCAAGCGGCACGTTTGCCCCCTGATGTATATAGTGTATACCTTCGTTCTGAGGGGTTTTCCCAAAGAAACCTCGATTCGGCGCAATGCTTGGGTCTTGTTTCTGATGAACGGGAACAGAACGATGGTAAAGCAATTACTGAATGGAACCTGGATTTCTATTGGACTGACCGTCCTGCAGGACGTCCTCAATGGACTTATAGAGTTTTTAATTGTTAAATACAGGTCACATGATCATCACACAATCTGTACATTAGTGTTCTACACTGTTGATGCTGCCCCCCCGCTCAAGGAGGATGAGTCCCCCACTGAGTGTTGGTCCTCACAAGGTTTCTTCTTTAAAATATCAACATAACAGGGAGTTTTGTCTTGCCACTGTCTCTTCAGCTTGCTCTTTGGGAGTTTAAAGGTTTATAACTCTGTAAAGCTGCTTTATAACAATGTGCTATTATAAAAAACACTCTATAAATAAATGACTTGAACTTAAACAAACACACATTTGTTTTGGGCAATTTGAAGAACTCAATTGACTTGATCCATGTTTTTGGACTGTGGGAGGAAACCGGAGAACCCGGAGGAAACCCATGCGGACACGGGGAGAACATGGAAACTCCACCCAGATTGAGATTCGAACCGGGAATCCCTAGCGCTGAGAGGAGAACATGCCAACCACTTAGCCACCGCACCACCCTCAATGGACTTATAGAGTGTTTATTTGTTAAATACAGGTCACATGATCATCACACAATCTGTACATTAGTGTCCTACACTGTTGATGCTGCCCCCCCGCTCAAGGAGGAGGAGTCCCCCACTGAGTCTTGGTCCTCACAAGGTTTCTTCCTTAATATATCAACATAACAGGGAGTTTTGTCTTGCCACTGTCTCTTCAGCTTGCTCTTTGGGGGATTAAAGGCTTATAACTCGCTATATAAATAAATTACTTGAACTTGGATGTGATTTATCCATCCATCCATCATCTTCCGCTTCATCCTTTATTAGGGTTGCGGGTGCCCTTCTAGGGGAGAACGTATCGGGCGCTGGGCAGATACACCCAGGACAGGACGCCAATCTATCACTGGACACACACTCACTCACTCACACAGACAAACACACTCTATATGGGGCAATTTGGAGAAGCCACCGTTTCCAGAACATGGAAACTCCACCCAGATTGGGATTCGAACCAGGAATCCCTAGCGCTGAGAGGAGAACATGCCAACCACTAAGCCACCGTGCCGCCCGGATCCTAGTACTGCATCCATCCATCCATCCATTATCTTCTGCTTTATCCTCTATTAGGGTCGTGGGGGGGGGTTCCCCATGCCCATCCAGGGGAGAACGTTTCGGGCGCTGGGCAGATACACCCAGGACAGGACGCCAATCCATCGCTGGACACACACTCACTCACACACTCTATATGGGGCAATTTGGAGAATTCAATTGACTTGATCAAAGTTTTTGGACTGTGGGAGGAAACCGGAGAACCCGGAGGAAACCCACGTGGACACGGGGAGAACATGGAAACTCCACTCAGATCGGGAATCTCTAGTGCTGAGAGGAGAACATGCTAACCACTAAGCCACCATCCCTGGTTCGAATCCCAATCTGGGTGGAGTTTCCATATTTCTCCCCGTGTACGCGTGGGTTTCCTCCGGGTTCTCCGGTTTCCTCCCACAGTCCAAAAACATGGATCAAGTTCAATTGAATTGCCAAATTGCCCCATATAGAGTGTGTTTGTGTAAGTGTGCGTGTCCAGTGATAGATTGGCGTCCTGTCCTGGGTGTATCTGCCCAGCACCCCAAACATTCTCCCCTGGATGGGCATGGGGAACCCCCCCCCGACCCTAGGAAGATAATGGATGGGTAAATGGTAGGGAAGAGTGCAGGTTGCCCCCTAGTGATTCAACCACGCTTTCAAGTGGTGTTGGTTTTATCAGAAAGACCACAGGAGGTTCCCACTGAAGTCGCATACATACACAAATTGGCCAAGTAATGACGTAAACACTGTTTCCAAGATGGCTGAACACTTAATTAACATAAGCTATTTAACGCTAACCTCCGATTTGTTGGTGAATTTTAATAAAAAACACATTTAATGAACTTAAGTGTTCTCCTAACCATGGGCTTGTTTTGCTTTCGGCAGCTTGCAGCGCTGGTGACCGGGTTCGAATCATTCGTAGGTGTTGTACCATGTGTTTTTAAGGTTAGCACATGTTCAAACCATTTCGGCAAACGCCGGAGACCTTATTTCTGCGTCTTGACCTGATTCGATCCAGAGCTCCACATGGCTTTGGGGTCATCTTTTGAAGCGTGTATGAATTCTGAAGCCCTCTGAATCCCCCCAAAATGATGTAACCTGTCAGAGGCCGGCGTACTGTTTCAGGGTCAGCTGGTAGCCTTAAGTGTTTGAGTCTCTGTTACTTATAAACGTTTGTTAGCCTCCATTATTACGCAATACAGTAAACGTTTGCATTGGTGGATCCAAGTACTCCATCCATTATCTCCTGCTTTATCCTCTATTAGGGTCGTGGGGGGTTCCCCATGCCCATCCAGGGGAGAACAATTCGGGCGCTGGGCAGATACACCCAGGACAGGACGCCAATCCATCACTGGACACACACTCACTCACACAGACACACTCTATATGGGGCAATTTTTGAGAATTCAATTGACCTTGATTTATGTTTTTGGACTGTGGAAGGAAACCAGAGAACCCGGAGAGTGGAAACCCACACAGACACGGGGAGAACATGGAAACTCCACCCAGATTGAGATTCGAACCGGGAATCCATAGCGCTGAGAGGAGAACATGCTAACCATTAAGCCACCATGCCACCCTCCAAAAAACATATTATTTAAAATGTACTTCAACACGGTGGCTTAGTGATTAGCCTGTTCTCCTCTCAGCGCTATGGATTTCCAGTTCGAATCCCAACCTGGGAGGAGTTTCCATGTTCTCCCCGTGTCCACGTGGGTTTCCTCCGGGTTCTCCGGTTTCCTCCCACAGTCCAAAAACATGGATCTAGGTCAATTGAATTCTCCAAATTGACCCATATAGAGTGTGTCTGAGTGTGTGTCCAGTGATAGATTGGCGCCCTGTCCTGGGTGTATCTGCCCAGCGCCCGAAACGTTCTCCCCTGGATGGGGAGATAATACGTTCTCCCCCACCCCCCGCGACCCTAATAGAGGATAAAGCTGAAGATAATGGATGGATGGAGCAGTTACAGAGCGCTGAGACGTGAGGGAGTCTAAAAAGCACTGGTTTCTTTACCCTGTGTGTTGTGTTGGGCAGCGCGCCCTGGCATCGCCGCACCAGCCAGGCTTTATTTAGAGCTCGCTGTTCCTAAAATATGCCTCACCGCAGAACGGGGCGATGTGGAGTCTGCATGACACCGGGGCCTGACGGCTTGGGTGGAGGGTTGGTGTGGGCAGATTTACGGCCCGGTTTCTGGTGCCACGTTAGCGGGGGAGCGAACGACGGACGGGAATCTGTGGCGTTCGTTGGCTTGCGGGAGTCTGTTGGTCTATGTGCGGTCTGTACAGAGTGGGTTCTCGGTGATGGGAGTGTGCGATCAGTGGTAGTGGTAGCTCAGTGGTTAGGGTGTTGGGCTATCAATCTGAAGGTTGGGGGTTCGAATCCCAGGTCCACTGAAGTTACCAATGTGGGTCCTTGAGCAAGACCCTTAACCCTCATTGCTCCAGGGATGCTGTGGTGGTTTTGGATAAAAGCATCTGCTAAATGGCCAAATCTAATGGCCCAGTTCGAATCCCAATCTGGCTGGAGTTTCGATCTTCTCCCCGTGTCCGCGTGGGTTTCCTCCGGGTTCTCCGGTTTCCTCTCACAGTCCAAAAACATGCATCAAGGTCAATTGAGTTCTCCAAAATTGCCCCATATAGAGTGTCTGTGTGAGTGAGTGTGTGCCCAGTGATGGATTGGCGCCCTGTCCTGGGTGTATCTGCCCAGCGCCCGAGACGTTCTCCCCTGGATGGGAATGGGGAACCCCCCCCCCCCCCCCCGCGACCCTAATAGAGGATAAAGCGGGAGATAATGAACGAATGAATAAATAGATTATAGATTATAAAGACGTGAAAGCAATCCGAATATTAAAAGTAACTGTTGACCTCAATACCAATCACTGCTTTTTGGTCACTGCCAATCACAGGGGTGTGGTATCTCAGTGGTTAGGACGTTGGGCTATCAATCTGAAGGTTGGGGGTTCAAATCCCAGGTCCACTGAAGTTACCAATGTGGGTCCTTGAGCAAGACCCTTAACCCTCATTGCTCCAGGGATGTTGTGATGAACCCTGTGTTCACCTTGGAAGTCGCTTTGGATTAAAGCGTCCAATAAGTGTGTTGTCGTGAGTGAGCATACTATTTTGTGGTCCCAGTGATAAGATGACAGGAGGGTTCCAAATGTCCGGTTTCCTCTCACAGTCCAAAAAAATGTCAAGGTCAAAATGTATTGTGTCCAATTGGCGTCCTTGACCTTGCGAGTAAATCAGTAGTTTATTGTGAGGAGTTCACGTCAGCTTTTAAAGAATGCAGGGTTCCACACAGGACGTTCTCCAGAGAGATGAGATTTTAAACTAAACGTTATTATATTATATTACGTTGATATTTTAATTATTTCAATTGAAAACAATACATAAAAGGGCGCACGGTGGCTTAGTGGTTGGCATGTTCTCCTCTCAGTTCTAGGGATTCCAGGTTCGAATCCCAATCTGGGTAAGCACCTGGTTGGGTGCTTATTTGTGTCTGTGTGTTTTAGTAACAATAGATATAGATTTGAAGCAAGTGGAGAACTTGAAAATTATAATTTATTTATTATTTATTATAATTTAAGATCCGGCGGCATGGTGGCTTAGTGGTTAGCACGTTCGCCCCTCAGCGCTAGGGATTCCAGGTTCGAATCCCAATCTGGGTGGAGTTTCCATGTTCTCCCCGTGTCTGTGTGGGTTTCCTCCGGGTTCTCCGGTTTCTTCCCACAGTGCAAAAACATGGATCAAGGTCAATTGAATTCTCCAAATTGCCCCATATAGAGTGTGTCTGTGAGTGAGTGTGTCCAGTGATAAATTGGCGTCCTGTCCTGGGTGTATCTGCCCAGCACCCAAAACGTTCTCCCCTGGATGAGCATGGGGAACCCCCCCCCCGCGACCCTAGTAGAGGATAAAGCGGAAGATAATGGATGGATGGCAGCATGGTGGCTTAGTGGTTGGCATGTTCTCCTCTCAGCACTAGGGATTCCCATTTCGAATCCCAGTATAGGTGGAGTTTCCATGTTCTCCCCATGTCCATGTAGGTATTCTCCGGGTTCTTTTGAGAACATGTAACATCTGTATATCCATCCATCCATTATCTTCCACTTTATCCTCTATTAGAGTCGCGGGGGGCTTCTCCATGCCCATCCAGGGGAGAACGTCTCGGGTGCTGGGCAGATAGACCCAGGACAGGACGCCAATCTAACACTGGGCACACACTCACTCACACAGACACACACACTCTACATGGGGCAATTTGGAGAATTCAACTGACCTTGATCCATGTTTTTGGACTATGGGAGGAAACCAGAGAACCAAGAGAAACCCCACACAGACACGGGGAGAACATGAAAACTCCACCCAGATTGGGATTTGAACCGGTAATCTCCTGAAAGGTTCTCCCCTGGATGGGCATGGGAACCCCCTCTTGACCCTAGTAGAGGATCAAGTAGAAGATAATAAGATGAGATAATGAGATGTAAACCAATCACAACAGCATTCTCCCTCCTCCACCAAACTTTGCAGTTGCCCCAGTGCCGGCAAGCCGATAACATTCAGCAAACCAGATTCATGTATAAAGGTGTATCCATGGAACACGTTTTACCTGCTCCATAGTCCAGAGGTGGTATGCTTTACACCACGCCATCCAAATGCTTGACGTTGCACTCGGAACATGTAAACATTCCATGCAGCTGCTCAGCCATGAGGAGCATGAATCATGAGACCCGCAGGTTCTGTGATAATGTTTAAGCCAGAGGAGGACCGGCATTCAGTTACTGAGTCAGCACTCTGTGACCCTGCTCTCTAACTCTGAAGGGCTGAAACTTCATGGCTGAGTTGCTGTGATTCCATCCATCCATCCATTATCTCCTGCTTTATCTTCTATTAGGGTCGCGGGGGGTTCTCCATGCCCATCCAGGGGGGAACGTTTCGGGCGCTGGGCAGATACACCCAGGACAGGACGATAATCTATCACTGGACACACACTCACTCACACAGACACACTCTATATGGGGCAATTTGGAGAATTCAATTGACCTTGATCCATGTTTTTGGACTGTGGGAGGAAAAAGACGAATGGACCGTTGGACGGAATGTTGGATGGACTGTTAAATGGACTGTTGGGTGAACTGATGAATAGACTGATGAATGGACTGCTGGATGAACTGATGGATGAACTGTTGGATTGACGGATGAACTGATGGATGAACTGTTGGATTAACTGATTGATGGACCATTGGATGGACTAATGAATGGACTGTTGGATAAATTGTTGGATGGACCATTGGATGGACTGTTGGATGGGCCATTGGACGAACTAATGAATGGACTGTTGGATGAACTGTTGGATGGACTCTTGGATGAACTGATGGATGAACTGATGGATGGACTGTTGGATGGACCGTTGGATGGACCGTTGGATGGACCGTTGGATGGACTGATGAATGGACTGACAGATGGACTGTTGGATGAACTGTTGAATGAACTGTTGGATGAACTGTTGGATGGACCGTTGGATGGACTGATGAATGGACTGACAGATGGACTGTTGGATGAACTGTTGAATGAACTGTCGGATGGACTGATGGATGGACTGATGAATGGACTGTTGGATGAACTGTTGGATGAACTGTTGGATGAATCGTTGGATGAACTGTTGGATGGACTGACGGATGAACTGTTGGATGGACTGACGGATGAACTGTTGGATGAACTGTTGGATGAACTGTTGGATGGACTGACGGATGGACTGACGGATGGACTGTTGGATGGAC
Organism: Corydoras sp. C115; assembly: GCA_019802505.1. Classification (NCBI taxonomy): domain Eukaryota; kingdom Metazoa; phylum Chordata; class Actinopteri; order Siluriformes; family Callichthyidae; genus Corydoras; species Corydoras sp. C115. Next base: position 41,808 of record JAFMOC010000702.1, read on the forward strand.
TGACGGATGGACTGTTGGATGGACTGTTGGATGGACTGTTGGTTGAACTGTTGGATGGACTGACGGATGGACTGACGGATGGACTGTTGGATGGACTGACGGATGGACTGTTGGATGGACTGTCGGATGGACCGTTGGATGGACTGATAAATGGACTGACAGATGGACTGTTGGATGAACTGTTGAATGAACTGTTGGATGGACTGATGAATGGACTGTCGGATGGACTGATGGATGGACTGATGAATGGACTGTTGGATGAACTGTTGGATGAACTGTTGGATGAACTGTTGGATGGACTGACGGATGAACTGTTGGATGGACTGATGAATGAATTGTTGGATGAATTGTTGGATGAACTGTTGGATGAACTGTTGGATGAATTGTTGGATGGACTGTTGGATGGACTGATGAATGAATTGTTGGATGAACTGTTGGATGGACTGATGAATGAATTGTTGGATGAACTGTTGGATGGACTGTTGGATGGACTGATGAATGAATTGTTGGATGAACTGTTGGATGAACTGTTGGATGAACTGTTGGATGGACTGTTGGATGGACTGTTGGATGGACTGATGAATGAATTGTTGGATGAACTGTTGGATGAACTGTTGGATGAATTGTTGGATGGACTGTTGGATGGACTGATGAATGAATTGTTGGATGAACTGTTGGATGAACTGTTGGATGAATTGTTGGATGGACTGTTGGATGGACTGTTGGATGAACTGTTGGATGAACTGTTGGATGAATTGTTGGATGAACTGTTGGATGGACTGACGGATGAACTGTTGGATGGACTGATGAATGGACTGTCGGATTGACCGTTGAATGAACTGTTGGATAGACTGTTGGATGACCGTTGGATGGACTCTGAAATGACTTGAATGAACTGTTGGATGGACTTTGGGACTTTATGGACTGGAATGAACTGTTGGGGGGGTTCCCCATGATCACTGAGAGGAGAACATGCTAAAGCCACCGTGCCGCCCATATATTCCATCCATCCGCTTTATCCTATTTAGTGGATAGCGGGGGGGGGGGTCCCCATCCAGGAGAGAACGTCTCGGGCGCTGGCACGGTGGCTTAGTGGTTGGCATGTTCTCCTCTCAACACTAGAGATTTCCGGTTCGAATCCCAATCTGGGTGGAGTTTTCATGTTCTCCCATGTTCTCTCATGGAGAGTGGAGTGACAGAGTGGTGTATCTGCCCAGCGCCCGAAACGTTCTCCCCTGGATGGGCATGGGGAACCCCCCCCCCCCCCATGACCCTAGTACAAGATAAAGCGGAAGACATTGGGAGGAAACCGGAGAACCCAGAGGACACCCACACGGACACGGGGAGAACATGGAAACGCCACCCAGGATGAGATTCGAACCAGGAGTTTCCCTGTTCTCCCCCTGTCCACATGGGTTTCCTCCGGGTTCTCCGGTTTTCTCCCACAGTCCAAAAACATGGATCAAGGCCAATTTAATTCTCCAAATTGCCCCATATAGAGTGTGTCTGTGTGAGTGAGTGTGTGTCCAGTGATAGATTGGCGTCCTGTCCTGTCCTGATTCGAACCAGGAGTTTCCATGTTCTCCCCCTGTCCACATGGGTTTCTCCCCATGTCCACAGTCCAAAAACATGGCTCAAGGTCAATTGAATTCTCCAAATTGCCCCATATATAGTGTGTCTGTGCAAGTGAGTGTGTGTCCAGCGATAGATTGACATCCTGTTCTGGGTGTATCTGCCCAGCGCCCGAAACGTTCTCCCCTGGATGGGCATGGGGAACAACCCCCAACCCCCCCCCCACCCCCCCACCCCCCGCGACCCTAGTGGAGGATAAAGCGGAAGCTTTGAGATCTATGCGTGACTCACATCCGCGTTTGTGTGTGCAATTTGCCCCTAGAACTTCGAGTCCCTGTCAGAAAACGCTGTAATGACCACACACACCAATCCACACACACACACACACACACACACACACACACAGTTGGGGCCATTAGCTCAGAGACTCCAGGGACTCGGATTACCCGTCCAAAAAAGGGACGAGGAAAAAATGAGCAGTATTTACTGAAAAGGGAGAGCGGCCGTCTTTCGTAACCGATCAATAACAGCCTCCCGCCCCGTCTACTGTTTACTCCAGAACCCCTCGCTCCATATCCGTCCAACTCTCAGCCACTCGCCGAATTCCCAGTAGAACTATGATCGGGTTCTTAGCGTTCTTCAGATGTTTATAGCCCGCTCTACACCCATCGGCCGATCCAACTTAATCGCGGCACAACAGAATTGGCCGTCCGCTTGTTTACGCTGGCACCTGCTTCGTTAAAAAGTCGTTACCTTCAGAGGGCACGGCTCTGGAGCTAATAGCCTCATTAAGCGCGGCTGAGCGCCCACCGAGCCAAGTGGAGGCACGAAAGATTTGGAAAATTCTGGAACAAGCAGCTAGTTGTGTCATTACTTATTTCCAGTATTTAGAGCAAGCAAGAAGCTCAATGGTTTTTTGTTTGAAAAAAAAAAAAAAAGAAAAAAAAAAAAGACGCCCTGGCACCGAGTACCGTCCTTATTACTGATCCCGTCTAGAACGACTCTTTAATGGCCGTCTATTTATTTAGTATTTGTCAGCAGATATTAAATAACGGACCGCTTAAGCTAGCCCTGATTTCATTTGCGTCCACTTTGCCCTCGTAATGGATAATAGCTTCCTTTGTGATTTCCTTTTTTATTCCTCGCAGAGACTTCATGCCAAGCTGCCTTTGTCCAAATTCAATTTGGCGAATTTCTAAACTCACAACACTAATTGGCCTTCGCGAACTCTCGTACCATCCCGTGCTCGACACTCGTTATAGCATTCGGACCAGAAAAGCTACCAGATCAGTACCAGAGGTGGCGGAATTACTGACGTCTCTTACTTAAGTCATCCATCCATCCATTAGCTTCCGCTTTATCCTCTATTTGGGTCGTGGGGGGGGGGGGGTCCTCATGCCCATCCAGGGGAGAACGTCTCGGGCGCTGGGCAGATACACCCAGGACAGGGCGCCAATCTATCACTGGACACACACTCACTCACACAGACACACTCTATATGGGGCAATTTGGAGAACTCAATTGACTTGATCCATGTTTTTGGACTGTGGGGGAAACCGGAGAACCCGGAGGAAACCCACATGGACACGGGGAGAACATGAAACTCCACCCAGATGGGGAATCGAACCGGAAATCCCTAGCGCTGAGAGGAGAACATGCCAACCACTAAGCCACCGTGCCGCCCTGTCTGCTAAATGACCAAATGGAAATGGAAATGTATGACTTAAGTAGGGCGGCACGGTGGCTTAGTGGTTGGCATGTTCTCCTCTTAGCGCTAGGGATTCCCGGTTCGAATCCCCATCTGGGTGGAGTTTCCATGTTCTCCCCGTGTCCGCGTGGGTTTCCTCCGGGTTCTCCGGTTTGCTCCCACAGTCCAAAAACATGGATCAAGGTCAACTGAATTTTTCAAATTGCCCAATTGCCCAAAAGAAATATGTGTTTGTTCAAGTTTAAGTAATTTATTAATAGAGCTTTTTATAATAGTACATTGTCACAAAGCAGCTTTACAGAGTTATAAACCTTTAAACCCCCAAAGAGCAAGCTGAAGAGACAGTGGCAAGACAAAACTCCCTGTTATGTTATTATTTTAAGGAAGGAACCTTGTGAGGACCAAGACTCAGTGGGGGACTCATCCTCCTTGAGCGGGGGGGCAGCATCAACAGTGTAGAACACTAATGTACAGATTGTGTGATGATCATGTGACCTGTATTTAACAAATGGACCCCCACTGTATTTAAGTCCATTGACCCCCCCCCCCCCTCCCCCCGGGGAGCAACGGGGGGTGGGGGTTCCCCATGCCCATCCAGTGGAGAACGTTTCCGGCGCTGGGCAGATACACCCAGGACAGGGCGCCAATCTATCACTGGACACACTCACTCACACAGACACACTCTATAGGGGCAATTTATTCATTCATTCATTATCTTCCGCTTTATCCTCTATTAGGGTTGCGGTGGGGTTCCCCATGCCCATCCAGGGGAGAACGTCTCGGGCGTTGGCAGATACACCCAGGACAGGGCGCCAATCTATCACCGGACACTCACTCACTCACACAGACACACTCTATATGGGGCAATTTGGAGAACTCAATTGACTTGACCCATGTTTTTAGACTGTGGGAGGAAACCGGAGAACCCGTCAGAAACCCACGTGGACACGGGGAGAACATGAAACTCCACCCAGATGGGGACTCGAACCGGGAATCCCTAGCACTGAGAGGAGAACATGCCAACCACTAAGCCACCGTGCCGTGCCAAATTAGAGCATTCAATTGACCTTGAATCCATGTTTTTGGTTTGTAAGAGGAAACCGGAGAACGCGGTCGGAAACCCACGCGGAGACAGGGAGAACGTGGAAACTCCACCCAGATTGGGATTGGAACCTGGATCCCCAGTGCGGAGAGGAGAACATGCCAACCACTAAGCCCAGCACCATACCAGAACACGGTTCAGCTTTCAGAGCTGTGGATCCCGAGCCTGAGGAAGATGTTTGTAGCGGTCGTCATGGTGACACGCCGTGTTTGGGTTCATCATTTGGTCCTCAATAAAAGCCAGCGATGTTTTGCTGTCATGTCCCACCTCAGTTAGTGCGCGTGAGGGAGAACAGATACACAAACACTTGGCTCGCGCCGCTGATGGGATGGAGGCCGTTCCGCTGGGGAGGGGGAGAGGTCCCCATCCCAATTTGTCTTGGGATTCGGGTGTAATGGCTAAGAATGTGAAATCACAGCCAGTTCTGTCATCTGTTTCAGAGTTCAGAGCAACAGCTTCAGGCCATGAATCAGAGCAACAAAGTCTTCCTCTACTGCGCCTTCCTCGACTACAGGTACGTCTCTCTCACTTAAATCTTCCATCCATCCATTATCTTCGGGGGGGGGGGTTCCCCATGCCCATCCAGGGGAGAACGTTTTGGGCGCTGGGCAGATACACCCAGGACAGGACGCCAATCTATCACTGGACACACACTCACTCACACAGAAACACTCTATATGGGGCAATTTGGAGAACTCAATTGACTTGATCCATGTTTTTGGACTGTGGGAGGAAACCGGAGAACCCGGAGGAATCCCACACGGACACGGGGAGAACATGGAAACTCCACCCAGATGGGGATTCGAACCGGGAATCCCCAGCGCTGATTTATTATCTTCCACTTTATCCTCTATTAGGGTCGTGGGGGGGGGTTCCCCATGCCCATCCAGGGGGGAACGTTTCGGGCGCTGGGCAGATACACCCAGGACAGGACACCAATCTATCACTGGGCACACACTCACTCACACACACACTCTGTAGGGGCAAATTATTCATTCATTCATTATCTTCCGCTTTATCCTCTATTAGGGTCGTGGGGTGGGGGGGGTTCTCCATGCCCATCCAGGGGAGAACGTTTCGGGCGCTGGGCAGATACACCCAGGACAGGACACCAATCTATCACAATCTATCTATCAGAGTGTGTTTCCCACAGTCCAAAAACATGGATCAACCCCCCCCCCCCCCCCCCCTTCCCATGACCCTAGTACAAGATAAAGTGGAAGACTGTGGGAGGAAACCGGAAAACCCGGAGGAAACCCACGCGGACACAGGCAGAACATGGAAACTACACCCAGGTTGAGATTCGAACCAGGAGTTTCCGTGTTCTTCCCGTGTCCACATGGGTTTCCTCCGGGTTCTCCGGTTTCCTCCCACAGTCCAAAAACATGGATCAAGTCAATTGAATTCTCCAAATTGCCCCATATAGAGTGTGTTTGTGTGAGTGAGTGTGTGTCCAGCGATGGATTGGTGCCCTGTCCTGGGTGTATCTGAAACGTTCTCCCCTGGATGGGCATGGGGAACCCCCCCGTGACCCTCATAGAGGATAAAGCGGAAGATAATGGATTAATTAATTAATGAAAGCCAGGCGGCACGGTGGTTTAGTGGTTAGCATGTTCTCCTCTCAGCTCTAGGGATTCCCGGTTCGAATCCCAATCTGGGTGGAGTTCCCATGTTTTCCCGTTGTCTGTGTGGGTTTCCTCCGGGTTCTCCGGTTTCCTCCCACAGTCCAAAAACATGGATCAAGTCAATTGAATTCTCCAAATTGCCCCATATAGAGTGTGTCTGTGTGAGTGAGTGTGTGCCCAGTGATAGATTGACGTCCTGTCCTGGGTGTATCTGCCCAGCACCCGAAATGTTCTCCCCTGGATGAGCATGGAAAACCCCCCCGCGACCCTAATAGAGGATAATATATATATCTATATGTCCTGAAATTTGTATCTGAAATCAGATCTGAATGATATCTGAATCTGGGGCGTCTTGGGCGCTGGGCAGATACACCCAGGACAGGGCGCCAATCTATCACCGGACACACACTCACTCACACAGACACACTCTATATGGGGCAATTTGGAGAACTCAATTGACTTGATCCATGTTTTTTGGACTGTGGGAGGAAACCGGAGAACCCGTCAGAAACCCACGTGGACACGGGGAGAACATGAAACTCCACCCAGATGGGGACTTGAACCGGGAATCCCTAGCGCTGAGAGGAGAACATGCCAACCACTAAGCCACCGTGCCGCCCGGGGCAAATTAGAGCATTCAATTGACCTTGAATACATGTTTTTGGACTGTGGGAGGAAACCGGAGAACCCGTCGGAAGAGAGCAGAGCAGCTCTGCAGTTTTTTTTAATTGCAGTGAAATTAAATCGTAAGTTTGTAGATGAAGAAGAAAGTTCCAGCCTCAGTTAAAAGAAAAGTTTGCTTTTATGATGATCGTGCCTGCGCCAGGTTCTAAGCCAGGAAATCCAGCTACAAGGCAGGACTTTCTCTTTAATGCTCTTCCCTCTTCACCGCTGGGCAAAAATGATTTTGATGGGGTAACTGATCTCAGTCTCACCGTTTCATGTGTGATGTCATGTATGAATTAAAATATTTCTACTTTTTTTTTTCTAGTAGCGATTTGGTTAAAGAGCAAGTGGAGAACTTGAAAATGATAATTTATTATTATTTATTATAATTTAAGATCCGGCGGCACGGTGGCTTAGTGGTTAGCATGTTCTCCTCTCAGCACTAGGGATTCCCGGTTCGAATCCCAATCTGGGTGGAGTTTCGATGTTCTCCCCGTGTCCGCGTGGGTTTCCTCCAGGTTCTTCGGTTTCCTCCCACAGTCCAAAAACATGGATCAAGTCAATTGAGTTCTCGAGATTGCCCCATATGGAATGTGTGTGTGTCTGTGTGAGTGAGTGTGTGTCCAGCGATAGATTGGCGCCCTGTCCTGGGTGTATCTGCCCAGCGCCTGAGACGTTCTCCCCTGGATGGGCATGTGGAACCCCCCCCCCCCAATAGAGGATAAAGCGGAGGATAATGAATGAATGAATATTAAATGTATGTTTGAGGGAAAAAAAGGGCGGCACGGTGGCTTAGTGGTTGGCATGTTCTCCTCTCAGCACTAGGGATTCCCGGTTCGAATCCCCATCTGGGTGGAGTTTCCATGTCCTTCCCGTGTCCGCGTGGGTTTCCTCCGGGTTCTCCGGTTTCCTCCCACAGTCCAAAAACATGGATCAAGTCAATTGAGTTCTCCAAATTGCCCCATATAGAGTGTGTCTGTTTGAGTGAGTGTGTGTCCAGTGATTGATTGGCATCCTGTCCTGGGTGTATCTGCCCAGCGCCCGAGACGTTCTCCCCTGGATGGGCATGGGGAACCTCACCGCGACCCTAATAGAGGATAAAGTAGAAGATACTGAATGTATGTTTGAGGAAACTCATTATTTAAGTTTTGGGGGGGGGGGGGTTCCAACTGCAGATACACTCAAAATAGGTTGCTAATCTATTGCTGGGTACACTCACTCACACAGACACACTCTATATGGGGCAATTTGGAGAATTCAATTGACTTGATCCATGTTTTTGGACTGTGGGAGGAAACCGGAGAACCCGGAGGAATCCCACACGGACATGGGGAGAACATGGAAACTCCACCCAGATCGGGATTCGAACCGGGAATCCCTAGAGCTGAGAGGAGAACATGCCAACCACTAAGCCACCGTGCCGCCCTTTTTTTTCCCTCAAACATACATTTAATATTCATTCATTCATCCATTATCTTCTGCTTTATCCTCTATTAGGGTCGCGGGGGGGTTCTCCATGCCCATCCAGGGGAGAACGTCTCGGGCGCTGGGCAGATACACCCAGGACAGGACGCCAATCTATCACTGGACACACACTCACTCACACAGACACATTCTATATGGGGCAATTTGGAGAATTCAATTGACTTGATCCATGTTTTTGGACAGTGGGCGGAAACCGGAGAACCCGGAGGAATCCCACACGGACACGGGGAGAACATGGAAACTCCACCCAGATCGGGATTCGAAACGGGAATCCCTAGCGCTGAGAGGGATTCTTTAAAACAAGAAGAAAAAAAAATAGAGGAATGGAATCATTCTATCTGTAAAGAGGTTTTCTGAAAGCTCCTGTGGGTTCCGTCCTGATACTTTTGCTCAATCCTATAAACCCAGGAATGATGGCTCAGAAGCTTTCAGGATTTCTGCAGATTGAATTTAACGTCAAACTAAACCCTTAGTCTTTCCATTCTTACGGACTGTTGGAAAGCTTGCTTGCCTTTTATTTATTAAGGGGAAAGAGAAGCAATAAAGCCCAATTACCCCAGCCAGGGTTCGAGAGCTGGAGCGCCGTAAATCAGGAGGAGGACGGCGTGTTTGCTTTGGATGGAGGACACTTCCTTCCTTCCTCTCCCGCTCGTCCCGGGCTTTTACTTTGTCCTCTGGGGTATTTACCAAATTTTTGAAGATGAAGAGGAGAGGCAGTCATGGGCTCGTGAAGGGCAGTGGGGCAGTCATGGGCTTGTGAAGGGGCAGTCATGGGCTTGTGAAGGGCAGTGGGGCAGTCATGGGCTTGTGAAGGGCAGTCATGGGCTTTTACTTTTTCTTCTGGGGTATTTACCAAATTTTATGAAGATGAAGAGGAGAGGCAGTCATGGGCTTGTGAAGGGCAGCCATAGGCATGTGAAGGGCAGTGGGGCAGTCATGGGCTTGTGAAGGGGCAGTCATGGGCTTGTGAAGGGCAGTGGGGCAGTCATGGGCTTGTGAAGGGCAGTCATGGGCTTGTAAAGGGAAGTCATGGGCTTGTGAAGGGCAGTCATGGGCTTGTGAAGGGGCAGTCATGGGCTTGTGAAGCATTCATGGGCTTGTGTCAAGGCTTGGGGCAGTCATGGGCTTGTGAAGGGGCAGTCATGGGCTCGTGAAGGGGCAGTCATGGGCTCGTGAAGGGGCAGTCATGGGCTTGTGAAGGGGCAGTCATGGGCTTGTGAAGGGGCAGTCATGGGCTTGTGAAGGGGCAGTCATGGGCTTGTGAAGGGGCAGTCATGAGCTTGTGAAGGGCAGTCATGGGCTTGTGAAGGGCAGACATGGGCTTGTGAAGGGCAGTCATGGGCTTGTGAAGGGCAGTCATGGGCTTGTGAAGGGCAGTGGGGCAGTCATGGGCTTGTGAAGGTGTAGTCATGGGCTTGTGAAGGGCAGTGGGGCAGTCATGGGCTTGTGAAGGGCAGTCATGGGCTTGTGAAGGTGTAGTCATGGGCTTGTGAAGGGCAGTCATGGGCTTGTGAAGGGCAGTCATGGGCTTGCGAAGGGCAGTCATGGGCTTTTACTTTTTCTTCTGGGGTATTTACCAAATTTTATGAAGATGAAGAGGAGGAGCAGTCATGGGCTTGTGAAGGGGCAGTCATGGGCTTGTGAAGGGCAGTGGGGCAGTCATGGGCTTGTGAAGGGGCATTCATGGGCTTGTGAATGGGCAGTCTTGGGCTTGTGAAGGGGCAGTCTTGGGCTTGTAAAGGGAAGTCATGGGCTTGTGAAGGGGCAGTCATGGGCTTGTGAAGGGCAGTCATGGGCTTGTGAAAGGGCAGTCATGGGCTTGTGAAGGGCAGTCATGGGCTTGTGAAGGGGCAGTCATGGGCTTGTGAAGGGCAGTCATGGGCTTGTGAAGGGCAGTCATGGGCTTGTGAAGGGCAGTCATGGGCTTTTACTTTTTCTTCTGGGGTATTTACCAAATTTTATGAAGATGAAGAGGAGGGGCAGTCATGGGTTTGTGAAGGGGCAGTCATTGGCTTGTGAAGGGCAGTGGGGCAGTCATGGGCTTGTGAAGGGCAGTCTTGGGCTTGTAAAGGGAAGTCATGGGCTTGTGAAGGGGCAGTCTTGGGCTTGTAAAGGGAAGTCATGGGCGTGTGAAGGGGCAGTCATGGGCTTGTGAAGAGACAGTCATGGGCGTGTGAAGGGGCAGTCATGGGCTTGTGAAGGGCAGTCATGGGCTTGTGAAGTGGCAGTCATGGGCTTGTGAAGGGCAGTCATTGGCTTGTGAAGGGCAGTGGGGCAGTCATGGGCTTGTGAAGGGCAGTCTTGGGCTTGTAAAGGGAAGTCATGGGCTTGTGAAGGGGCAGTCATGGGCTTGTGAAGGGCAGTCATGGGCTTGTGAAGGGGCAGTCATGGGCTTGTGAAGGGGCAGTCATGGGCTTGTGAAGGGGCAGTCATGGGCTTGTGAAGGGGCAGTCATGGGCTTGTGAAGGGCAGTCATGGGCTTGTGAAGGGGCAGTCATGGGCTTGTGAAGGGGCAGTCATGGGCTTGTGAAGGGCAGACATGGGCTTGTGAAGGGCCAGTCATGGGCTTGTGAAGGGCAGTCATGGGTTTGTGAAGGGCAGTCATTGGCTTTTACTTTTTCTTCTGGGGTATTTACCAAATTTTATGAAGATGAAGAGGAGGGGCAGTCATGGGCTTGTGAAGGGCAGTCATGGGCTCGTGAAGGGCAGAGGGGCAGTCATGGGCTTGTGAAGGGCAGTCATAGGCTTGTGAAGGGCAGTGGGGCAGTCATGGGCTTGTGAAGGGTAGTCATGGGCTTGTGAAGGGGCAGTCATGGGCTTGTGAAGGGGCAGTCATGGGCTTGTGAAGGGGCAGTCATGGGCTTGTGAAGGGGCAGTCATGGGCTTGTGAAGGGGCAGTCATGGGCTTGCGAAGGGCAGTCATGGGCTTGTGAAGGGCAGTCATGGGCTTTTACTTTTTCTTCTGGGGTATTTACCAAATTTTATGAAGATGAAGAGGAGGAGCAGTCATGGGCTTGTGAAGGGGCAGTCATGGGCTTGTGAAGGGCAGTGGGGCAGTCATGGGCTTGTGAAGGGGCATTCATGGGCTTGTGAAGGGGCATTCATGGGCTTGTGAAGGGCAGTCATGGGCTTTTACTTTTTCTTCTGGGGTATTTACCAAATTTTATGAAGATGAAGAGGAGGGGCAGTCATGGGCTTGTGAAGGGCAGTCATGGGCTCGTGAAGGGCAGAGGGGCAGTCATGGGCTTGTGAAGGGGCAGTCATGGGCTTGTGAAGGGGCAGTCATGGGCTTGTGAAGGGCAGTCATTGGCTTTTACTTTTTCTTCTGGGGTATTTACCAAATTTTTGTGAAGGGGCAGTCATGGGCTTGTGAAGGGCAGTCATTTTTCGTGAAGGCAGAGGGGCAGTCTGGGCTTTGTGAAGGGCAGTCATTTTGGGCTTGTGAGGCAGGGGGCAGTCATGGGCTTGTGAAGGGGCAGTCATGGGCTCGTGAAGGGGCAGTCATGGGCTCGTGAAGGGGCAGTCATGGGCTTGTGAAGAGGCAGTTATGGGCTTGTGGTTAAGGAACCCTAACTTTGGAACCCTAACCCGGTTCAATTCCCTATCCCACCAAGTACCATGGCTTAAGTGCCCTTGGGGAAAGGTACCTAACCCCAATTGCTCCCTGGGCGCTGTATTCAAGGCTGCTCACCTCTCACACTTCACCGGTGTGTGTGTGTGTGTGTGTGTGTGTGTGTGTGTGCGTGTGTGTGTGTGTATGTGTGTGTGTGTGTGTGTGTGTGTGTGTGTGTGTGTGTGTGTGTGTGTGTGTGTTTCACTAAGGGAGGAATGTCTGCGCTTCGAACACGAATGAATTACGGCTGAAAATCACGAGTCTGTATCCAATCACTGAATTTGAGTTTCAGACATGTCTGATAGTTTTATGTGTGTGTTCATGTGTGTGTGTGTGTGTGTGTGTGTGTGTGTGTGTGTGTGTGTGTGTGTGTGTGTGTGTGTGTGTGTGTGTGGTTGGTAGCTATCAGGCATATGCTTTTAATATTATAAGTGATTGTTGATTTAACCATGTAGGGCAAACGCTACACCAAGAATACAGGTTTGAGATTCTTGGCTAACGCCATGACCGAGCCGGCGTGCTGATGACCCCGGCGAAGAGTTTCACATTCACAGAAAACAGAACGCAAAGCACTGTGAGGAGCGTTCTCCACGTTCTATTTATTTGGAACGGTAGGACACAAAACAGTACCGGCAGAACGATGGGCGATGGGTGGCCTGTCCACAAGTGGACCTCTCTCTCTCTCTTTCTCTCGCTCTCTCTCTCTGTCGCTCTCGCTCACTCTCACTCTCTCTCTCTTGCTCTTTCTCTCTCTCTCTCGCTCTCGCTTGCTCTCTCTCTCTCTCTGTCTCTCTCTGTCTCTCTCTCTCTGTCTCTCTCTCTCTGTCTCTCGCTCTTGCTTGCTCTCTCTCGCTCTTGCTTGCTCTCTCTCTCTCGCTCTCTCTCTCTCTGTCTCTCTCACTCTCGCTCTCTCACTCTCTCTCTCTCTCTGTTTCTCTGCTCTGGGCTCTGAAGGGTCACCTCTCACTCTCTCTCCTCTTGCTCTTTCCTCTCTCTCTCTCTCGCGCAGTTCTGGGCTTGCTCTCTCTCTCTCTCTCTGTCTCTCTCTGTCTCTCTCTCTCTGTCTCTCTCTGTCTCTCTCTCTCTGTCTCTCGCTCTTGCTTGCTCTCTCTCGCTCTTGCTTGCTCTCTCTCTCTCGCTCTCTCTCTCTCTCTGTCTCTCTCACTCTCGCTCTCTCACTCTCTCTCTCTCTCTGTTTCTCTCTCTCTGTCCTTCTCTCTCTCTCTCTCTCTCTCTCTCTCGCTCACTCTCTCGCTCTTGCTCGCTCTTTCTCTCTCGCTCTTTCTCTCACTCTGTCTGTCTCTCTCTGTCTCTCTCTCTCTGTCTCTCTCTGTCTCTCTCTCTCTGTCTCTCGCTCTTGCTTGCTCTCTCTCGCTCTTGCTTGCTCTCTCTCTCTCGCTCTCTCTCTCTCTGTCTCTCTCACTCTCGCTCTCTCACTCTCTCTCTCTCACTCTGTCTGTCTCTCTCTGTTTCTCTCTCTCTGTCCTTCTCTCTCTCTCTCTCTCTCGCTCACTCTCTCGCTCTTGCTCGCTCTCTCTCTCTCGCGCTCTTTCTCTCGCTTGCTCTCTCTCTCTCACGCTCTCTCTCTGTCTCTCTCTCTGTCTGTCTCTCGCTCTCACTTGTTTTCTCTCTCGCGCTCGCTTGCTCTCTCTCTCGCTCTCTCTCGCTTGCTCTCTCTCTCTCTCTCTGTCTCTCTCTTGCTTGCTCTCTCTCTCGCTCTCGCTTGCTCTCTCTCTCACTCTCACTTGCTCTCTCTCGCTCTTGCTTGCTCGCTCTCGCTTGCTCTCTCTCTCTCTCTCACGCTCTCTCTCTCTCTCTGTCTCTCTCACTCTCGCTCTCTCTCACTCTCTCTCTCTGTCTCTCTCTCTGTTTCTCTCTCTCTGTCTCTCTCTCTCTCGCTTGCTCTCTCGCTCACTCTCTCGCTCTTGCTCGCTCTCTCTCTTTCGCTCTGTCTCTCTCTCGCTTGCTCTCTCTCTCTGTCTGTCTCTCTCACTCTCGCTTGCTCGCTCTCTCTCTCACTCTCGCTCTCTCTCTCTCGCTCTCTCTCTCACTCTCGTTCTCTCTCACTCTCTCTCTCTGTCTCTCTGTCTCTCTCGCTCTTTCTCTCACTCTGTCTCTCTCTCTGTTTCTCTCTCTCTGTCCTTCTCTCTCTCTCTCTCTCTCTCGCTCACTCTCTCGCTCTTGCTCGCTCTCTCTCTCTCGCGCTCTTTCTCTCTCTCGCTTGCTCTCTCTCTCTCACGCTCTCTCTCTGTCTCTCTCTCTCTCTCTCTGTCTGTCTCTCGCTCTCACTTGCTTGCTCTCTCTCGCGCTCGCTTGCTCTCTCCCTCGCTCTCTCTCTCTCGCTTGCTCTCTCTCTCTCTCTCTCTCTCTGTCTCTCTCTTGCTTGCTCTCTCTCTCGCTCTCTCTCGCTCTCGCTTGCTCTCTCTCTCGCTCTCACTTGCTCTCTCTCTCAGCTCTCTCGCTCACTCGCTCGCTCTCGCTTGCTCTCTCTCTCTCTCTCACGCTCTCTCTGTCTCTCTCTCTCACTGCTCTCGCTCTCTCTCACTCTCCTCTCTCTGTCTCTCTCTCTGTTTTCTCTCTCTCTCTCTCTCTCTGTCTCTCTCTCTCTCGCTTGCTCTCTCGCTCTCGCTCACTCTCTCGCTCTTGCTCGCTCTCTCTCTTTCGCTCTGTCTCTCTCTCGCTTGCTCTCTCTCTCTCTCTGTCTGTCTCTCTCACTCTCGCCTGCTCGCTCTCTCTCTCTCTCTCGCTCTCTCTCTCTCGCTCTCTCTCTCACTCTCGTTCTCTCACTCTCTCTCTCTGTCTCTCTGTCTCTCTCTGTCTCTTTCTCTCTGTCTCTCTCTCTCTCTCTCTCTCTCTCTCGCTCGCTCGCTCGCTCACTGTTCAGTGTAAGCTGTTATTGGATGTTTGTTTAAATGAGGAAGGCCTCAGCATGCATACCTGGTTTCATGTTTGTTTAAGACGTGTCAGGTATTTGTGAGTCTGCTTAGCGTTCTGTACCGGAGAGCTTTGATAGATCGGTACACATCGTAATTTCTTCGGAACACGGAATAGATGGATGTTTCCTTGATCGGTGACCCACACTGCTCATACTCGTCTCCTGATCTGAGATCTTCTGACCGATTCCTCATCAACATTTAAATCTAGACTTAATCTAAAACTTTAATCTTAATCCAACATCACTTAAGTGTGAGAGTATAGTATCAATCAATAAGGTAGTAATAAGGTACGAGAGGGGGGCGACACAGTATGGCATGTTCTCCTCTCAGCAGTGGGGATTCCCAGGAGTTTCCATGTTTTCCCCGTGTCCGCGTGGGTTTCCTCCGGGTTCTCCGGTTTCCTCCCACAGTCCAAAATCATGGATCAATTCAATTGAGTTCTCCAAATTGCCCCATATAGAGTGTGTCTGTGTGAGTGAATGTGTGTCCAGTGATAGATTGGCGCCCTGTCCTGGGTGTATCTGCCCAGCGCCCAAAATGTTCTCCCCTGGATGGGCATGGGGAACCCCCCCACAACCCAAGTAGGGGATTAAGGTAAAGATAATAAAATAATAATTAAAATAATTAATGCTACAAATTGCCCCATATAGAGTGTGTCTGTGTGTGTGAGTGTGTGTCCAGTGATAGATTGGTGTCCTGTCCTGGGTGTATCTGCCCAGCGCCCGAAACGTTCTCCCCTGGATGGGCATGGGGAACCCCACCCTCGACCCTAGAAGAGATAAAGCGGAAGATAATGGATGGATAGATGGGTACCGGAGGGCGGGGCTTTATGGTGAATAAATTACAAAAAAAGAGGTATAGGTGGGGGCGGCACGGTGGCTTAGTGGCTTAGCATGTTCTCCTCTCAGCGCTAGGGATTCCCGGTTCGAATCCCAATCTGGGTGGAGTTTCCATGTTCTCCCCGTGTCCGCGTGGGTTTCCTCCGGGTTCTCCGGTTTCCTCCCACAGTCCAAAAACATGGCTCAAGGTCAACTGAATTCTCCAAATTGCCCCATATAGAGTGTGTTTGTGTGAGTGAGTGTGTGTCCAGTGATATATTGGCGCCCTGTCCTGGGTCTATCTGCCCAGCGCCCGAAACGTTCTCCCCTGGATGGGCATGGGAACCCCCCCACGACCCTAATAGAGGATAAAGCGGAAGATAATGAATGAATGAATGAATCACAATCTCGTTTGTCTTATTGCTTTTAAAAAACAGTTATTAAAACAAAAACGTTTATTAAAAACAAAAACTGGACTTTTGCGATGTTATTTAGTCCGTTTTTTAAAGTGAATGCTGATCGCTGAGTAACAGAATTCCAGTTTCTTTATCAATCAAATACTGCTATCTAGTGGCCAAATTACAGAACGCAGATTATAAAATATATCGGAACATTTAATGTATATCCATTCAGTTATCTGGCGCCCCACATTGGGCTACTGTGGCGCCCCACAATGTGGGATTGGGCTACTTTGCGTACTACCAGCGGTACCACAGTTTAGGAACCTCTGTGCTTTATAAATAAACGTACTCGTTTGTGTTGCAGTTCTATTGAAGGTGTTTGGGCAAACGACGGCTGCATCAGAACCGGCGGCAACCTTTCCTACTCCGTCTGCATGTGCAACCACCTGACCAACTTCGCCATCCTCATGCAGGTTGTTCCTATGGAGGTGAGTACATGTAATATTAAAACAATGAGGCACGAGAGAACTAACACTCCACTTTTCCGTGATTTACTCACAATAACGCACAATGTGGCAGCAAGGGGGCTTAGTGGTTACCACGTTTTCCTCTCAGTGTTTGGGATCCAGGTTTGAGTCCCAATCTGGGTGGAGCTTCCATGTTCTCCCCGTGTCTGTGGGGGTTTCCTACGGGTTCTCTGCTTGTCTCTCACAGGTAAATTGAATTCTCCAAATTGCTCTATATAGAGTGTCTGTGTGAATAGATTGGTGTCCTGTCCTGGGTGTATCTGCCCAGCACCCGAAACGTTCAGTCCCCCCCCCCCCCCCCCGCGACCCTAATAGAGATTTAAGCTCACTCACACAGACACACTATATATGGGGCAATTTGGAGAATTCAATTGACTTGCTCCATGTTTTTGGACTGTGGGAGGAAACCAGAGAACCCGGAGGAAACATCATGCAGACACGGGGAGAACATGGAAACTCCACCCAGATGGGGATTCGAACCGGGAATCCCTAGTGCTGAGAGGAGAACATGCTAAGCCACCGTGCTGCCTAATCAGTGCTTTATATATATATATATATATATATATAAAACGGGTGGCATGGTGGCTTAGTGGTTAGCACGTTCGCCTCTCAGCGCTAGGGATTCCCGGTTCGAATCCTCATCTGGGATCATCGTTTCCATGTTCTCCCCGTGTCTGCATGGGTTTTCCTCCGGGTTTTCTGGTTTCCCCCCACAGTCCAAAAACATGGATCAAGTCAATTGAATCTCCAAATTGCCCCAAATAGAGTGTGTCTGTGTGAGTGAGTGTGTGCCCGGCGATGGATTGGCGTCCTGTCCTGGGTGTATCTGCCCAGCACCCGAGACGTTCTCCCCTGGATGGGCATGGGGAACCCCACCACGACCCTAGTAGAGGATATAGTGTAAGATAATGGATGGAACTGTTGTGAGGGCGGCATGGTGGCTTAGTGGTTGGCATGTTCTCCTCTCAGCACTAGGGATTCCCCGTTCGAATCCCAATCTGGGTGGGGTTTCCATGTTCTCCCCGTGTCTGCGTGATGTTTCCTCCGGGTTCTCCGGTTTCTCCCCACAGTCCAAAAACATGGATCAAGTCAATTGAATTCTCAAAAAATTGCCCCATATAGAGTGTGTCTGTGTGAGTGAGTGTGTGCCCAGCGATGGATTGGTGTCCTGTCCTGGGTGTATCTGCCCAGCGCCCGAGACGTTCTCCCCTGGATGGGCATGGGGAACCCCCCCCCCCCATCTCGCGACCCTAATAGAGGATAAAGCGGAAGATAATGAATGAATGAATGACTGACCCACAGCATTGGGTTTCCTCTGGATGTTCAGTTCTGAGCTGTTAGCCAACCAGAACGTTTTACAGCCTCCATAGAATTTAATGGCTGTAAATCTGACGTCATTGTTTTACGGAATCCAAAGCTCTCTGTGAACTGTACGCTTTATTCCAGCGCGTAACGGATCCGACAGTAATGATGCGTTTCGACCTGAACCTCCTCTCTGCTTTCACTCGTTAGTGAGCTCGGCTATTTTCTTATTAATTCATCGACGTTATTTCCCGTGTTTTGTTGTTGAGACAAAGCAGACTCCATCAGCGTCGCCTCATTATTTCAATTGGTTCATGAGAAAACGTGGAAATGAAATATGAAGACTTCAAGATGTTAAGAATTATGCAACTATACATTTATATTTAGTTATTTAACAAATGAGAAAACAACACAAGTCTGTCGTTTAAGGAAAAAACAGCTACTCTGTACAATAATAAAACCTGATCATTATCCGAATAATTATTATTCTTTTATTCATCCATTATCTTTCACTTCATCCTCTATTAGGGTCGTGGGGGGGGGGGGGGTTCCCTATGCCCATCCAGGGGAGAACGTTTCGGGCGCTGGGCAGATTCACCCAGGACAGGGCGCCAATCTATCACTGAACACACACTCACTCACACAGACACACTCTATATGGGGCAATTTGGAGAATTCAATTGACCTTGATCCATGTTTTTGGACTGTGTGAGGGAACCAGAGAACCCGCAGGAAACCCATGCGGGCACGGGGAAAACATGGAAACTCCACCCAGATGGGGATTCGAACCTGGAATCCCTAGAGCTGAGAGGAGAACATGCCAATCACTAACCCACTGTGCCACTCTTAATTTTTCATCTATCCATTATCTTCAGCTTTATCCTCTACTAGGGTCGGGGGGGGTTCCCCATGCCCATCCAGGGGAGAACGTTTTGAGCGCTGGGCAGGTACATCCAGGACAGGGCGCCATCTATCAC
Organism: Corydoras sp. C115; assembly: GCA_019802505.1. Classification (NCBI taxonomy): domain Eukaryota; kingdom Metazoa; phylum Chordata; class Actinopteri; order Siluriformes; family Callichthyidae; genus Corydoras; species Corydoras sp. C115. The sequence continues at coordinate 60,540 of JAFMOC010000702.1, forward strand.
TGAACACACACTCACTCACACAAACACATACACACTCTATATGGGGCAATTTAGAGCATTCAATTTACCTTGAATCCATGTTTTTGGACTGTGGGAGGAAACCGGAGAACCCAGAGGAAGCCCACGTGGACATGGGGAGAACATGGAAACTCGTCCCAGATTGGGATTTGAACCTGGAATCCCCAGTGCTGAGAGGAGAACATGCTAAATACTAAGCCACCATGCCACTCTTAATTTTCCATCCATCTATTATCTTACACTTTATCCTCTACTAGGGTCGTGGGGTGGGGGTGGGGGGGGTTCCCCATGCCCATCCAGGGGAGAACGTTTTGGGCGCTGGGCAGATACACCCAGGAGAGGGCGCCAATTTATCGCTGGACACACACTCACTCACACACACACACTCTATATGGGGCAATTTGGAGAATTCAATTGACCTTGATCCATGTTTTTGGACTGTGGGAGGGAACCGGAGAACCCGGAGGAAACCCATGCGGACACGAGGAATACATGGAAACTCCACCCAGATTGGTATTCGAACCTGAATCCTTAGCGCTGAGAGGAGAACATGCTAACCACTAAGCCACAGTGCCGCCCTTGTGGAAGCGATGTGTATTACTAGCTGATTTAACGTTTCGATTTTTAATTTTTATTTTTTTTGCTGACCAATAAGGTGACACGGTAACTGTCACTGGCGATGAGGGCAGGCAGGTGAGCATGGGGTTCTTCTCATGCTGTAACGACCACCTCCAGTGGCAGGGGCAGATGATTCAGGATCATCTGCCTCTTGGTTAATCGATGTGGTCAGATCTGAGATTGCCGTCTCCTTAGTGGTCTACCAATAAGGTTAGAACAGGGAGAGCTGGAGTCCTCGAACCTGGGTGTGTGTTGGGACGCATGGGGAGAGCGAGAGGTTCAGGAATTTCTGTGGGGAACGTCGTGTGGTTGGCCGTGTGGTGAAGCCGAGCTTTATGGACATGAGTTTAAAGGTTCTGCTGGAACCACTACTGAAGATTTAACAGAGGTCTGCTATTTTAAACGGGTTTATTTTTAAATCAAGACGTTCTATTTAAGTAGATCCTTAAAAAATGTTCTTAGGCCAAAATGTATATAACTCACGTCATTATCTTCAGCTTAATCCTATACTAAGGTTGTTCTTGGAGGTTTGGGAGGGTTCCCATGTCAATCCAGGGAAATGGTTCCCCGTGGTTATCCAGGGGAGGGGTTCCCCATGTCTATCTAGGGGAGAGGTTCTCCATAAAGAACACAGGGACAGTTCCCGGTTCGAATCCCTATCTGGGTGGAGTTTCCATATTCTCCCCGTGTCCGCGTGGGTTTCCTCCGGGTTCTCCGGTTTCCTCCCACAGTCCAAAAACATGGATCAAGTCAATTGAGTTCTCCAAATTGCCCCATATAGAGTGTGTCTGTGTGAGTGAGTGTTTGTCCAGTGATAGATTGGCGTCCTGTCCTGGGTGTATCTGCCCAGCGCCCGAAACGTTCTCCCCTGGATGGGCATGGGGAACCCCCCCGCGACACTAATAGAGGATAAAGCGGAAGATAATGGATGGATGGATGTGCTCCTCTCAGCACTAGGGATTCCATGTTCTCCCCGTGTCCGCATGGGTTTCCTCTGGGTTCTCCGGTTTCCTCCCACAGTCCAAAAACATGGATCAAGTCAATTGAGTTCTCCAAATTGCCCCATATAGAGTGTGTCTGTGTGAGTGAGTGTGTGCCCAGTGATGGATTGGCGTCCTGTCCTGGGTGTATCTGCCCAGCGCCCGAAATGTTCTCCCCTGGATGGGCATGGGGAACCCCCCCCGACCCTAATAGAGGATAAAGCGGAAGATAATGAATGGATGGATAATTAAGTGTGGCCTGGTGACTTAGTGATTAGCATGTTCTCCTCTCAGCACTAGGGATTCCCGGGTGGAATCCCAGTCTGGGTGGAGTTTCCATATTCTCCCCATGTCCACGTGGGTTTCCTCTGGGTTCTCCGGTTTCCTCCCACAGTCCAAAAACATGGATCAAGTCAATTGAGTTCTCCAAATTGACCCATATAGAGTGTGTCTGTGTGAGTGAGTGTGTGTCCAGTGATAGATTGGCGTCCTGTCCTCGGTGTATCTGCCCAGCGCCCGAAACGTTCTCCCCTGGATGGGCATGGGAAATCCCCCCGCGACCCTAATAGACCCTGATAGAGGATAAAGCGGAAGATAATGGATGGATGGATGTTCTCCTCTCAGCACTAGGGATTCCATGTTCTTCCCGCGTCCGCGTGGGTTTCCTCCGGGTTCTCCGGTTTCCTCCCACAAGTCCAAAAACATGGATCAAGTCAATTGGATTCTCCAAATTGCCCCATATAGAGTGTGTCTGAGTGAGTGAGTGTGTGCCCAGTGATAGATTGGTGTCCTGTCCTGGGTGTATCAGCCCAGCGCCTGAAACGTTCTTCCCTGGATGGGCATGGGGAACCCCCCCCCGCGACCCTAGTAGACCCTAGTTTTAATTATAAAGCAGAAGATAATGGATGGATGGATCGTGATTTAATACTTTTGCCGCATCACCTTCTCCAGGGTTCCACCATTCCACTCCGGTTCATCCTCTGCTTGCTTTCTCAGATGTTAAGGTCAGGTCTCAAAAGGAATCTTAAAAAATCCACCCTGTCCCATCGCTGGAGTCGATGCTTCACTTAGTTTCCCATCGACACCGAGCCAAAACAACGTACCTTGTGATTGGCTGAATTGTTCCTAAATCGAATCGAGACCTTATATAGGAACATTCGAGACGGGGAGGAGAACATTTCCCCCGAGCAACAGAGCGGTTTTAGGTTAATACCTAATGTAAAGGTCAGTGTTGGGTGTAATGGCTCTCAGAGGAGCGCTGTGGCTGTGTGGGCGAGCCATGTGGACATGAGAGACGACCGAAGCACAGGTTCTCAATCCCCAGATCCCCAGACCAGATTGAGAACAATCTGAAGACTTTGTGACCTTTTGTGATCAGAATGGAACATCCCACTGATGTGGAAGTTAGGGCTGCAACAATGAATCGATAAAATCGATAAAAATCGATTATCCAAAGTATCGATAACGAATTTCCATTATCGATTCGTTGGGTCGCGCGATTTCCGCGTTACTCGTAATGTCGTAACCGCTTACCTCACCTGCAGCGCTTCAATAACGCTGGAAAATAATAGCGGGTTGAACAGAAGGAGGCGGAGTCTGCAAAACAAGTTGATAAATCGTAGAAATGAAACACAGCCAACGATGAAAAAAAACTTCTGTTTAAATTCAAACTGCGGGAGATTCACCTTCACGCAAATAAAGAACGTGGAACATACATTCATTCATTCATCCATTATCTTCCGCTTAATCCTCTATTAGGGTCGCGGGGGGTTCCCCATGCCCATCCAGGGGAGAACGTCTCGGGCGCTGGGCAGATACACCCAGGACAGGGCGCCAATCTATCACTGGACACACACTCACTCACACAGACACACTCTACATGGGGCAATTGGAGAACTCAATTTACTTGTTCCATGTTTTTGGACTGTGGGAGGAAAACGGAGAACCCGGAGGAAACCCACGTGTACACGGGGAGAACATGGAAACTCCACCCAGATGGGGATTCGAACCGGGAATCCCTAATGCTGAGAGGAGAATTTGCTAATCACTAAGCCACCATGCCTCATTCGTTCATCATTCATTCATTCATTCATTATCTTCCGCTTTATCCTCTATTAGGGTCGGGGGGGGTTCCCCATGCCCATTCAGGGGAGAACGTCTCGGGCGCTGGGCAGATAGACCCAGGACAGGGCGCCAATCTATCACTGGGGACACACTCACTCACTCACACAGACACACTCTATATGGGGCAATTTGGAGAATTCAATTGATTTGATCCATGTTTTTGGACTGTGGGAGGAAACCGGAGAACCGTTGCAGCCCTAGTGGAGGTTCAGTCCTCTGGTCCAGAGGTCCGAGGTGAACTCTGTCATCACTTAGACCTGATTCAGCAGAGATCCTAAACGTCGCCGGCCTGGAGGCTTTAATTACGGGTTCTCCACAGTTCTCCAGGCTGTAAGTGTACTGTCCTCTTGGTACTGAGGACAAAACATGAATTTAAAATAAATAGCTTGCTCTAAATTGCCCCTGTGTGTGTGTGTGTGTGTGTGTGTGTGTGTGTGTGTGTGTGTGTGTGTGTGTGTGTGTGTGTGTGTGTGTGTGGTGAGCAACGGATTGGACCTTGTCCATTACCCGAAATGTTCTCCCCGATGGTCATGGGGAACCCCCCACCCCCCCACCAAGACCCTAGTAGAGCAATAATAAAGATAATAACATAAGAATTCTGTACTACCAGTTTACCAAAATAGGTGGATTCAAGGTGAACTGGCGGCTCAAAATTGCCCCTATATAATTTATTACCTACGGATGATTACCATGATCGCTTAGTAGTTAGCATGTCCGCCTCCGCCTCTCAGCACGGGGGACCCAGGTTCGAATCCCAATCTGGGTGGAGATTTTATGTCCTCGCTGTATTCGATGGGGTTCTCCAGGTTCCCTCTTGCAGTCCAAAAAACATGGATTCAAGATGAATTAATTGCTAAATTGCCCCATATAGAGTGTGAATGTGTGTAGGAGTGTGTGCCCATTGGCATCCTGTCCTGGGTGTATCTTCCCAGCGCCTGAAATGTTCTCCCCTGGATGGGCATGAGGAACCCCCTCCCACCCCCCTTGACCATAGTAGAGGATTAAGTGGCAGATAATGAATTAATTATCCCTGTGTAGTGTGTACCCAGCGATAGATTGACCCTCTGTCCGGGTGTCCTGGTTGTCTGGGTGCCCATTGGTTGCCCCCCCCACCCCCACCCCCACCCCCACACACACACACACACACACACACACACAAACACACCCACAACCATAGCAGAACATTTAAATTGAATATATATATATATATATATGGCAGCAGGGTGGCTTAGTGGTTAACATGTTCTCCTCTCAGCACTAGAGATTCCTGGTTTGAATCCCAATCTGGGTGGAGTTTCCATGTTCTCCCTGTGTCTGCGTGGGTTTCCTCCGGGTTCTCCGGTTTCCTCCCACAGTCCAAAAACATGGATCAAGTCAATTGAGTTCTCCAAATTGCCCCATATAGAGTGTGTCTGTGTGAGTGAGTGTGTGCCCAGCGATGGATTGGCGTCATGTCCTGGGTGTATCTGCACAGCGCCCGAAACGTTCTCCCCTGGACGGACATGCGGAACCCCCCCCACGACCCTAATACAGGATTTAGTGGAAGATAATGGATGGATGATTATATATATATATATAGAGAGAGAGATAGAGCAAACATGCTAACCACTAAGCTGCCCTATTTACATATATATATTCATTCATCCATTCATTATCACCCGCTTTATCCTCTATTAGGGTCGCGGTGGGGTTCCCCATGCCCATCCAGGGGAGAACGTTTTGGGCGCTGGGCAGATACACCCAGGACAGGACGCCAATCCATCACTGGGCACACACTCACTCACACAGACACACTCTATATGGGGCAATTTGGAGAATTCAATTGACTTGATCCATGTTTTTGGACTGTGGGAGGAAACCGGAGAACCTGGAGGAAACCCATGCGGACACGGGGAGAACATGGAAACTCCACCCAGATGGGGATTTGAACCGGGAATCCCTAGTGCTGAGAGGAGAACATGCTAACCACTAAGCCACCGTGCCGCCTATATATATATATATATATATATATATATATATATATATATATATATATATATATATATATATATATATATATATTACACACACACCCACATGTTTAATTTCTGTGAATTTTGCACCACATTTAATAATTTTTGCACTTTTTTTATTGCAAATTAATCAGAAGTTGAAACTTCTGGCTGAATGCTTTGAAAGCTACCTGTGGGAGAACTGCTCAGGTTGATGTTGGCTCCGGTCGTCTCTAAGCTTCATCATGAGAGCGAATGCTGCGCGTGATGTTTAAAGCAGACACGTGCTTAATTTGTTTCGCAGTGTTTTTCGTCGGCATTTCTGTGATATTTTGCGGCGCTTAATTTGCTCGCAGTGTTACAGTTACGACAACATTTCTTTTTCCGAGGCGGTTGGGTCGGAATGAACCGGCCAGATGTTTAGATCAGTCAGCGTACAGAGTGAAATCTCTAATATAAATGGCTTCCTAATAACTTTAATCATGCAAAGAGACAAAAATAAAATGAATCATTTATATATATATATATATTGGGGTAAACGTGTCTAAAGCTAAGCCACCGTTCCGCCATATATCAATATATATATATATATATATATATATAGGGTGGCACTGTGGCTTTAGTGGTTGGCATGTTCTCCTCTCAGCACTAGGGATTCCCGGTTCAAATCCCAATCTGGGTGGAGTTTCCATGTTCTGCCCGTGTCCGTGTGGGTTTCCTCCAGGTTCTCCGGTTTCCTCCCACAGTCCAAAAACATGGATCAAGTCAATTGAATTCTCCAAATTGCCCCATATAGAGTGTGTTTGTGTGAGTGAGTGTGTGCCCAGCGATAGATTGGCGTCCTGTCCTGGGTGTATTTGCCCAGCGCCCGAGACGTTCTCCCCTGGATGGGCATGGGGAACCCCCCCCACGACCCTAATAGAGGATAAAGCGGAAGATAATGGATGGATGGATGGATGGATGGATATATATATATATATATATATATATATATATATATATATATATATATATATATATATATATATATAGGGCGGCATGGTGGCTTAGTGGTTGGCATGTTCTCCTCTCAGCTCTAGGGATTCCCAGTTCAAATCCCAATCTGGGTGGAGTTTCCATGTTCTCCCCGTGTCCGCGTGGGTTTCCTCCGGGTTCTCCGGTTTCCTCCCACAGTCCAAAAACATGGATCAAGTCAATTGAATTCTCCAAATTGCCCCATATAGAGTGTGTCTGTGTGAGTAAGTGTGTGCCCAGTGTTGGATTTGTGCCCTGTACTGGGTGTATCTGCCCAGCGCCCAAAATGTTCTCCCCTGGATACCACCACCACCCACCCCTCCCTGTAGAGGATTAATCTGAAGATACTGGATGGATTGTTCTGTGTGAATTTGATTCTTCAGCATTAATGCTAAACCCTCTGTTTTGTTCATTACAGCTCACTAAGGCTCATCAGTTTGCGCTGTCAACCATAACCTACGTGGGCTGCTCCATCTCCATCTTCTGCCTGGCCATCACCTTGGTCACATTCGCTATACTCTCGTGAGTATCCCACACCGCCGACAAGGTCCTCCAGCATTCAACAAAAATGCTTTCTGATATGTTTCGGTAATAAAAGCTTCCTGACCAAAATAAAAATGTTATCTGATCATCATGAAATCACCTGCCTACCTGAATATACTGAGGGACCGTGTTTATATTAGATTGTATTAGATTAGATTAGATTAGATTAGATTAGATTAGATTAGATTCAACTTTATTGTCATTGTGCAGAGTACAACTACAGGGCCAATGAAATGTAGTTAGCATCTAACCAGAAGTGCAATATATACATTATTTACATAAATTCAATTGACTTGATCCATGTTTTTGGACTGTGGGAGGAAACCGGAGAACCCGGAGGAAACCCACGCGGACACGGGGAGAACATGAAAACTCCACCCAGATGGGGATTCGAACCGGGAATCCCTAGCGCTGAGAGGCGAACGTGCTAAACACTAAGCCACCGTGCCGCCCAGTATACTATATATATATATATATAGATTTACATTTACATTTAGTCATTTAGCAGATGCTTTTATCCAAAGCGACTTACAAATGAGAACACCACAAGTCAGAAGCCATGGAGAAAACCAACTATACTGTAAGTTCATCATTTTTTTTTTTTTTTTTTTTATGACAGGTATTTGTTAAATAGATGCGTCTTAAGTAGTTTCTTAAAACTGTTTAGTGATTCTGCCTTACGGACAGAGTTGGGAAGATCGTTCCACCATTTTGCAGTGGTGAACGCCACAGAATGAGAATTAGCTCGTCGGTGAGGTGGAACCGCCAGGCGGCAATCAGTCACTGGAGCGAAGTGAACGAGTCGGAGTGTATTTTGAAAAGATAGAGTGACGGTAAGAGGGGGAAGATCCAGAAATGGTTCTGTATGCCAGAGTCAGTGACTTGTACTGAATGCGAGCAGCTACAGGGAGCCACTGGAGGGACATGAGTTCGCTTGGGCTGGTTAAACACGAGTCGGGCTGCAGAGTTTTGAATTAGTTGAAGAGGTCTGATGATATATATATATATGTTACAGGTGCCTGGGGCACCTGTCCCTCTTTTTGGGGTGTTAATTGTCTTAGCTGGGTGATTGGTTTGTTTTGTGCACGTGTTTAGTTGGTTTTGTGTTTAGTCTTCGTTTTCCTGTCAGTCGGCGCACGTCTTTGTTTGTGGTTTATTATGCCCCGTGTTACTTTGTTCGTTTGTTCCCCCTTTTCGTTGGTGTCCCATCACCAATTTTTATTAAATTCTACGTTTGGTTTTTATCCTGGTGTCTCACGGACTCTCCTTCCGCGTTCAACCACGTTGCGGCGCTGCGCATCTTCTCCGCGTGGGTCGTATTTCGTGGGAGCGTTTCCTCGGACCCACGCACGCTTTATTCCCTGCGTGGTCGGTACCCGGGAACGCTCACTAGGCGCGAGCGGTTGTACGCAATACCTCCGCGTAGCCGCCCTCCTCCGGGGAAGAACGGACATTGGTAACTATATATATATATATATAGTACTTCTTTTTAGATGCTAACTACATTTCATTGGCCCTATATATATATATATATATATATATGCTGGACAGAAATAAATGTCGTAACATTGAATAAGGTTTGTAAAACAATGGCACAGTAAAGTGGGTCATGATTAAAGGCAAAGAGATCCAAATGAATATTATGTGCTTGATTAATTGGCTACTTAATTGACATACTAATTTATTATTTGTGTTTAACTCACCCAGTAGGTCAATTATTAGCAGATTTGCATGTAATATTAGGGGATTTATATTCATATTATATTTATATTATATTTAATTGTTTGTGTGGTGTGTGTGTATGTGTGTGTGTGTGTGTGTGTGTGTGTGTGTTCCTCTAGTTCTGTGAGCACTATGCGAAACCAGCGCTACCACATCCATGCCAACCTGTCGTTTGCTATACTGGTGGCACAAATCTTCCTTCTCATCAGCTTCCGATTCGAACCCGGGACGGTGAGTGCATTATTAATTTCACACATAGCCACATGATCCATCCATTATCTTCAGAATTATCCTCTATTAGGGTCGCGGGGGGGTTCCCCATGCCCATCTAGGGGAGAACGTTTCAGGCGCTGGGCAGATACACCCAGGACAGGGCGCCGATCTATCAATGGGCACACACACACTCACACAGACACACTCTATATGGGGCAATTTGGAGAATTCAATTGACCTTGAATCCCAATTTGTTGTTGGGCACACACACACCATATAGGGGCAATTTAGAGCATTCAATTTATTTTAAATCCATGTTTTTGGACTTTGGGAGGAAACCAGACGACCCCACTGGACATGGAGAACATGAAAACCTGTCTCAGATCGGGATTCAAACCTGGATACCCAGCACTGAGAGGAGAACATGCTAACCATTACACCACCGTTCTGCCCCGGATTACAATTCCCGGTTGGAATCCCAATCTGGGTGGAGTTTCCATGTTCTCCCCGTGTCCACGTGGGTTTCCTCCGGGTTCTCCGGTTTCCTCCCACAGTCCAAAAACATGGATCAAGGTCAATTGAGTTCTCCAGATTGCCCCATATAGAGTGTGTCTGTGTGAGCGAGTGTGTGTCCAGTGATAGATTGGCGTCCTGTCCTGGGTGTATCTGCCCAGCGCCCGAAACGTTCTCCCCTGGATGGGCATGGGGAACCCCCCCACCCCCGCGGCCCTAATAGAGGATAAAGCAGAAGAGAATGGATGGAAGCGTAATTAAGTGTGGCATGGTGGCTTAGGGTTTGGCATGTTCTCCTCTCTGTGCTAGGGATTCCCGGTTGGAATCCCAATCTGGGTGGAGTTTCCATGTTCTCCCCGTGTCTGTGTGGGTTTCCTCCGGGTTCTCCGGTTTCCTCCCACAGTCCAAAAACATGGATCAAGGTCAATTGAATTCTCCAGATTGCCCCATATAGAGTGTGTCTGTGTGTGTGTGTGAGTGTGTGCCCAGTGATGGATTGGCGTCCTGTCCTGGGTGTATCTGCCCAGCGTGTGAAACACCCCCCCCCCCCCCGCGACCGTAATAGAGGAGAAAGCGGAAGATAATGGTTGGATGGATGCTTTGCTATATAACATTTACTGCCATCCGAAGGATAAACACAGTAACTACAACATGGATGGAAACAAATCATAGCGAAGCCGTTTCTGGTCATCTGCTTTATCTTATTTCTAAGTTGAAATTTGATTGGTTGGAGAGGAAAACCTTAAACCTGCAGTTACTACAGACTTTGCGTCTGATGGCCGTTACATCCGAAAGTCCAGATCGTTTATGAGGGCATGAAGCAGAGATTGAATTAGTGTTTTGCTCTTTCCTACGTCTGTACCTTCAGAGCAATTAGTGCAAATGTGATGACGTCACGTCGTCCGGCGGCGTGTTTGGGCCAATAGGAGGCGTCTGGTGGCGCGTTGTGAGGTTCGATGAATGTGCTGATCTCCTCACATGCCTCCAGCCTCGCTGTCAGACTGATTCAATAATGTGCTGAAGTGATTTCATTTCCGCGGCTCTAATGTCCGTCTGAGGATATAAACACTCTCATGTCTGGAATAATGCAGCCGCCGTGCAGAGCGCGATTCATTACTCATCTCTGTTGAATGCACGCTCGGAACCCGGTTAAAGAACCGTGAGGGTGTAAAATGAAGGAACTGATGCAGTTTTTATATTAAATTAAGAAAGGATACATCTGGTTTAAAGGAAGAGCAAATAGATCACCAAAGATCTTCAACTTGGTTCTAAGGGCGGCACGGTGGCTTGGTGGTTAGCATGTTCTCCTCTCTGCACTGGGGGGTCCTGGTTCGAATCCCCATCTGGGTGGAGTTTCCATGTTCTCCCCGTGTCGTTGTGGGTTTCCTCCGGGTTCTCCGGTTTCCTCCCACAGTCCAAAAACATGGATCAAGTCAATTGAGTTCTCCAAATTGCCCCATATAGAATGTGTCTGGGTGAGTGAGTGTGTGTCCAGTGATAGATTGGTGTCCTGTCCTGGGTGTATCTGCCCAGCGCCTGAAACGTTCTCCCCCTGCGACCCTAGTAGAGGATAAAGTGGAATGGGTATCAGTTCCATCCATCCATTATCTTCCGCTTTATCCTATATTAGGGTCGCGGGGGGGTTCCACATGCCCATCCAGGGGAGAACCTTTCGGGAGCTGGGCAGATACACCCAGGACAGGACGCCAATCTATCCCTGGGCACACACTCACTCACACATACACACTCTATATGGGGCAATTTGGAGAATTCAGTTGATAATTCATGTTTTTGGACTGTGGGAGGAAACCGGAGAACCCGGAGGAAACCCACGCGGACACGGGGAGAACATGGAAACTCCACCCAGATGGGGATTCGAACCGGGAATCTCTAGCGCTCAGAGGAGAACATGCCAACCACTAAGCAATGTATATTTAATTTAAGAAAATATACATCTGGTTTAAAAGAAGATCAAATAGATCACTGAAGATCTTCAACTGGGTTCTAAGGGCGACATGGTGGCATTGGGGTTAGCATGTTCTCCTCTCAGCACTAGGGATTCCCGGTTCGAATCCCAATCTGGGTGGAGTTTCCATGTTCGCCCCGTGTCCATGTGGGTTACCTCCGGGTTCTCCAGTCCAAAAACATGGATTGAAGGTAAATTGAATGCTCTAAATTGCCCCTATATATATATAGGGTGTCTGTGTGAGTGAGTGTGTGTCTGGCGCTCTACAGAGCGCCAGACACACACTCACTCACACAGACACCCTATATATATATATAGGGTGTATCTGGGTGTATCTGGCCAGCGTCAAAACGTTCTCCCCTAAATGAGATGAGAGATATATTCCTTTAAACAGTTCTATCACGGCACAAGAACCCTAATGATGAATGTACAGTGTGAAGAGTAAAAGTAAAAAAAACGAAATATTTGCCCCACATACTCCTCTAATGTTCCAGACTGCTTATCACATCAGAGCCTTTAAAAAAAAAAAAGGTTATGTAAGAACAAATAAAAAAAGAACTTCATTCACTTAAGGAGAAGGGGAGTTCCAGCTGAAACTGTCCCACAGCTGGTTTAATACTTATTTTACGATGCCTGTAGAGTGCCATCTGAGAACACAGAGGACGTTCTACAGCGGTTCCCACGACTTCGGTTGACTGACGCATCTATTCTGCCTTTCCTTCATATACAGATAAAAATAAACATCTAAAACGAACAGTGATGAACGTCCAGCCATCCATTATATTCTGCTTTATCCTCTAATAGGGTCATGGGGGGGATGGGGGGGGGGGGGGGGGGGGGGGGGTGGGGGGGGGACACCCAGAACAGGGCGCCAAGCTATCGCTGGGCACACACTCACTCACACACACACTCTCTATGGGGCAATTTGGAGAATTCAATTGACCTTGATCCATGTTTTTGGTTCCCCATGCCCATCCAGGGGAGAACGTTTCAGTTGCTGGGCAGATACACCCAACACAGGGTGCTAATCCATCGCAAACATACTCTATATGGGGCAATTTGGAGCATTCAATTTACCCTGATTCCCAATCCATTCCTTGGCACACACTCACTCACACAGAAACACACACACACACTATATGGGGCAATTTGGAGCATTGAATTTACCTTGAATCCCAATCCATTGCTGGGCACACACTCACACACACACACACTATATGGGGCAATTTGGAGCTTTAAATTTACCTTGAATCCCAAGCGATTTCTGGGCACACACACACACACACACATACACAAACACTATATGGGGCAGTTTGGAGCATTCAATTTACCTTGAATTCAAATCCGTTGCTGGGGATACACTCACTCACACAGACACACACACACACACACACACACAATATGGGGCAATTTGGAGCATTTTATTTACCTTGAATTACAATCCGCTGCTGGGCACACACTCTCTCTCTCACACACACACACACACACACTATATGGGGCAATTTGGAGCATTCAATTTACCCTGATTCCCAATCCATTCCTTGGCACACACTCACTCACACAGAAACACACACACACACTATATGGGGCAATTTGGAGCATTGAATTTACCTTGAATCCCAATCCATTGCTGGGCACACACTCACACACACACACACTATATGGGGCAATTTGGAGCTTTAAATTTACCTTGAATCCCAAGCGATTTCTGGGCACACACACACACACACACATACACAAACACTATATGGGGCAGTTTGGAGCATTCAATTTACCTTGAATTCAAATCCGTTGCTGGGGATACACTCACTCACACAGACACACACACACACACACACACACACAATATGGGGCAATTTGGAGCATTTTATTTACCTTGAATTACAATCCGCTGCTGGGCACACACTCTCTCTCACACACACACACACACACACACACTATATGGGGCAATTTGGAGCATTCAATTTACCTTGGCTCCCCAATCTGTTGCTGGGGACACACTCACTCACACAGACACACACACACACTATATAGGGGCAATTTAGAGCAATCAATTGATTTTAAATCCATTTTTTGGACTGTGGGAGGAAACCAGACGACCCCACCTGACACCGGACATGGAGAACATGAAAACCTGTCTCAGATCGAGATTCAAACCTGGATACCCAGTGCTGAGAGGAGAACATGCTAACAACTACACCACCGCTCTGCCCCGGATTCCAATTCCAGCCCCCCACACACAAACACACTCTATATGGGGCAATTAGGAGAATTCAATTGACTTGATCCATGTTTTTGGACTGTGGGAGGAAACCGGAGAACCCGGAGGAAACCCACGCAGACACGGGGAGAACATGGAAACTCCACCCAGATTGGGATTCGAACCGGGAATCCCTAGAGCTGAGAGGAGAACATGCTAAACACTAAGCCACAGTTCTCCCCTGGATGGGCATGGGGAACCCCCCGCGACCCTAATGGAGGATAAAGTTGCAGATAATGAATGAATTAATTCTCCAAATTGCCCCATATAGAGTGTGTGTGTGTGAGTGAGTGTGTGTCCAGTGATAGGTTGGCGCCCTGTCCTGGGTCTATCTGCCCAGCGCCCGAAACGTTCTCCCCTGGATGAGCATGGGGAACCCCCCCGCGACCATACTAGAGGATAAAACGGAAGATAATGGATGGATGGAACTTAGACCCGGAGTTTGCATGTTCTCCCCATGTCCGCGTGGGTTTCCTCCGGGTTCTCCGGTTTCCTCCCACAGTCCAAAAACATGGATCAAGGTCAATTGAGTTCTCCAAATTGCCCCATATAGAGTGTGTCTGTGTGAGTGAGTGTGTGTCCAGTGATAGATGGGTGTATCTGCCCAGCACCCGAGACATTCTCCCCTGGATGGGCATGGGGAACCTCAGTGGTGAATGTTCCTGATAAAGTAGTACATGTGAACAGTTCTCTTTGTTCTTCAGATGTCCTGTAAGGTGATGGCGGTTCTGCTTCATTTCTTTTTCCTGTGTGCTTTCGCCTGGATGCTGGTGGAGGGGCTGCATCTCTACAGCATGGTGGTGAAAGTGTTCGGCTCGGAAGGAAGCAAGCACTTCTACTACTATGGCATCGGCTGGGGTGAGTGTGTTCACATACCAACCCAAAGCCCACGGTGCGAAATGAGTGGGGGGGGGGTTCCCCATGCCCATCCAGGGGAGAACGTTTCGGGCGCTGGGCAGATACACCCAAGACAGGACGCCAATCTATCACTAGACACACACTCACTCACACAGACACACTCTCTATGGGGCAATTTGGAGAACTCAATTGACCTTGATCCATGTTTTTGGACTGTGGGAGGAAACCGGGAACCCGGAGGAAATCCACGCAGACACGGGGAGAACATGCAAACTCCGGGTCTAAGTTCCATCCATCCATCCATTATCTTCCGTTTTATCCTCTATTATGGTCACGGTGGGGTTCCCCATGCCCATCCAGGGGAGAACGTTTCGGGCGCTGGGCAGATACACCCAGGACAGGGCGCCAATCCATCACTGGGCACACACTCACTCACACAGACTCACTCTATATGGGGCAATTTGGAGAATGATTTCATTCATTATCTTCAACTTTATCCTCCATTAGGGGGGGGGGGGGGGTTTCCCCATGCCCATCCAGGGGAGAACGTTTCGGGCGCTGGGCAGATACACCCAGGACAGGACGCCAATCTATCACTGGACACACACTCACTCACACAGACACACTCTATATGGGGCAATTTGGAGAATTAATTCATTCATTATCTTCAACTTTATCCTCCATTAGGGTCGCGGTGGGGTTCCCCATGCCCATCCAGGGGAGAACGTCTCGGGCGCTGGGCAGATACACCCAGGACAGGACGCCAATCTATCACTGGGCACACACTCACTCACACAGACACACTCTCTATGGGGCAATTTGGAGAACTCAATTGACCTTGATCCATGTTTTTGGACTGTGGGAGGAAACCGGGGAACCCGGAGGAAATCCACGCAGACACGGGGAGAACATGCAAACTCCGGGTCTAAGTTCCATCCATCCATCCATTATCTTCCGTTTTATCCTCTATTATGGTCACGGTGGGGTTCCCCATGCTCATCCAGGGGAGAACGTTTCGGGCGCTGGGCAGATACACCCAGGACAGGACACCAATCTATCACTGGACACACACTCACTCACACAGACACACTCTATATGGGGCAATTTGGAGAACTCAATTGACCTTGATCCATGTTTTTGGACTGTGGGAGGAAACCAGAGAACCCAGAGGAAATCCACGCAGACACGGGGAGAACATGCAAACTCCGGGTCTAAGTTCCATCCATCCATTATCTTCCGTTTTATCCTCTATTATGGTCACAGTGGGGGGGGTTCCCCTTGCTCATCCAGGGGAGAACGTTTCGGGCGCTGGGCAGATACACCCAGGACAGGACGCCAATCTATCACTGGGCACACACTCACTCACACAGACACACTCTATATGGGGCAATTTGGAGAACTCAATTGACCTTGATCCATGTTTTTGGACTGTGGGAGGAAACCAGAGAACCCGGAGGAAATCCACGCAGACACGGGGAGAACACAGAATCCGCTGAGAGGAGAATGTGCTAACCACTAAGACACCGTGCCGCCCCCCCCCCCCACACACACACACTGTATTGGGTCAAATATAAGCATTCAATTCAATCTATTGATTCAAGGTGAATTGGCTGATGTAAATTGCCCCTATATAGTGTGTGTGTGTGTCCAGTGATTGATCAGCACCCTGTGTGTATCTGCAAACAGTGTGAGTGTACAACGTTTCCACAACTTCTACACACACAAAACACACACACACACACACACACACACACACAAACACACTCTATATGGGGCAATTTGGAGCATTCAGTTGACCTTGATCCATGTTTTTGGACTGTGAGAGGAAACCGGAGAACCCGGAGGAAACCCACGCGGACACGGGGAGAACATGCAACCTTTACCCAGATTGGGATTCGAACCGGGAATCCCTAGTGCTTAGAGACGAATGTGTTAACCACTAAGCCACCGTGCTGCCCCACACACACTTTATAGGGGCAAATTTAAGCATTTAATTCACCTTGAATCCATGGATTCAAGGTGAATTGGCTGATGTAAATTGCCCCTATATGGTGTGTGTGCAAACAGGTGTGTGTTCCCACAACGTTTCCACAACTTCTACACACACACACACAAACACACTCTATATGGGGCAATTTGGAGAACTCAATTGACCTTGATCCATGTTTTTGGACTGTGGGTGGAAACCGGATCACCCAGAGGAAACCCACGCGGACACGGGGAGAACATGCAAAGTCCACCCAGATCCACCCACACACACTTTACAGGGGCAAATTTAAGCATTCAATTCACCTTGAACCTATCGATTCAAGGTGAATTGGCTGATGTAAATTGCCCCTATATAGTGTGTGTGTGTTTGTGATTTGTGTGTAGAAGTTGTGGAAATGTTGTGGGAACACAAACCTGTTTGCACACACACCTTCTACACACTCACTCACACACACACACACACACACACACACACACACACACACACCTCTTATTAATTGTGTATAAGTCTAATATATTCAGGCAATATTCTGTCCTCATGTGTGTGTGTGTTTCCCATTAATTACATTTTCTACTTAATTGAATAATCTAATTAATTCAAATTAAATTAGATGACCCTGTCCTCTGTCCCCCCACCCCACCCAACCCAACCCCACCCCACCCAACCCCACCCCACCCTCTCTTACCTCTTTCCGATTCCCACGTCCCTCGTCCTCCTTCCCTTTGTCGGTTGCCTCTTGTTCGTGGGTTGTTTTCTGGATTTTTTTTTGCCGGGGGAGGAACCCGAAGCATTAATCACTTTCATATGCGAATGCCCTCATAACAGCAATGAACGTCAAAGCAAAATGATGTGTGTTCTGTAAAAGAACCCTCTTTTTTCAATATCGCCGACTATCTCGACGTGTTTATTGGTTTCCAAGGTGATGCGCGATAAAATGAGTCAGTGAAATGTTCCTACTTAGACCTTTAGTCATTCTCTCAGAATGGAGGCTCCCCTCGGTTCTAAATGTCGTCTGGCAAACATTTGCAGCTCTTTATTCGCGGCGGCGCAGGCCGAGCGGCGGGCGGCCGTCCAGCGGTTCCTATTATAGTTATTAGGACACGATCATAAAAGTCCCGATCTGGTTTTAGCACTTTTGGTGTGGTATTTTTAGGCCCCGGGAATGTCTTTGATCGTTGGGTTTGGAATTCTTCGCCGTCCTCGGTTCCCCGTCACTCACGCCGAGCGTGGCCTCGCCGGCATGTCGCCGCTCGCGTAATTAGAGCTCCCAAAGCAAATAAAGGAAACGTGCAGAACAAGCGGCATGGTGGCTTAGTGGTTGGCATGTTCTCCTCTCAGCGCTAGGGATTCCCAGTTCGAATCCCAATCTGGGTGGAGTTTCCATGTTCTCCCCGTGTCTGCGCGGGTTTCCTCCGGGTTCTCCGGTTTCCTCCCACAGTCCAAAAACATGGATCAAGCCAATTCATTCATTATCTTTCACCTTCTCCTCCACTAGGGTCGCGGGGGGGTGGGAATGCCCATCCAGGGGAGAACGTTTCAGTTGCTGGGCAGACAACCCATCACTGGGCACACACCCACCCACACGAACACACTCTACATGGGGCAATCTGCAGAACTCAATTGACTTTGATCCATGTTTTTGGATTGTAAGCGGAAACCGGAGAACCCGGAGGAAACCCACACAGACACGGGGAGAACATGGAAACTCCACCCAGATGGGGATTTGAACCGGGAATCCCTAGTGCTGAGAGGAGAACGTGCTAACCACTAAGCCACCGTGCCGCCTCCTCCCAAGGTTTCTTCCTTAAATATCAACATAACAGGGAGTTTTGTCTTGCCACTGTCTCTTCGGCTTGCTCTTTGGGGGTTTAAAGGCTTTTCATTCTGTAAAGCTGCTTTGTGACGATGTACTGTTGTAAAAAGTACAACAGTACTCCGGGTTCTCCGGTTTCCTCCCACAGCCCAAAAACATGGAACAAGTCAATTGAATTCTCAAAATTGCCCCATATAGAGTGTGTCTGTGTGAGTGAGTGTGTGCCCAGCGATGGATTGGCGCCCTGTCCTGGGTCTATCTGCCCAGCGCCTGAGATGTTCTCCCCTGGATGGGCATGGGGAACCCCACCGCGACCCTAATAGAGGATAAAGCGGGAGATAATGAATGAATGAATGAACCTTGTGAGGACCAAGACTCAGTGGGGGACTCATCCTCCTTGAGCGGCCAGGCAGCAACAACAATGTAGGACACTAATGTACAGATATTAAACAAATGGAAAAACTAACAACTGGAGAACTATATGTGAGTCCATTAGGGGGCGTCCTGCAGGACCGCCTTGTCAGGTTCCATCCAGTTCTGTCAGCAGAGCCATGGATGAAGATCTCCAGGAAGCCGGGGGACACCTCAAAAGAAACAGACAAGGAAGGCAGTTAGAGCTGATAATAAAGCACGGCGTTTAATTAATAAGTAATTAATTAATAAGTTTAATTAATAAGTGATTTATTGACACAGTGCAGCATTCCACCTCAACGAGGAGCTGATTCTCACTCTGTGGCGTTCACCACTGCAGAATGGTGGAACGTTCTTCCCAACTCTGTCTGTAAGGCGGAATCACTAAACAGTTTTAAGAAACTACTGAAGACGCATGAGGCGGCACGGTGGTTTAGTAGTTAGCACGTTCTCCTCTCAGCACTAGGGATTCCCGGTTCGAATCCCCATCTGGGTGGAGTTTCCATGTTCTCCCCGTGTCTGCGTGGGTTTCCTCCGGGTTCTCCGGTTTCCTCCCACAGTCCAAAAACATGGATCAAGTTAATTGAATTCTCAAAAGTGCCCCATATAGAGTGTGTCTGTGTGAGTGAGTGTGTGTCCAGGGATGGATTGGCGCCCTGTCCTGGGTCTATCTGCCCAGCGCCCGAAACGTTCTCCCCTGGATGGGCATGGGGAACCCCACCGCGACCCTAATAGAGGATAAAGCGGGAGATAATGAATGAATGAATGAATGAAGACGCATGTCTTTAACAAATACCTGTTGTAGAAAAAATAAAAAATAAATAAAGGGGGGGGGGGGGGGGCGCAGCTTCGAATAACAATCAGGGTTGATGAATTTACAGTATAGTTGGTTTTCTGTATAACTTCTGAGGTGTAATGTTCTCATTTGTAAGTCGCTTTGGATAAAAGCATCTGCTAAGTGACTAAATGTAAATGTACATTTTAGGGGTGAGCTGCAATATTCGCTGATTCGACGATTCCATTCGGAGAACCGTAGTCGACTATGAACCTCATAGTCGAATGTACCATTTTGACCACATGGGGGCGCCCATGGCTGCTGCTAAGCATTAGTTTTTACATGAAATGTCTTTGTTTTCGTTATATATATAGCCTTTTGTCAAATACAATCATCCTAGTTTCTGTTAATATTTTTTTTAAATGATGTGTGCGCTTTAGTCCATTTACGGTGCTCTGGAAAAACAAGTAAAATATAAAAAAAAAATCTTTTTAAAAAACCACGCTTATAGCGCCATCTTGTGGTGAAATTTCAACTGATTCGACTATCAGTATACTAGTTTCGACTATAGGGAAAATCTGACGAATCAGATTCGACTATGAAAATCCATAGTTGAAGACACCCCTAGTAAATGTACACATCTGGCAACACGTGGCGTATTCAAAGCTCAGAGATTTCTTCGCCTGTCTGTCCCCAGGGTCCCCGCTGGTCATATGTGTGGTGTCCGTAACGTCATCGCTGAGCAGCTACGGAGAGCTCGGAAAGTGAGTAACCACGGAGACGGCGTACGGTTTGGAAACAGGAGATGATTGAGATGGAAGTGTTTAGATTGGAGTTTATTCTGACCGTGTAACTGTAAGTCCTGTCGGTTCAGGACTCTGTGTGTGGGGGAGTGTGTGCGTGTAGGGTTGCATGTGTGTGTGTGTGTGTGTGTGTGTGTGTGTGTGTGTGTGTGTGTGTGTGTGTGTGTCTTAGCAAGCGACGTAATTCATTGGTTTAAATATTTAAGACATCAGAATGACAGATTCAAGGAAAAATGCCAATAAGAATGACTAAGCATCAAATACATGGGGGGGGGCCAGGGGGGGTTCTCCATGCCCATCCAGGGAAGAACGTTTCGGGCGCTGGGCAGATACACCCAGGACAAGGCACCAATCTATCACTGGACACACACTCACATACACACTATATGGGGCAATTTAGAGCATTTACTTCACCTTAAATCCATGTTTTTGGACTGCCGGAGGAAACCCAGGCGGACACGGGGAGAACATGGAAACTCCACCCAGATTGGGGTTCGAACCGGGAATCCCTAGCGCTGAGAGGAGAACATGCAAACCATTATGAAGGGCCATTTAGCAGCCAATTCACCTTGAATCCATGTATTTAGACTGTGGGAGGAAACTGGATAACCCGGGAGGAAACCCACAAGGAGAACATGAAAACTCCACCCAGATCGGGATTCAAACCTGGAGAGGATGGCGTGCCACCCCAAAAACATTCATTCATTCATTATCTTCCGCTTTATCCTCTATTAGGGTTGTGGGGTGGGGGCGGGGGGTTCCCCATGCCCATCCAGGGGAGAACGTTTCGGGCGCTGGACAGATACACCCAGGACAGGACGCCAATCTATCACTGGACACACTCACTCACACAGACACACTCAACTCAATTGACCTTGATCCATGTTTTTGGACTGTGAGAGGAAACCGGAGAACCCGGAGGAAACCCACGCGGACATGGAGAACATGGAAACTCCACCCAGATTGGGATTCGAACCGGGAATCCCCAGCGCTGAGAGGAGAACATGCCAACCACTAAGCCACCGTGCTGCCAAGGGCTATATGATGTAGCACTTGTTTTGATCAACCATCCATTATCTTCCGCTTTAACCTCTACTAGGTTTGTGTGGGAGGGGGGGGGGGCGGGTTCCCCATGCCCATCCAGGGGAGAACGTTTCGGGCGCTGGGCAGATACACCAATCCATCACTGGACACACACTCACTCACACAGACACACTCTATATGGGGCATTTTGGAGAATTCAATTGACTTGATCCATGTTTTTGGACTGTGAGAAGAAACTGGAGAACCCAGAGGAAACCCACCCAGACACGGGGAGAACATGCAAACTCCACCCAGATTCAAACCGGGAATCCCTAGTGCTGAGAGGAGAACATGCTAACCACTAAGCCACGGTGCCGCCCCCAAAAACATTCAATTAGGCTTAATTAATGAATTAAATTAGTTTTATTAAATATATATAGTGGTGTCAGCACGTTGGCTTAAGTTGTTGGCCATGTGTCTCCTCTCAGCAAACTATTGGGGATTCCCGAGTTCAGAATCCACAATCTGGGTGTGGAGTTTCCATGTTTCTACCAGTGTCGCCTCTCCCTCCCGTGTCCTGTCGTTGGGCCTAGCTCCGATATGTTTTCTCCAGGTTTCCTTCTCCACAGTCCCAACCCAACAACACATGGAAGCAAGTCAAATTGAGTTTCCAAATTTCTCCAATAGACGTTGTTTCTCGTTTTATGTGTGTGTCTTTCTTTTATTGTTGTTTGTTGGTTTGTATAGATTTTCGTTTGTGTTTGTTTTGTGTCTGTGTGAGTGCAGTGTGTGTCCAGTGATAGATTGGCGCCCTGTCGCTGGGTCATATTCTGCCCCAGCGCCCGAAATGATTTCTCCCCTGGATGGGCCATGGGAGGAAAAAACCACCCCCCGCCCCCCCCACCCCGCCACCCCCCCCCCCCCCCCGCAACCCCCCCCCCCCCCTCCCCCCCCCCCCCCCCCCCCCCCCCCCACCCCCGTACGCACGACCCTAATACGTGGAAATCTAAAAGTGGGGAGAATACAAATGAATGAATGATGAATATATAGCAGTTTTTACAGAATAAATGTGTCAGAAATACAAACCATCAACCAAAATATAATATTCAGATATTTTGGATCATCAGAAATGAAATGCATCACGAGTTCAACAGAACGTACGTTAGAGAACCCACTGTGTACAGTTATTTTAATTATTTGTTGATTTAATTAAAGACTAGTTTAATGAATTAAAGTTTAAAATGCGAGTCTGACCTCCTCCTCCTCTTCCTCCTCCTCCTCTTCCTCCTCCTCTTCCTCCTCTTCCTCCTCCTCTTCCTCCTCCTCTTCCTCCTCCTCCTCCTCTTCCTCCTCTTCCTCCTCTTCCTCCTCTTCCTCTTCCTCCTCTTCCTCTTCCTCCTCCTCCTCTTCCTCCTCCTCCTCCTCCTCCTCCTCTTCCTCTCCCTGAAGCTGCTGGCTTTCTCTGAAGCATGGTGCGATATGGGCATTCGTGGCTCCTGCTCTGTTCGTCATTATGGTAAGTTTATTCTGATTGATGTAGACACCAGAGTGTGTGTGTGTGTGTGTGTGTGTGTGTGTACATATATTCATTCATTCATTATCTCCCGCTTTATCCTCTATTAGGGTGCGCGGTGGGGTTTCCCCATGACCATACAGGGAGAACATCCTCGGGCGCTGGGGCAGATACACCCAGGACAGGGCACCAATCCATCACTGGGCGACACAACTCACAACTCACACAGACACACTCTATATGGGGGCCAATTTGGATAACCTCAAGTGACTTGATCCATGATATTGTTCGGACTGTGAGGAGAACCCGGAGAAGCCCCGGGATCGGAAAACCCACGCTGCACACCGTATGTGGATTATTGAGTGTTAAATTTTTTCTAACTTTAGGAAATAAATTAAGAAGGCAATTTTGGAATACGATGGCACCTCTGCACTTTTAAGTCATACATTATCCAAAAAATCCACTTTATCCTCCACTAGGGTTGGGTCGTTGTGGGGGGGGGTTCCCCATGCCCATCCAGGGGTGGAGACGGTTCGGAGTGCTGGGCAGATAGACCCATGGACAGGACGCCAATCTATCACTGTGTGGCACAAAAACAAGAAAAAACACGAAGAACACTCACTCACACAGACACCACTCTATATGGGGCAATTTTGGAGAATTCAATGTGAACGTGGATCATGTATTTTGGACTGTGGGAGGAAACCGAGCAGGAAACCCAGGGAGGAGAACCTCACGCGGACACGGGGAGAACATAGGAAACTCCACCCAGATTGGAATTCGAACCTGGAATCCTACAGCGCTGGAGAGGAGTGAACATTCCAACCACTCAGCCCACCGTATGCCGCCACCCCAACCTGCAACTTTTTGATGATATAATAGGTAATCGATTATGTTAGATAACAGCGGCCACGGTGGGACTAGAGTGATTGGCAATGTTTCTCCTCTCAAGCACTAAGGCGATTTCCCGGTTCGAATCCCCAATCAGGGTGGGATGGAGTTTACCAGAGTTTCTCTGGTTTCCCCACCTCCCCCCTCACAAAAACGTGGATTTTAAAGGTGTGAATAAAATTGAAGGTTACTAAATTATAGCCCAGATAGAGGTGGTGGTCTGATGGTGAAGACCGTGTGTGTACAAGATGATAGATTGGCGTCTCTGTCCTGGGTGTATCTGCCCCAGCGCCCGAAACGTTCTCCCCTGGATGGGGCATGGGAACCTTCCATCCGTCCAAAAAGAAGAACGGAGTCCCCCCAGAAACCCTAATAGAAGGATAAAGCGGAAGATAATGGATGTGCAATAACGTTCATATTTTTGCTTTTTGTGTTTGTTATTATGGGATATCTGGTTGTTTCTGAGTTCTTGAAGTCGTTTCTGTATTTCAGGTGAACATCGGTATCCTCATCGCCGTGACGAGGATCATTTCCAGAATCAGTGCGGAAAACTACAAAGTGCACGGCGATGCCAATTCTATTAAGTGAGTATTAACAGGGGCAGCACGGTGGCTTGGTGGTTAGCATGTTCTCCTCTCAGCTCTAGAGATTCCCGGTTCGAATCCCCATCTGGGTGGAGTTTCTCCATGTTCTTCCCCCGTGCTCCCGCCCCGTGGCGGTTTTCCTCAGGGTTCTCCGGTTTCCTCCCACAAGTCCAAAAACATAGATCAAGTCAACGTGTGAGTTCTCCAAATTCGCCCCATATAGAGTGCTGTATGTCTGTGTGCCGCCAGCGAGGGTGACTTGGCGGTCCTGCTCCTGGCGTGGTATCTGCCCCAGTGCCCGAGCAACGCTTCTCCTCCCGGACATGGAGCATGGGGAACCCCCCCCCCCCCAAACCCCGCCCCAACCCACCCCCCCCGCAGACCACTACAGTATAGACAAAGGCTGAAGATAATGGATGGATGTGTATTTAGCGCGTATAAAAACAATTTACCTTGTGAATGGACCCTGAATTCAAGGATGTCTAAAATGCGTATCATGTTAGACATGTTCCATTACTCCTCTAAGCACTAAGGGATTTTTTCACAGTTCCGTATTCCACAACTGGTTTTCTGAGTTTCCATGTTCTCCACTCAATTCCACTGGTGGCGGGCGCTCGGGGGTCTGTGTACCGTGTCCAACAGTGGGTTGCCTGTCTGGTTCAGTCCCTCGCCCTCCGGTTTCGCTCCCCCAGCGGGATCCCAAAAACATGTGCTTCAAGGGTTCAATTGAGTTTCGCTCCCAAAGTTGCCCCATATATAGAGTGTGTATGTGTGAGTGAGTGTGGTCTCCAGGTGAGGTGTCCAATTGTCCGTCCATTGGCGCCCTGTCCTGGGTGTATCTGCCCAGCACCTGATATACGTTCTCCCCCTGGTGGGCCTCCGGGGAACCCCCCCCCCCCCCCCCCCCCGGAAACGCGCACCCGCGAGAACCCCTGTCCCTAATACTATATAGGACAACAGCTGGAGGATGATGAATGTCTGAATGCGTTTACGTCAATGTGGGATCTGAGACCCCGAGTCCTCTGCACATTCATTACTTAAGCAGATGTTCCGTATGCTCTGCCTCTGGAGAACACACAGTCAAATCGCATTAGATCACATGATCAACAGAACGCAGGTGACATCATTACAGGTGCGCTTGCACATCGTCCCATTTGCTTTGGGAATCATTATGACACCATGTTTTGTTACACCCCCATTAAACCTGTTAAGAACGTTTACAGTTCTGAGAATAAGGCCGTGTGTGTGTGTGTGTGTGTGGTGTTTGGTGTTTAGTGTTTTGTGGGTGTGTACAGTGTTGTTGTAGTGGTGGTGTGTAGTGGTGTTTGTGTATCTGTGTGTGTGTGTGTGTTGTGGTGGTGTGTGTCTTAGGAGCAAGCGGACTTACTTTTCATTGGGTTAATATGTTACGACATCAGCAGACCCTGTACAGATTCAAGGAAAAAATGCCAATAAGAATGGACGAAGCATCAAATACAATGGGGGGGGCGGGGTTGTGGTCTCCATGTATACTAGGGGGGGGGGGGGGAGGTGAACCCAGCTGGTGGGGGGGGGCGGGGGCCCCATGTAGGGGTTTTCATTGCCCCTTTCTCTGTGTGGTGTCCGCGTCCTCTTTTTCGGGGCGCTGGCAGATATGATATATATCCATCACGACCCGCTTTATCCGCCAATCCCTACTCACTCGCGCACCACACCACATCAGCACATCTCAAATCACCCTACTCTTATACCTGGAGCAATTTCAGCCAGCCACTTTACTGTCACCTTGAATCCATTGTTTTTGGCACTGCCGGGGCGGGAGGAGGAAACCATGAAACCAGAGGAGAAAACTCGGACGGGTAAACCCAATGTGGACACGACGGATGGAGAGAAGGAGAGAGGAGAAGAAAGAGATACATGGAAACTCCACCCAGTTTCGGGATCCGATAACCTGAATCCCCTCAGCGCTGGAGAAGGAGAGAACATGCTAACCATACTTAAGAGGAGGCCCACAATTAGCAGCCAATTCCACTTTGTGAATCCATGTATGTTATACTGGTGGTCTAGAACCCAAGAGACAAACCCACAGGGGGACATCGGGGAGTTAACATGTGAAACCTCCACCAGATTTGGGAAACGGGAACCTGGAGAGGATGGCGGTGCTAGACCACTGCGGTCCACAGCCACCGATCCAACCACCCAAACGACATTCAATTAGGCTTATTTCAAATCTTAATTGTTGAATGTAATTTTAATAAATGGGGGTGGGGGCGGGCACGGGGTGGCTTAGTGGTTGGAATTGACTGTTGTCTCCTCTAGAAGCGCTAAGTGGATTTCCCGGTTCGAAATCCCCATCTGGGTGGAGGTTTCCATGTTCTCCTTTCTCCCCGTGTCCGGCGGGTGTGTGGGTTTCCTCGTTTCCGCGCCTCCGGTTTCTCCCGGTTTTCCTCCCACAGTCCAAAAAACATGGATCAATGTTCAATTGAATTCTCAAAATTGCCCTCCACATAGTCTGTGTAATGAGTGTTTGTGCCCCAGTGATTGGATTTTGGCGCCCTGCCCTAGCCTTGTCCTGGGTGTGTATCTCTGCTCACCGCGTGGGTTTTTTCCTAACGGGTTTCCTCCCGGTTTCCTCCCTCCCACAGTCCCAAAAAATACATGCATCAAGGTCAATTGAATTTCTCTCTAAAATTGCCCCCATCATATAGAGATGGTGTTCTTGTGTGAGAGTGAGTCGTGTGGTTCCTCCAGCGATATATTGGCGGTCCTGTCCTGGGTTGTATATGCCCAGCGCCTCTGAAACGTTTCTGCCCCGGGATGGCTTGGCTTTAAGTGGTTCACAGAACGTTCGACCCACTCTCCAGCGCTAGAGGGATTCCCGGTTCGAAATCCCCATCTGGGTGGTAGTTTTTCCATATGTTTCTTCCCAGTTGTACGTGCGTGGGTTTCCTCCGGGTTCTCCGGTTCTCAAAATTGAATTCTCAAAATTGCCCCAAATAGTTTGTGAGTGAGTGTATGCCCAGTGATGGATTGGCGCCCTGTCCTGGGTGTATCTGCCCAGCGCCCGAGACGTTCTCCCCTGGATGGGCATGAGGAACCCCCCCCCCCCCCCCCCCCCCCCGCGCAACCTTAATAGTGGATAAAGCTGAAGATAATGAATGAATGAATTGTATTAAATATATATATAGCAGTTTTTACAGAATAAATGTGTCAGAAATACAAATCATCAACCAAAATATAATATTCCGTGTGTGTGTGTGTGTGTGTGTGTGTGTGTGTGTGTGTGTGTGTGTGCAGGCTCACAGCTAAAGCAGTGGCGGTTCTCCTGCCCATCCTGGGCATCTCATGGATCTTCGGTGTTCTAGCTGTGAATGACCAGTCGCTGCTCTTCCAGTACATGTTCGCAGTCTTTAATTCTCTGCAGGTCTGTATGAGTTCACGCTCTTATTTATCTCTCTGAATAACATTCAGGATGTGTGTTTGCCCCTCACTCTTAAGGGGCAAACATGTTTACCCTGTGAAAGCAGTTCCTCTGGATAGAAATGTGTTTCTGTTTCTGGACTCATGCTTGTTCTCTTTTCGCAGGGCTTCTTCATCTTCCTCTTCCACTGTTTGTTAAACTCAGAGGTGAGACTCCGATGTGTTTGTGCAGCTGCACGCTGCTCATCATGATGGTTGCCCTGATGGTTTATCAACAGCTTTCGGTGTAACAGCAGCCTGAGCGTTCTCACTGAATACGGTGCCACAGTGACACCTAGTGGGCGAGATGTTTATAGACCTCAGACGTTTTCACTCATCTGTTATAAACACTCAAAAGAAGCTTTATTAACATAAAGAATAATTCAATTCTTATTTGCAGAGAGAAATGACAAAATATGTAATACAATTAGCAAATAAACACACACACACACACACACACACACATATATACATATATATATACCCATCCATACATTATCTTCCGCTTTATCCTCTACTAGGGTTGAGGGGGGGGGGTTCCCCATGCCCATCCAGGGGAGAATGTCTCAGGCGCTGGGCAGATACACCCAGGACAGGACGCCAATCCATCGCTGGACACACACTCATTCACACAGACACACTCTATATGGGGCAATTTTGAGAATTCAATTGACTTGCTCCATGTTTTTGGACTGTGGGAGGAAACCGGAGAACCCGGAGGAAACCCACGCAGACACGGGAAGAACATGGAAACTCCACCCAGATGGGGGTTTGAACCGGGAATCCCTAGTGCTGAGAGGAGAACATGCTAACCACTAAGCCACCGTGCCGCCTATATATACATATATGAAACCAGGTTCTCCGGTTTCCTCCCACAGTCCAAAAACATGGATCAAGTCAATTGTATTCTCCAAATTGCCCCATATAGAGTGTGTTTGTGTGAGTGAGTGTGTGTCCAGCGATAGGTTGGCGCCCTGTCCTGGGTGTATCTGCCCAGCGCCCGAGACGTTCTCCCCTGGATGGGCATGGGGAACCCACCGCGACCCTAATAGAGGATAAAGCTGAAGATAATGTTAGGAAATCTGAAATTTCCCCGATGAACCAATTTTGAAGGCGTCAAAAAGCAGAACAGATAATTTTAAAGTTATTCGAATCAAGCGGTTTATTTATGACAAAACGAGTCAAAGCAGTGTTCGTCCAAGACGAGCCCAAGATCGCGATCCGACTCTGATCTCAGCACCACACCGGTTCCACCAAGACAGAGCCCCGAAGTCCAGTTCCTGACACTGTCTCCGCTTATTCTGAAAAAACTTGTTGAAGGAGTTCTATGGTGGCCATTGAACGCGCCGTTCCATTCCTTATCAGGGGAAGCTCGAGTCAGCTCGGCTGTCCTCGAGCCTTATCCACCAGACGACAGGTGCATCTATTGTACCTTCATTGTACCTTCATTGGTGCATGAAATATAGGCCTTGGGCAATTGTCGGCCAGGTTGCCCCATTGTTATCGAATGCGCTAATTCCCTTGAACACAAAGTACTTACAAATCACAAATTTTTATCCCTTCAATAATGAATGAATGAATATTATCACGCACTTAATACGATTCAGAGAGTTCTGCTCCACATCGTTCTGTCACATGAAAGTGAAATATGAACCTGTGCGTTCGGTTTTAATTAAAACAGAAATTTGCTGATTCTTTGTTAAAACAACGTGGGATTTTGTTTTTCAGGTGAGAGCCGCTTTCAAACACAAGACCAAAGTCTGGTCTCTGACCAGCAGCTCCATGCGCAACATCAACGTCAAGCCGTTCAACTCCGAAATAGTAAGTGTGCAATTAGAACCCTGGGGAGGTCCGCGGTTCTATCATTTTCTCACTTCCCGACTATTGTCTCCTCGGACATTTAATTCCAGGTGTAACTTGTTGAAAGTTGAAAGGTGCTGGGCAGATAGACCCAGGACAGGACGCCAATCTATCACTGGACACACAATCACTCACACACACTCTATACGGAGCAATTTGGAGAATTCAATTGACTTGATCCATGTTTTTGGACTGTGGGAGAAAACCGCAGAACCCGGAGGAAACCCATGCAGACACGGGGAGAACATGGAAATTCCACCCAGATTGGGATTCGAACTGGGATCCCCAGCAATCAGAGGAGAACATGCTAACCACTAAGATACATACATATATACATACATATATATTCATTCATCCATCCATTATCTTCCGCTTTATCCTCTATTAGGGTCGCGGGGGGGGGGGGGGGGGGGGGGGGTTTCCCATGCCCATCCAAAAGTGGGGGGGGGGCGAGAACGTTAAGCGGGCGCTGGGCAGATACACCCAGGACAAGACACCAATCTATCACTGGACACACACTCACTCACACAGACACACTCTATATGGGGCAATTTGGAGAACTCAATTGACCTTGATCCATGTTTTTGGATTGTGGGAGGAAACCGGAGAACCCGGAGGAAACCCACGCGCAGACACAGAGAGAACATGGGAACTACGTCCAGATTGGGATTCGAACCGGGAATCCCTAGCGCTGAGAGGAGAACATGCCAACCACTAAGCCATTATGCCGCCCTATATATCGCCTCTCAGCACTAGGGATTCCCGGTTCGAATCCCAATCTGGGTGGAGTTTCCATGTTCTCCCCGTGTCCGCGTGGGTTTCCTCCTGGTTCTCCGGTTTCCTCCCACAGTCCAAAAACATGGATCAAGGTCAATTGAGTTCTTCAAATTGTCATATTGCCCCATATAGAGTGTGTCTGTGTGAGTGAGTGAGTGTGTGTCTAGTGATAGATTGGCGTCCTGTCCTGGGTGTATCTGCCCAAAACGTTCTCCCCTGGATGGGCATGGGGAACCCCCCCCGCGACCCTAATAGAGGATGAAGCGGAAGATAATGAATGAATGGATATATATGTATATATATATATATATATATATATATATATATATATATATATATATATATATCCATTATGGGGGGGTTCCCATGCCCATCATGGGAGAACGTTTGGTGTTCTCTGATGGTAATTGTCTTGTCTTCCAGATCAACAGTAACAGAGGAGGCGTGAGCCCAACAGGAATGAACACATGGGACAAAAGCAGCAACTCGGCGAATCGTATCGACCTGTCGGCGCTCTAATGGCTCCTGAATCGGGACTCAGAAGCAGACAGACTCGAAGTTCCAGCCTCAGTTCCCTCCACGACGACCCGACGGTTTAATAAAGCTCCTGTAGAACCCGAGAAGAACCCTGTGAGGAACAGACTCTCACTTCATGAAGACAATAAGTCACAGATGAAAACACAAAGGCCATTGTGTTGGATCCCGATGCTCCGTTCTTTAAATCACTGCTGGATTCTACTGCTGTCTTCCACTTGACACTAAACTGTGACATCACAAGAGGAGGGTCCACGCCGGCGCCATCGCTCACCGGGCAGAACTTCCATTTCCTTTTCGGACGGGGATTAGAACCGTGTCCGGGATTTATTTAGGGGTCAAAGGCACGTGACTGCTTTCGGAGGACATTCCTGTAAAAGAAGCGAAGGGTGAAATTCCGGCGTGTCCCGTTTCTCCTTCGAGAATCTTAATGCTTTTGTATTTCCTCAGATGTGATCCCGTATTTAACCCTGTGATCTCTTTCTGAATAGACGTTGCCTTGTTATGGATTTCTAAATGAAGCTCAGATATAAATATATAAATGACAATACACTCTATTATGACATCACAACTCGTCCGTCCTACATTCCATTTACATTTATACACTACATTACATTTACATTTATACACTACATTACATTTACATTTATACACTACATTACATTTACATTTATCCATTATCTTCTGCTTTATCCTCTACTAGGGTCACAGGGGGGGGGTTCCCATGAGCATCCAGGGGAGAACGTTTCGGGCGCTGGGCAGATACACCCAGGACAGGCGTCAATCTATCACAGGACACACACTCACTCAGACAGACACGCACGCATGCACACTCTATATGGGGCAATTTGGAGAACTCAATTGACCTCGATGTTTTTGGATTGTGGGAGGAAACCCGAGAACCCGGAGGAAACCCACGCAGACACGGGGAGAACATGGAAACTCCACCCAGATCGGGATTCGAACCGGGAATCCCTAGTGCTGAGAGAAGAACATGCTAACCACTAAGCCACCGTGCCGCCTCCATCCATCCATTATCTTCCGCTTTATTCTCTACTAGGGTCACGGGTAGGGGGGAGAGAACGGGGAGAACGTTCTCCAGGGGAGAACGTTTTGGGCGCTGGGCAGATACACCCAGGACAGGGCGCCAATCCATCGCTGGACACACACTCACTCACACAGACACACTCTATATGGGGCAATTTGGTGCATTCAATTGACTTGATCCATGTTTTTGGACTGTGGGAGGAACCTGGAGGAAACCCACGTGGACATGGGTAGAACATGGAAACTCCACCTAGAATGAGATTCGAACCGGGAATCCCAAGAGCTGAGAGGAGAACATGCTAACCACTAAACCACCGTGCCGCCCTTCTGATTCAGTGGTTCTTGAACCTTTTCAGAACCAAGTAGAACCCATTATCCAACCAAAACCTTTAAGTACAAGCTATGTTTTTCTCCACGGAACAAAAGATGCCAAACATCAATTAGGCTTTGAGTCTATATTAAAGCAATAAGGTATGAGAGGGCGGGGCTTTAGAGGTATTGTTGGGCGTGATGCATGGTGAGCATGTTCTCCTCTCAGCGCTGGGATTCCAGGTTCGAATCCCAATCTGGGTGGAGGTTCCATGTTCTCCCTGTGTCCACGTGGGTTTCCTCCGGGTTCTCCGGTTTCCTCCCACAGTCTAAAAACATGGATCAAGGTCAATAGAATTCTCCAAATTGCCCCATATACAGTGTGTCTGTGTGAGTGAGTGTGTGCCCAGTGATGGATTGGCGTCCTGTCCTGGGTCTATCTGCCCAGCGCCCGAAACGTTCTCCCCTGGATGGGCATGGGGAACCCCCCCCACCTCCCCGCGACAATTAATAGAGGATAAAGTGGAAGATGATGGATGGATGGATGGATGGATGGATAGACCCCCCCCGCCGCCCCACCCATCACGGTACTCCTCAGACCGTGAACCCTCAGAGCGTTTTGTGGAACGTGACCTAATTTAAATCACTTAAATGGGTCTCCGTGACTCGTGCCAGAACCATAAATGTCATTTTGGGTTGAAATCGTAATTAGCATACTTAAACCTCCGTGCCAATAACACATCCAGACATCGGATGGCGTAGTTCCGTTGTGGAGGCCTTATTTAACCAG
Source organism: Corydoras sp. C115 (assembly GCA_019802505.1). Classification (NCBI taxonomy): domain Eukaryota; kingdom Metazoa; phylum Chordata; class Actinopteri; order Siluriformes; family Callichthyidae; genus Corydoras; species Corydoras sp. C115. Next base: position 93,918 of record JAFMOC010000702.1, read on the forward strand.
CTGACCCTACCTGGGTGTTCCACTGTCTCGTTAGACCGTGGTCTCCAGCCAGTCTGTATGTTCCAGAGATAAAATCAGTCCATTTTGGAACGCGGAACGCCGCAGCTGTTGCTGGAGGACCTTATTTGGGGCGCCGTTGCATCATGTCTGTCTCCAAACAGGTCCTCAGAGGCCTCATTTTTGTTCTGTAGGGTAAGAACCGATACGGTTAGGTGCACGCGGCTGACACACTTTTATCCGTAGCTTGGTTACGTTAAGCATCTCGAGTAGGGAACGTCCCGACTCATCACACTGCAGCCTGAATATTCATCCATTCATCCATTATCTTCCACTTTATCCTCTATTAGGGTCGCGGGGGGTTCCCCATGCCCATCCAGGGGAGAACGTTTCGGGTTCTGGGCAGATACACCCAGGACAGGGCACCAATCTATTGCTGGACACACACTCACTCACACAAACACACTCTATATGGGGCAATTTGGAGAACTCAATTGACTTGATCCATGTTTTTGGACTGTGGGAGGAAAACGGAGAACCCGGAGGAAACCCACGCAGACACGGGGAGAACATGGAAACTCCACCCAGATGGGGATTCAAACCAGGAATTCCTAGAGCTGAGAGGAGAACATGCTAATCACTAAGCCACCGTGCCGCTAACTACAACATCATTTAGGAAAATAACACTCATGCTGAGTAGCACGGTGGCTTAGAGATTAGCATGTTCTCCTCTCAGCACTAGGGATTCCCGGTTCGAATCCCCATCTGGGTGGAGTTTCCATGTTCTCCCCGTGTCCACGTGGGTTTCCTCCAGGTTCTCCGGTTTCCTCCCACAGTCCAAAAACATGGATCAAGGTCAATTGAGTTCTCCAAATTGCCCCATATAGAATGTGTGTGAGTGAGTGAGTGTGTGTCCAGCGATGGATTGACGCCCTGTCCTGGGTGTATCTGCCCAGCGCCCGAAACGTTCTCCCCTGGATGGGAATGGGGAACCCCCCCCCTCCCCGACCCTAATAGAGGATAAAGTGGAAGATAATGGATGGATGAATCCGATACCACTGTCTGTTTTTTCATTCCATATATATATGGAAGTTGAAGATCTACAGGTGGCACGTTGGCTTAGTGGTTGGCATGTTCTCCTCTCAGCACTAGGGATTCCCGGTTCGAATCCCCATCTGGGTGGAGTTTCCATGTTCTCCCCGTGTCCGCGTGGGTTTCCTCCGGGTTCTCCGGTTTCCTCCCACAGTCCAAAAACATGGATCAAGTCAATTGAGTTCTCCAAATTGCCCCATATAGAGTGTGTCTGTGTGAGTGAGTGTGTGTCCAGTGATAAATTGGTGTCCTGTCCTGGGTGTATCTGCCCAGCGCCCGAAACGTTCTCCCCTGGATGGGCATGGGGAACCCCCCAACCCCCCCCCACCCTCCCGTGACCCTATTAGAGGATGAAGCAGAAGATAATGGATTCACCCATTCTTTTACAAATTCTTTCATTTTTTATTTTCTACACCTGTAGCCATGGGAGGGATTGGAACAGCTGATTCTGATCATTTGGATGGGTTAGCAAATACTTTTGGCAATATAGTGTATATATTTCACACTCCTTGCATTATTGCTGTGTGTTAGGCCTCTCGTTAGCTCCAGGTTCAAGTTCAAGTCATTTATTTATAGAGTTTTTTTATAATAGCACATTGTCATAAAGCAGCTTTACAGAGTTATAAACCTTTAAAGCCCCAAAGAGCAAGCTGAAGAGACAGTGGCAAGACAAAACTTCCTGTTATGTTGATATATTAAGGAAGAAACCTTGTGAGGACCAAGACTCAGTGAGGGACTCCTCCTCCTTGAGCGGGGGGGCAGCATCAACAGTGTAGAACACTAATGTACAGATTGTGTGATGATCATGTGACCTGTATTTAACAATTAAACACTCTATAAGTCCATTGAGGGTGGTGCGGTGGCTTAGTGGTTGGCATGTTCTCCTCTCAGCACTAGGGATTCCTGGTTCGAATCCCCATCTGGGTGGAGTTTCCATGTTCTCCCCATGTCCGCGTGGGATTCTTCCAGGTTTTCCTCCCACAGTCCAAAAACATGGATTAAGGTCACTTGAGTTCTCCAAATTGCCCCATATAGTGTGTTTGTGTGAGTGAGTGTGTGCTCAGGTCAGGGGAGAATGTTGGGGGTGCCAATGTTGGGGGTGCCAATTTGGAGTTTCCATGTTCTCCCCGTGTCCACATGGGTTTCCACTCTCCTTCCTTCTCCGGTTTCCTCCCACAGACCAAAAACATGGATCAATGTCACTTGAGTTCTCCAAATTGCCCCATATAGAGTGTGTGTGTGTGTGTATGTGAACCCCCCTTCCCCCCCCGCAACCCTAATATAGAATAAAGCGGAAGATAATGGATGGATGGATAAGTCCATAGAGGGCGTCCTGCAGGACTGTCAGTCCAATAAAAATCCAGGTTCCATTCTGTAATGGTCGCAGTGCTTCAGCAGAACCATGGATGAAGAGCTGACCACACCTCCAGGACATTAGGCTCCTCTGCCTGAAGGTTTCGGGTTCTGACTCTGAGGGGCGCTCAGGATTGTTTGTGTTGGAGCAGAAGGTTCTGTTCGCTGATGTTGGCTGTAAATTTGCTGTTCGAGAACAACACCTGCTCTCAGTGGTGCGTTGATGTCATTGATGTCAGGACTCGATGACGTCCCATGATTAAAATGTGATCGTTGGGGACTGGATGGAGGAACCTTATTGACTCTGAGTTCTGGGGCCTCTTCTAGATTATCACGTTAGATGAATCAACTTCGAGGTGGTCGATGAGATCAGGGGTGGTGACGTTTGAGGTGTCAGGATGGAGGCGAGGTTCTCCCTTTCACTTAATGAGTCCAAATACACAACATGATTAACAGGCATGAAGAACACAACAGATTTGGTGTGAAAAGGTTAAACTAAGAAAAAGAATATCATACACAGACGCAGAACATCCCTCATTCAGCTATAAACCTGGATAAATAACAACAAACACGACATTTTGAGGGCGGCATGGTGGCTTAGTGTTTGTCATGTTCTCCTCTCAGCACTAGGGATTCCCGGTTCGAATCCCCATCTGGGTGGAGTTTCCATGTTCTCCCCGTGTCCGCGTGGGTTTCCTCCGGGTTCTCCGGTTTCCTCCCACAGTCCAAAAACATGGAACAAGTTAATTGAGTTCTCTAAAAAAAAAAATTGCCCCATATAGAGTGTGTCTGTGTGAGTGAGTGTGTGCCCAGCAATGGATTGGCGCCCTGTCCTGGGTGTATCTGCCCAGCGCCCGAGACGTTCTCTCCTGGATGGGCATGGGGAACCCCACCGCGACCCTAATAGAGGATAAAGCGGAAGATAATGGATGAATGAATGAAAGACATTTTGAATGTCTATCCATCCATTATCTTCTGCGTTATCCTCTTCTACGGTTGTGGGGAGGGGGGGGTGGTTCCCCATGCCCATCCAGGGGAGAACGTTTCGGGCGCTGGGCAGATACACCCAGGACAGGACACCAATCTATCACTGGACACACACTCACTCACACAGACACACTCTATATGGGGCAATTTGGAGAATTCAATTGACTTGATAAATGTTTTTGGACTGTCGGAGGAAACCGAAGAACCCAGAGGAAACCCATGCGGACACGTGGAGAACATGGAAACTCCACCCCGATTGGGACTTGCCACCCCCATTTTGAATGTTTTAGATAAAAATCGGACGGCACGGTGGCTTAGTGGTTAGCACGTGGTTCTCCCCGTATCCGCGTGGGTTTCCTCCGGGTTCTCCGGTTTCCTCTTACAGTCCAAAAACATGGATCAAGTCAATTTAGTTCTCCAATTTGCCCCATATAGAGTGTGTCTGTGTGAGTGAGTGTGTGTCCAGTGATAGATTGGCGTCCTGTCCTGGGTCTATCTGCCCAGCGCCCGAAACGTTCTCCCCTGGATGGGCATGGGGAACCTCCCCCCCCCACGACCCTAATAGAGGATAAAGTGGAAGATAATGGATGAATAAAAATCTCGTGGTCTCTGCAGGAACTATAAGACAACAATGAAGCGGAGCGTGACATGCGCTTACGCAGTTTGACCACACGAGGGCGATAGTGACTTCGCTTAAGTGCAGATGTGTGTTTAGTTTGATGTAGTTCTCCCATTTATTAAATAAACATTCATTCATTATCTTCCGCTTTATCCTCTATTAGGGTCGCGGGTGGGGGGGGGTTCCCCATGCTCATCCAGGGGAGAACGTTTCAGGCGCTGGGCAGATACACCCAGGACAGGACACCAATCCATCGCTGGACACACACTCACTCACACAGACACACTCTATATGGGGCAATTTGGAGAACTCAATTTACTTGATCCATGTTTTTGGACTGTGGGAGGAAACCGGAGAACCTGGAGGAAACCCTGGACACGGGGAGAACATGGAAACTCCACCCAGATTGGGATTCGAACCGGGGATCCCTAGTGCTGAGAGGAGAACATGCTAACACTAATCCACCATGCCGCCCCTATTAAATAAACAAATTAAATACTTTACCTTTTGCTCACAACTGTTTGTGGAGTCACTTCTGAAAACCCATCTGTTTCGGATCGTTTTTTACCTCGAATCTGATATTTTATTTCTGTTTCTGGATTTTAATTGAGCTTTTTCTTGTTTTTAAAGCTTTTTTTGAACTTAGACTTATTTTAATGTTATACTGTTTTATTTGTTTCGTAAAGCGTCTTTGAGGTCCCTAAAAGCGCTATATTTAGCTTTACAGAGTTATAAACCTTTAATAAGGCTTATATCCCTCTCAGCACTAGGGATTCCCGGTTCGAATCCCATCTGGGTGGAGTTTCCATGTTCTCCTCGTGTCCGCGTGGGTTTCCTCCGGGTTCTCCGGTTTCCTCCCACAGTCCAAAAACATGGATCAAGTCAATTGAATTCTCCAAATTGCCCCATATAGAGTGTGTCTGTGTGAGTGAGTGTGTGTCCAGTGATGGATTGGCGCCCTGTCCTGGGTGTATCTGCCCAGCGCCCGAGACGTTCTCCCCTGGATGGGCATGGGGAACCCCCCCCCCCACGACCCTAATAGAGGATAAAGCTGAAGATAATGAATGAATGGAAAAACTCAGTGGGGGACTCATCCTCCTTGAGCGGGGGGGCAGCATCAACAGTGTAGGACACTAATGTACAGATTGTGTGATGATCATGTGACCTGTATTTAACAATTAAAAACTCTATAAGTCCATTGAGGGTGGTGCGGTGGCTTTTAGTGATTGGCATGTTCTCCTCTCAGCGCTAGGGATTCCCGGTTCGAATCCCAATCTGGGTGGAGTCTCCATGCTCTCCCCGTGTCCGCGTGGGTTTCCTCCGGGTTCTCCGGTTTCCTCCCACAGTCCAAAAACATGGATCAAGGTCAATTGAATTCTCCAAATTGCCCCATATAGAGTGTGTCTGTGTGAGTGAGTGTGTGCCCAGTGATGGATTGATGTCCTGTCCTGGGTGTATCTGCCCAGCGCCCGAGACGTTCTCCCCTGGATGGGCATGGGGAACCCCGGTTCCCGGTTCGAATCCCAATCTGGGTGGAGTTTCCATGTTCTCCCCGTGTCCGCGTGGGTTTCCTCCGGGTTCTCCGGTTTCCTCCCACAGTCCAAAAACATGGATCAAGGTCAATTGTGTTCTCCAAATTGCCCCATATAGAGTGTGTCTGTGTGTGTGAGTGAGCCCCCCCCCCCCCCCCCCCCCCCCGCGACCCTAACATAGTATAAAGAAGATGATGGATGGATGGAGAAGTCCATAGAGGGCGTCCTGCAGGACGGTCAGTCCAATAGAAATCCAGGTTCCATTCAGTAATGGTCGCAGTGCTTCAGCAGAACCATGGATGAAGAGCTGACCACACCTCCGGGACATTCTGTGTGTCATAATGTCTTTATTATGTCCTCCGGGTTGTTATCAGTATTTTTGTTACGTTGCTTTAATTTTAGATCTTGACTTCACACGCAACCGCCCGCTTGGCTGCGTCCCAAACCACCGCTTTAGCCACCACACACACTCGCACGAACGAAGGTGGCACGTTGTTTACTCCACACCACGTGGTCTTTTTTTAAATCTGTTTAATCTGCTTTGAAAAAGAATGAGATTAAAAGACTGTGACGCAATCAGATCACCCGGCGTGATGCTGCCTGCAGACGGAGACTTCTACCTGGGAAGTGTTCGAGGGGTCGGTTTGGGACGCAGCCGGCGAGTTTAAAGCAGGTGGTTGAGTCGGTGAGTCGGTGAGTCAGTCAGGGAGTCGGTCCCCGGCGGCGGTTCAGCGAGTCGTTCAGCAGCTGTTTACAGAACAGAGGAGACGAACGCAACGACGAAACGAGCGTTTTAATGATTTAATTAAAAAACAATTAAAAGTAATTAAACTCCGAGCTGCGGCGTGTTCTCTAAACGAAGTGTGAAGACGTTAGTGAAGCGCAGTGTTCTGTGTTCTTTGTTGAAACTCGGTGTTTTGGGAGTGAACTATGAGAGTTTGTGAATCCTGACAGCTCCTCATCCAGATCCCCGAACACTAGAACCTGTTGCATGGGTTCTTTAACGTCTTTATGGGTTCTTTAACGTTTATGGGTTCTTTTAAATGATGGAGAGCGTCGGGAAATTTGAGTTCAACAGGAAAGATTTAGTAGGACATGGAGCTTTCGCTGTGGTGTTTAAAGGGAGACACAAACAGGTACGTGTTTAAAGCTTTATTGAGTGTTTATTATGGTTTTTTATTTACATGTTGGTCCAGAAACCTAGGGATTCCTGGTTCGAATCCCCAACTGGGTGGAGTTTCCATGTTCTCCCCGTGTCCGTGTGGGTTTTCTCCGGGTTCTCCGGTTTCCTCCCACAGTCCAAAAACATGGATCAAGTTAATTGAGTTCTCTAAATTGCCCCATATAGAGTGTGTCTGCGTGAGTGAGTGTGTGCCCAGCGATGGATTGGCGCCCTGTCCTGGGTCTATCTGCCCAGCGCCCGAGACGTTCTCCCCTGGATGGGCATGGGGAACCCCACCGCGACCCTAATAGAGGATAAAGCGGGTGATAATGAATGAATGAATGGTCCAGAAACTTTATTGGCCATTAAATGATATATTGAAGCAGTTTATATATGAAAAACCAGCACATATATGATCAATAATGAATGGATAGAGAAGCTGTTTATTTATGACATTAGTACATATAGGAGCAATATATTTAAGGGCCATACATATAGCATCATTATAGATGTGGCATTACTACATATAGAAGCCGATTATATAGGTAGCAATAGTACATATAGGATTATGGACATTAGTACATATAGGCAGTAGATTTATGTGGCATACATATAGAATCAGATTATATAGGTGACATTAGTACATATAGAATCTGATTATATAGGGAGCATTAGTGCTTATAGGAGCAGATTATATGATTGGCATTAGCGTATATAGGACTAGTTTATTTGGGTGGCAATTGTACATATAGAATCAGATTATATGGGTGGCATTAGTACATATAGAATCTGATTATATAGGGAGCATTAGTGCTTATAGGAGCAGATTATATAGGTGGCATTAGTGTATATAGGATTAGTTTATTTGGGTGGCAATTGTACATATAGAATCAGATTATATAGGTGACATTAGTACATATAGGAGCGGATAGTATAGGTGACATTAGTACATATAGGAGCAGATAGTGTAGGTGGCATTAGTACATATAGGAGAAAAATGTATTGGTGGCATCGGTATATATGGGACTAGTTTATTTAGGCGGCAATGTTACATATAGAATCAGATTATACAGGTGACATTAGTACATATAGGAGCAGATAGTGTAGGTGGCATTAGTACATATACGGGAAAATGAATTGGTGGCATTGGTATATATGGGACTAGTTTATTTAGGTGGCAATGGTACATATAGGAGCAGATTATATAGGTGATATTAGTACATATAGGAGCAGATAGTATAGGTGGCATTAGTACATATAGGAGAAAAAAAGTATTGGTGGCATTGGTATATATGGGACTAATTTATTTAGGTGGCAATGGTACATATAGGAGCAGATTATATAGGTGACATAAGTACATATAGGAGCAGATAGTATAGGTGGCATTAGTACATATAGGAGAAAAAATGTATTGGTGACATCGGTATATATGGGAATAGTTTATTTAGGTGGCAATGGTACATATAGGAGCAGATTATATAGGTGACATAAGTACATATAGGAGCAGATAGTGTAGGTGGCATTAGTACATATAGGGGGAAAATGTATTGGTGGTATTGGTATATATGGGACTAGTTTATTTAGGCGGCAATGGTACATATAGGAGCAGATTATGTAGGTGGCATCAGTATATATAGGAGCAGATTGTGTAGGTGGCATTAGTATGTATATAGGGCTAGTTTATTTAGGTGACATTGGTACATATAGGACCAGATTATATAGGTAGCATTAGTACATATATAAGAGCACTATATATATATATATATATACCATATATTAATATATATATATATATATATATATATATATATATATATATATATATATATATATATATATATATATATATATATACTGTGTGTGTGTGTGTAATATATATGTATGTATATGGAATTAGTACATATAGGAGCAGATTACAGTATATAGGTGCTATTACTACATATAAGAGCAGTGTATATAGATGGCATTAGTACATATAGGTGGCATCAGTACATATAGATGCAGATTGTATAGGTGACATTCACATAGGACTAGTTCAAATGGATGACATTTGTAAAAATTAAAGTTGCTTTATAAGTACATTTAAAAGAGAAGTGTTCATATAGGAACAGTATATACAGTTAACAACAGTACAGAGCTATATACAGATACGAATGTACATTAAGTGGCTCTTTGAAGTATTTTCAGTACATGTAGATCACTGTAGTACATATACTTATAAAGTACTTATATTATATTATATTATATTATATTATATTATATTATATTATATTATATTATATTATAATTATATTATATTATATTATTGTTACCAAGTCCGTCTTTCCCCGGAAGAGGGCGGCTAACGCGGAGGTATAGCGTTAAGCCGCTCGCGCCTAGTGAGCGCTCCCATGATACCGACCACGCGGGGAAGAATGCGTGCGTCGGTCCGCGGAAAACACTCCCACGAATGCGACCCACGCGGAGAAGATACGCAGCGTCGCAACGTGGTTGAACGCGGAAGGAGAGTCCAAACAGACACCGGGATAAAATCCAAAATGTAGAATTTAAAAAAAATTGGTGTGGGGACACCAACAAAAATGGGGAACAAACAAACAACGTAACAACGGGCATAATAAACCACAAACAAAGACGTGCGCCGAAGAGATGGAAAACTAAAAATAAATACAAAAGCAACTAAACACGTGCACAAAACAAACCAATCACCCAACTGAAACAGTTAAGGACAAAACGAGGGACAGGTGCCACAGGCACCTGTGACTATCATATCATATCATATCATATCATATCATATCATATCATATCATATCATATCATATCATATCATATCATATCATATCATATCATATCATATCATATCATATCCCGTTTTATCCTCAATTAGGGTCGTGGTGGGGTTCCCCATGCCCATTCATCACTGGACACACACTCACTCACACAGACACACTCTATATGGGGCAATTTTGAGAATTCAATTGACTTGATCCATGTTTTTGGACTGTGGGAGGAAACCGGAGAACCCGGAGAAAACCCACGCAGACACGGGGAGAACATGGAAACTCCACCCAGATGGGGATTCGAACCGGGAATCCCTAACGCTGAGAGGAGAACATGCTAACCACTAAGCCACCATGCCGCCTATGTTATGTTATGTTATGTTATATTATATTATGTTATGTTATATTATATTATGTGGACATAATGCAATAAATACGCAGGTTTAAAAATGTAAAACAAAGATTATAAAGTCTTTTCTTCTTGACAGAGACATGAGTTTGAAGTTGCTGTGAAATGCATCAATAAGAGAAATCTGGCCAAATCGCAGTCACTTCTGGGGAAAGAGATCAAAATACTGAAGGTAGGAATCAAGTTGCTGAAATGTATTCAGACCGAGTTTAGTAAACAGATTGTAACGTCTGTCTGTTGTCTGTTTCGCTGTCTGTCTGTTGTCTGTCTGTTGTCTGTCTGTCTGTCTGTCTGTCTGTCAGGAGCTGAAACATGAAAACATTGTCAGGTTACTGGACTTTCAGGTATGTGGGCATCTTCTAGAACCATTTGTATCTATAAATACCGGCTTGGCTCGGCCGGGTGCTGACTGTAAGCGAACTTGGCAGGGTGTTTAGGAAACACGGCTCTGATGACGCAGCCGGACCCACGTGCTCCTGTGTTGATGTTGCAGGAAGCACGGCATCTGTCCGTTAGCATTCGTTTCCTCATGTGCAAACGCAAATGTGACACAGGTCACCACATGACACCGCCGTAATTAATATCATGTTTAAATGTTGAAGTGTTGGGATAGGCTCCAGGACGTCTTACTAACAAAAATAGGAACGGGAGAAAGAAAAAAAAAAAAAAAGAAATTAATATAAGAAAATTATTTACTAAAGAAATAATAATAATAAAATTAGAAATGAAAAATTTAATATAGCAGCGATATATATAATAAAAATGTAAATATAAAAAATACATTTATAATGTAAATATAAGAAAATTCTATAATATAATCCATCCATTTCTTACGCTTTATCCTCTATTGGGGTTGGGGGGGGGGGTTCCCCATGCCCATCCAGGGGAGAACGTTTCGGGCGCTGGGCAGATACACCCAGGACAGGGCGCCAATCTATCGCTGGACACACACTCACTCACACAGACACACTCTATATGGGGCAATTTGGAGAATTCAATTGACCTTGAGCCATGTTTTTGGACTGTGGGAGGAAACCAGAGAACCCGGAAGAAACCCAGACGGACACGGGGAGAACATGGAAACTCCACCCAGATTCGAACCGGGAATCCCTAGCGCTGAGAGGAGAACATGCCAACCACTAAGCCACCATGCCGTCCCTTATAATATAATATTATAAAATTTTATATTATAATTTAAAAGATAGGCGGCACGGTGGCTTAGTGGTTTAGCATGTTCTCCTCTCAGCGCTAGGGATTCCCGGTTCGAATACCCAGTTTCCATGTGCTCCCCGTGTCTGCGTGGGTTTCCTCCGGGTTCTCTGGTTTCCTCCCTCAGTCCAAAAACATGGATCAAGTTAATTGAGTTCTCCAAATTGCCCCATATAGAGTGTGTCTGTGTGAGTGTGTGCCCAGCGATAAATTGGCGCCCTGTCCTGGGTGTATCTGCCCAGCGCCCGAAACGTTCTCCCCCGCATGGGCATGGGGAACCCCACCGCGACCCTAATAGAGGATAAAGCGGAAGATAATGGATGAATGAATGAATGAATTTAAAAGATAGCGGCACGATGGCTTAGTGGTTTAGCATGTTCTCCTCTCAGCGCTAGGGATTCCCGGTTCGAATCCCAATCTAAGTTGAGTTTCCATGTTCTCCCCGTGTCCTGCGTGGGTTTCCTCCGGGTTCTCCGGTTTCCTCCCACAGTCCAAAATCATGGATCAAGTCACTTAAATTCTCCAAATTGCCCCATTTACAGTGTGTCTGTGTGAGTGAGTGTGTGTCCAGTGATAGATTGGCGTCCTGTCCTGGGTGTATCTGCCTAGCGCCCGAAACGTTCTCCCCCTGGATGGGCATGGGGAACCCCCCCGCGACCCTAATAGAGGATAAAGCGGGAGATAATGAATGAATGAATGAATGAATTTAAAATATAATATAAATTATAGCAGTGTTTATTAAGACTGCCAGTTGTTTTAGGTGGAGTTTAAGAGTCTTACCCCCCCCCATGTCTCTGTGGGTTTTCTCTTTGTTCTCTGGGTTCAGGGTGAAGTGGATGCTCCAAATTGCCCCTATATAGTGTGTGTGTCTGTGTGAGTGAGCATGCCCAGGGATGGATTGGCGTCCTGTCCTGGGTGTATCTGCTCAGCGTCCGAAACGTTCTCCCCTGGACGGGCATGGGGCATGGGAGACTCTCCCCCTCGCGTGACCTTAGCAGCGGATGAGATAACTAAGGCAGATAAGCAGCATCTGTGTCCTCGTTCACCTCTGTGCTGCCCCCCCCCACCACCACCCTCTGATTTGCATGCAGCCTGTCTGTGTTCTCTCTCTTCATGTATCTGGTGTGAGGAGAGAACAGGAGGGCTCCAGACAGGAGTGTTGATTTCATGACAGGTGGTCAGTGGCTGGTACTGTTTTGCATTGTTGTCATGTGGAACCCACATAAATTATTAGACAGATCAGTCACCGGCCGCTCCCTTTACTTTGCCCCTGGCACTTCATTATTATTCATTCTTTATCTTCCGCTTTATCCTCTATTAGAGTCGCGGTGGGGGGTTCCCCATGCCCACCCAGAGGAGAACGTTTCGGGCGCTGGGCAGATACACCTATCAATCACTGGGCACACACACACTCACACAGACACACTCTATATGGGGCAATTTGGAGAACTCACTTGACTTGATCCATGTTTTTGGACTGTGGGAGGAAACCGGAGAACCCGGAGGAAACCCACGCGGACACGGGGAGAACATGGAAACTCCACCCAGATTGGGATCTGAATCGGGAATCCCTAGAGGCGCTAGGTTCTTTATAAAAATGTTGGATCATGGGAAATGGTGTCTATAACTGTCCACTAAAGTGAATCCTCTCTGCATCATACTGCATTGTCACGAGCGAGACTCCGAACCAAACTGTTCCAGCTCACCAGCAAAGAACCCTGAGAACGTGCTAGAACGTCATTTTAAATCATGTACTATCCATCCATCCATTATCTTCCGCTTAATCCTATATTGGGGTCACGGGGGGGTTCCCCATGTCCATCCAGGGGAGAACGTTTCGGGCGCTGGGCAGATACACCCAGGACAGGACACCAATCTATCACTGGACACACACTCATTCACACAGACACACTCTATATGGGGCAATTTGGAGAACTCAATTGACTTGATCCATGTTTTTGGACTGTGGGAGGAAACCGGAGAACCCGGAGGAAACCCACGCGGACACAGGGAGAACATGGAAACTCCACCCAGATGGGGATTCGAACCGGGAACTCCTAGTGCTGAGAGGAGAACATGCCAACCACTAACTTCAGCTTAATTACATACATCTATTCACTACACGCAAGCAAATTGTGGAAGTATACGTCAACCAGATATCATTAGTTGGCAGGTTGTGAGCTCATGTCACGCAGGGTCACGGGGAGGAAACGACTCCCAGGCGCCGGTTTGAGGATCCGCCAGCCCACTTCGTGTGAGGAACAGCCGGCCTGCTGCTCGGAACAATAGCTGCATTCAAGAGAGGCTTCGTCAGCGGAACTTCAGCTCTGCATTATTAAAAATGATTTCACGCCGCTTAGTGGTCAGCATGTTCTCCTCTCAGCTGGGTTCGAATCCCAATCTGGGTGGAGTTTCCATGTTCTCCCCGTGTCTGTGTGGGTTTCCTCCCACAGTCCAAAAACATGGATCAAGGTCAATTGAGTTCTCCAAATTGCCCCATATAGAGTGTGTCTGTGTGAGTGAGTGTGTCTAGTGATAGATTGGCGTCCTGTCCTGAGTGTATCTGCCCAGCACCCGAAACGTTCTCCCCTGGATGGGCATGGGGAACCCCCTCCCCCCCTCGACCCTAATATGAGAGAGTACTCACAGCTACAGAGTGCTAGAACTGTATGAATACATCTATAACTGCACCTCTCCATCCATTATCTTCCGCTTTATCCTCTACTAGGTTTGTGGGGGGGGTTCCCCATGCCCATCCAGGGGAGAACGTTTTGGGCGCTGGGCAGATACACCCAGGACAGGACGCCAATCTATCACTGGACACACACTCACTCACACAGACACACTCTGTATGGGGCAATTTAGAAAATTCCATTGTCCTTCATCCATGTTTTTCGACTGTGGGAGGAAACCGGAGAACCCGGAGGAAACCCACACGGACACGGGGAGAACATGCAAACTCCACCCAGATCGGGACTTTTGCTAATGTTTTTACTTGAAGGAAAAAATACGTATAGGTTTTATGAATAATTCATTCAGTTCAGCATTTAAAACAATAACTATGGATAAAAGTTTGAACGATAGGGTGGCACGGTGGTTTAGTGGTTGGCATGTTCTCCTCTCAGCGCTAGGGATTCCCGGTTCGTATCCCAATCTGGGTGGAGTTTCCATGTTCTCCCCGTGTCCGTGTGGGTTTCCGCCAGGTTCTCCGGTTTCCTCCCACAGTCCAAAAACATGGATCAAGTCAATTGAATTCTCCAAATTGCCCCATATAGAGTGTGTCTGTGTGAGTGAGTGTGTGTCCAGTGATAGATTGGCGTCCTGTCCTGGGCCCGAAACGTTCTCCCCTGGATGGACATGGGGAACCACAGGTCTGACACAAGATAGCGATGATGACCTTGGCCTGATGAACGTTCCTCGAACAGAACCTGTTTAAACACCCCTGCTTTACAGTTTACACTTGGGATCCTCACTTCATGTACAAATTTACATATTTCATGGTCTTTTAGCGGGCGGCACGGTGGCTTAGTGGTTAGCACGTTCTCCTCTCAGCACTAGGGATTCCCGGTTCGAATCCCCATCTGGGTGGAGTTTCCATGTTCTCCCCGTGTCCGCGTGGGTTTCCTCCGGGTTCTCCGGTTTCCTCCCACAGTCCAAAAACATGGATCAAGTTAATTGAGTTCTCTAAATTGCCCCATATAGAGTGTGTGTCTGAGTGAGTGTGTACCCAGCGATGGATTGGCGCCCTGTCCTGGGTCTATCTGCCCAGCGCCCGAGACGTTCTCCCCTGGATGGGCATGGGGAACCCCACCGCGACCCTAATAGAGGATAAAGGGGAGATAATGAATGAATGAATGGTCTTTTAGCGTTTTTGACTTTTTTAAGATGCAGCCAGAGAGCAGACTGCAGAGTAGGGGTGAGCTGCAATATTCGCTGATTCGACGATTCGATTCGGAGAACCGTAGTCGACTATGAACCTCATAGTCGAATGTACCGTTTTGACCACATGGGGGCGCTCATGGCTGCTGCTAAGCATTAGTTTTTACATGAAATGTCTTTGTTTTCGTTATATATATATATAGCCTTTTATCAAATAAAATCATCCTAATTTCTGTTAATATTTTTTTTAAATGATGTGTGGGCTTTAACAATAGGCTACACATTAATAAAGCGCCCCCTGCAGTTAGTTGCACATTCCAAATGAGCAGAGCTGAACACGCCACAGGGCCGTTAGCATCTACCGGTGTATTTTTCCATGTTGGCTATGGCTACTAAAAAAGCTTCCAAAGTATGGGAGTATTTTTGAAAAAGATAAAAACGAACCCAAGAAAGTAAAGTGCAAGTTATGTCATCTAATTCTTGCATATCACACGACAACAAACAACATGGTGCATCATTTAAAACGGGGAAGGTGAAAAAAAACAGTTCAGCCGTTTATCAATGCGGGCATCGAATAAAACAAATATTAACATTTATGTGTCTTTTTTCTGACCGTTACACCCGCAGACTCATGTTGACCGCTCAGTCAGCACGTCTGCAGCACCGGCGGCGCCGATATTAACGCCAAAAATATATATAGGGCCATCTTGTGGTGAAATTTTAACTGATTCCACTATCGGTCGACTATAGGGAAAATCTGACGAATCAGATTCGACTATGAAAATCCTTAGTTGAAGACAACCCCTACTGCAGAGTGGATGATGGTTCCACTTTAAAAGCATCAGAGTGGAAACTCTTTCTGTGAGGAAAGATTTCTCCCCAAAATCCTATAATTATAATCTCTTCTTCTGTCAACAGGATATTTCCGGTTGTGTCTACCTCGTCATGGAGGTGAGTCTGCTTCGTATAATAAAAGATTTATTTGTGATAAATAAGCCGATAAATCATTCATTCATTCATTATCTTCTGCTTTATCCTTTATTAGGGTTGGGGGGGGGGTTCCCCATGCCCATCCAGGGGAGAACGTTTCGGGCGCTGGGCAGATACACCCAGGACAGGACACCAATCTATAACTAGGCACACACTCACTCACACAAACACACTCTATATGGGGCAGTTTGGAGAATTCAATTTACCTGAAATCCATGTTTTGAACCCGGAGGAAACCCATGCGGACACGGGGAGAACATGGAAACTCCACCCAGATTGGGATTCGAACTGGGAATCCTTAGTGCTGAGAGGAGAACATGCTAACCACTAAGCCACCGTGCCGCCAAGGGCTATATGATGTAGCACTTGTTTTGATCAACCATCCATTATCTTCCGCTTTATCCTCTACTAGGTTTGTGGGGGGGGTTCCCCATGCCCATCCAGGGGAGAACGTTTCGGGCTCTGGGCAGATACACCCAGGACAGGACGCCAATCTATCACTGGACACACACTCACTCACACAGACACACTCTATATGGGGTAATTTTGAGAATTCAGTTGACTTGTTCCATGTTTTTGGACTGTGGGAGCAAACCGGAGAACCTGGAGGAAACCCATGCAGACACGGGGAGAACATGGAAACTCCACCCAGATTGGGATCTGAACCGGGAATCCCTAGAGGCGCCAGGTTCTTTATAAAAATGTTGGATCATGGGAAATGGTGTCTATAACTGTCCACTAAAGTGAATCCTCTCTGCATCTCAGTCACGAGCGAGACTCCGAACCAAACTGTTCCAGCTCACCAGCAAAGAACCCTGAGAACGTGCTAGAACGTCATTTTAATTCATGTACTATCCATCCATTCATTATCTTCCGCTTAATACTATATTAGGGTCGTGGGGGGGGGGGGGGGGGTTTCCCCATGCCCATCCAGGGGAGAACGCTTCAGGCGCTGGGCAGATACACCCAGGACAGGGCGCCAATCTATCACTGGACACACACTCACTCACACACACACACTCTATATGGGGCAATTTGGAGAACTCAATTGACTTGATCCATGTTTTTGGACTGTGGGAGGAAACCGGAGAACCCGGAGGAAACCCACGCGGACACGGGGAGAACATGGAAACTCCTCCCAGATTGGAATTCGAACCTTGAATCCCCAGTGCTGAGAGGAGAACATGCTAACCACTAAGCCACCGTGCCGCCCCATGTTTATATTAATCTGTATTTTCTGATTTAAAATAATGTGAAGCGCTCAGGGGTGGCACAGTGGCTTAGTGGTTGGCATGTTCTCCTCTCAGCACTGGGGATTCCTGGTTAAAATCCCAATCAGGGTGGAGTTTCCATGTTCTCCCCGTGTCCGCGTGGGTTTCCTCTGGGTTCTCCGGTTTCCTCCCACAGTCCAAAAACTGTATATAGAGTGTGTTTGTGTGAGTGAGTGTGTGTCCAGTGATAGATTGGTGTCCTGTCCTGGGTCTATCTGCCCAGCACCCGAGACGTTCTCCCCTGGATGGGCATGAGGAACCTTCCCCTTCCCCCCGCGACCCTAATAGAGGATAAAGTGGAAGATAATGGATGGATGAATGAATGAATGAAGCGCTCAGAGGTGTGTGTTATTGTCACGGCTGGACAAATGCCTCAGCCAATCAGATTTAAGGAGTGGAACTGTATGTGTTCTAATGGAATGTAATGCAGTGTCTCATATTTTGATGTGTTTCTGTCTTTAGTTCTGTAACGGGGGGGATCTTGCGGAGTACCTGCACTGTAAGTATAAACACTCGTGGTTCTGTCTCCAGACAATCGATAACCCGACCCGATGATTTGTCCTTGATGATGACACCTTGTCTCTTGTGAAGGTTCTTTCTTGCTGTTGTGTTGTTTTTTGGTCTCGTTGCTTTAATGCCGCTGCAGAGCTGATAAAGTTCAAGGCCTCATGCATGTTGAAAGCAAATCAGTTGACCCCTCGACACAAACGTTCCGTTTTTAAAGGAACTTTAAAGATGTAACGTAACGTGATGTATAATTAAACATGGTGATGTGATACAGCTGCTGTGTTCTTACTTTCACTATTAGAATAGAGCTTCCATCCATTATCTTCCACTTTATCCGGGGGGGGGGGTTCTCCATGCCCATCCAGGGGAGAACGTTTCGAGCGCTGGGCAGATACACCCAGGACAGGACGCCAATCTATCACTGGATACACACTCACTCACACAGACACACTCTATATGGGGCAATTTGGAGAACTCAATTGACTTTATCCATGTTTTTGGACTGTGGAGAACCCGGAGGAGACCCACGCGGACATGGGGAGAACATGAAAACTCCAGATTGGGATTTGACCCGGGAATCCCTAACACTGATAGGAGAACATGCTAACCACTATGTTCATGAATGCTTCATTCATCCATTATCTAACGCTTTATTCTCTATTAGGGTCGTGGGGGGGAGGGGGTTCCACATACCCATGCAGGGGAGAATTTTTTGGGTGCTGGGCAGATACACCCAGGACAGGGCGCCAATCTATCACTGGACACACACTCACTTACACAGACACACACACACACACACACTCTATATGGGGCAAATTGGAGAACTCAATTGATCTTCATCCATGTTTTTGGACTGTGGGAGGAAACCGGAGAACCCGGAGGAAACCCACACCGACACAGAGAGAACATGGAAACTCCACCCAGATGGGGATTTGAACCGGGAATCCCTAGTGCTGAGAGGAGAACATGCTAATCACTAAGCCACCCCTGAATGAATAAATTGATCGTATTTAATTTCATAATGGGTGGCATGGTGGCTTAGTGTTTAGCATGTTCTCCTCTCAGCACTAGGGATTCCCGGTTCGAATCCCCATCTGGGTGGAGTTTCCATGTTCTCCCCGTGTCCGCGTGGGTTTCCTCCGGGTTCTCCGGTTTCCTCCCACAGTCCAACAACATGGATCAAGTCAATTGAGTTCTCCAAATTGCCCCATATAGAGTGTGTCTGTGTGAGTGAGTGTGTGTCCAGTGATAGATTGGCGCCCTGTCCTGGGTGTATCTGCCCAGCGCCCGAGACGTTCTCCCCTGGATGGGCATGGAGAACCCCACCCTCGACCCTAGAAGAGGATAAAGCGGAAGATAATGGATGGATGGATCATTTCATAAGGATTTAAACTGAACTGCTGTTGCACACATGAGCATCCTCTCTCTTTGTCCCACAATGAATTGGACAAAATCATACGGCATTAGGATTGGTCCCAGCCAGTTCACACACACACACACACACACACACACACACACACACACACACACACACACACACGCAGAACACTGCAGGCTCTCTCAGGTTCATTGCTGCATTAAGATCCCTCTCTATGTTTAGCACGGCGGCAGATATATTAACATCCACGCTTCTATTTCAGTCCCTCGACCACACCTGACCCACTTGAGTTGCCCTGCCAGAGCGTCCAGCGAGCCGTTTTCTGCCCCGCCGTACTTAATTCTGCCTTTTTGCCCTCATCCCACCTCATTTTTTTTGCAGCGCTGTGCCTCCTGTCCCGCTTGGGTGCAACTCGTACCCTCCCTGACCCCGTCCACCTGCCAGGCTCTAGTTTCCTGCCGTGGAAAAACACTGGAGCTAAAAATACAGCTTGACACAGCAGTGTTGGTTGGAGAGGTTGGGTGGGACTGTGATGAGTAATGAACTATAACCGGGCAGGTCGTTAGAAACAAACCCAACCCCGCAGCACCGCGTTCTTCATCCTAACATCACACCGCGGGGGTCTGAGCACCAACAATGGGTTTTGTTTAGGGGCAATATTCATGGGTTAATCTGTACATCAGTGTCCTACACTGTTGATGCTGCCCCCCCGCTCAAGGAGGATGAGTCCCCCACTGAGTCTTGGTCCTCACAAGGTTTCTTCCTTAAAATATCAACATAACAGGGAGTTTTGTCTTGCCACTGTCTCTTCAGCTTGCTCTTTGGGGCTTTAAAGGCTTATAAAGGTTTATGACAATGTGCCATTATAGAGTTTCTGTTTATTAACCCAGCAGCAGTGGGAGGAATCAGATGAATCACGGGTGGCATGGTGGCTTAGTGGTTAGCATGTTCTCCTCTCAGCACTAGGGATTCCCGGTTGGAATCCCAATCTGGGTGGAGTTTTCATGTTCTCCCCATGTCTGCGTGGGTTTCCTCCGGGTTTCCGGTTTCCTCCCACAGTCCAAATACATGGATCAAGGTCAATTGGATTCTCCAAATTGCCCCATATAGAGTGTGTTTGTGTGATGATGGATGGATGGATGTCGAGTCACCTCAAAATGATTGGACACCATTCCATCCTTGGGTACACAGTCGCTCACAAACACACACAGTATATGTGTATATATATATATATTCATTTATTCATTATCTTCCGCTTTATCCTATATTAGGGTCTATTAGGGTCGCGGGGGGGGGTTCCCCATGCCCATCCAGGGGAGAACGTCTCGGGCGCTGGGCAGATACACCCAGGACAGGACGCCAATCCATCGCTGGGCACACACTCACTCACTCACACAGACACACTCTATATGGGGCAATTTTAAGAATTCACTTGACTTGATCCATGTTTTTGGACTGTGGGAGGAAACCGGAGAACCCGGAGGAAACCCACGCGGACACGGGGAGAACATGGAAACTCCACCCAGATTGGGATTCAAACCTGGAGCCCACCTCCCTGGATGGGCATGGGGAACCCCCCCGCGACCCTAATAGAGGATAAAGCAGAAGATAATGAATGGATGAAATAATAAACTGATCTGGTTGCTAAGAAACGTCTCTCTGTTTATATTGAATTGTATTTTTCAATTAATAGTACATGATTGGGCAGCACGGTGGCTTAGTGGTTGGCATGTTCTCCTCTCAGCTCTAGGGATTCCCGGTTCGAATCTCCATCTGGGTGGAGTTTCCATGTTCTCCCCGTGTCCGTGTGGGTTTCCTCCGGGTTCTCCGGTTTCCTCCCACAGTCCAAAAACATGGATCAAGGTCAATTGAATTCTCTAAATTGCCCCATATAGAGTGTGTCTGTGTGAGTGAGTGTGTGTCCAGTGATGGATTGGCGTCCTGTCCTGGGGGTATCCGCCCAGCGCCCAAGACGTTCTTCCCTGAATGGGCATGGGGAACCCCCCCGACCCTAATAGAGGATAAAGCAGAAGATAATGGATGGATGGATGAATACTTTACCTTCTCATTTTAATCTGCTGTATCGAACCTTTAATGAATGTTCGTTAGAGCAGCAGTTCGTTTAGGTCGTTAATCCCTCGCCGTGGTGTTTTGCAGTGAAAGGCTCTCTGAATGAAGACACCATCCGGAGCTTCGTGCAGCAGATAGCGAGTGCCATGAGCATCCTGAGGAGTAAAGGCATCATCCACAGAGACCTGAAGCCCCAGAATATTCTCCTGTCCTTCAGCGCTGGACGCAGGACCAGCCCCACCAACATCTGCATCAAACTGGGTCAGACCTGCTGTTACAGATGTTCATACAGAACAGTGGTTCTCAAACTTATTATCAACCATTATCAAACCAACACTGACATTTTTACTCATGTGATTCATTTGCCTTTAAATGACCTTTGGCACGGTGGCTTAGTGGTTAGCATGTTCTCCTCTCAGCACTAGGGATTCCCGGTTCGAATCCCCATCTGGGTGGAGTTTCCATGTCCTCCCCATGTCCGTGTGGGTTTCCTCCGGGTTCTTCAGTTTCCTCCCACAGTCCAAAAACATGGATCAGGTCAATTGAGTTCTCCAAATTGCCCCATATAGAGTGTGTGTGTGAGTGAGTGTGTGTCCAGTGATAGATTGGCGTCCTGTCCTGGGTGTATCTGCCCAGCGCCCGAAATGTTCTCCCCTGGATGGGCATGGGGAACCCCCCCACCGCGACCCTAATAGAGGATAAAGCGGGAGATAATGGATGGATGGATGAATTCAGATAAAGGTGGAACGCTGGTGTAGTGCTTAGCATGTTCTCCTCTCGGCACTAGGGATTCCCAGTTCGAATCTCAATCTGGGTGGAGTTTCCATGTTCTCCCCGTGTCCGCGTGGGTTTCCTCCGGGTTCTCCGGTTTCCTCCCACAGTCCAAAAACATGGGTCAAGTCAATTGAATTCTCCAAATTGCCCCATATAGAGTGTATGTGTGTGAGTGAGTGTGTGTCCAGTGATAGATTGGCGTCCTGTCCTGGGTGTATCTGCCCAGCGCCAAGTCCAACTTTTCACTACTCAAATGGATGAAAAGTGGAGCATAATCTATATGAAATATTTATATTATTAATTACTTAAATGGGCGGCACGGTGGCTTAGTGGTTGGCATGTTCTCCTCTCAGCGCTAGGGATTCCCGGTTCGAATCCCAATCTGGGTGGAGTTTCCATGTTCTCCCCGTGTCCACGTGGGTTTCCTCCGGGTTCTCCGGTTTCCTCCTACAGTCCAAAAACATGGATCAAGTCAATTGAGTTCTCCAAATTGCCCCATATAGAGTGTGTCTGTGTGAGTGAGTGTGTGTCCAGCGATAGATTGGCGCCCTGTCCTGGGTGTATCTGCCCAGCGCCCGAAACGTTCTACCCTGGATGGGCATGGGGAACCCCCCACGACCCTAATAGAGGATAAAGCGGAAGATAATGAATGAATGAATAACTTAAATGCTAATTGGTACATTAAATGATCCCCTAAGGAGATGTGGTCAGTATGTAAATAATAATGTGCCGTTTTTATGGATTGTTTTTTTCATGTTAAATGGTTTAAATAACATTTTAAAAACTCAACCTTCGAACCTCCTCTCTGCCTCCAGCTGATTTCGGCTTTGCCCGCTACCTGCAGGGTAACACCATGGCTGCGACGCTCTGTGGTTCTCCCATGTACATGGTGAGTCACCTGCAGCGCCCGCCGACTCCTGCTGACCGCCATTACTCCCTCCAGCTTCCCATAACTGACCCCATGGGCCTTCATTGACCTCTTCCCGTCGTGTTGGCAGGCTCCCGAGGTGATCATGTCACAGAATTACGATGCCAAGGCCGACCTGTGGAGCGTCGGGACCATCGTCTTCCAGTGTCTGACCGGCAAAGCTCCATTTCAGGTAACGCACATTAAAAGCACCAAACATGACCAGCAGAGCTGCATGCCCACCCCAAATGTCATGTGACTCAGCACCAGGGGCATAGTGGGATGGCACAGTGTGCTGCAGATGGGTTTTAACTTGGTAGGTGTTAAAGGGAATGTTACATTTACCTTCAGTCAGCATCATCCCAAATTTGAAGGGAAGGGTAACCGGCCAACAAATGGGCCATTTAAAGGCCATTTAATACTTTATGACAAAAACAATTGATGCTATCTTAGTTGCATTTAGTTCTTTAACAAGTCCTTGTAAGATTTCATTATGAACACAATTACAAATGTGCACTGAATTCCATAAAACCCTTCGCAGCATTGGGGGTTGAATAAATTTGATCACAACTGTATCAATGGGACGGCAGTGGAGCGTGTGAACAGCTTCAAGTTCCTAGGTGTACACATCTCTGAGGATCTCACCTGGACGACCGGCTGCTCCAATTTGGTCAAGAAGGCACATCAGCGCCTGTTCTTTCTGAGGACTCTGAGGAAGAACCATCTGTCCTCAGACATTCTGGTGAACTTCTACCGCTGCACCATTGAGAGCATCCTGACCAGCTGCATTACAGTTTGGCACATTTGTAATTGTGTTCATAATGAAATCTTACAAGGACTTGTTAAAGAACTAAATGCAACTAAGATAGCATCAATTGTTTTTGTCATAAAGTATTAAATGGCCTTTTTGTGATTTCTTCATTGACACAATTATTCAACCCCTTTACAACTACCACTCATAAGAACAGAGGTTCATTCCAGTGTTTTCAATCAGGTATTGAAAACACCTGTGGATGTCAACGAGCGCAGCAATCAAGCATGATAAGCACCAATTAGGCAGATTTAAAAGGACTGTGATACTCAGTTCCTTCTAGACATGTACTGGTGTGTTTACAACGAGAGAAAGCATGGTGAAGGCAAGAGAATGGTCCCAGAAGACAAGAGAAGAGGTTATTGCTCTTCACCAAGAATGGCAATGGATATAAAAAGATTGCGAAGTTGTTAAATATTCCAAGAGACACTATCGGAAGTATCATTCGCAAGTTCAAGTTAAAGGGCACAGTGGAAACGTTTACCTGGTCGTGGCAGAAAGAAGATCCTGACCGCGACTGCTGTGCGCTACCTGAAGCGTAATGTGGAGAAAAAATCCCTGCGTGACTGCTAAGGAACTGAAAAAAGAACCTGTTCAGAATGTGGGCACTGAAGTTTCAGCTCAGACAATAAGGCGCGCACTGCATAACGAAGACCTCCATGCCAGAACTCCCAGGCGCACCCCCTTGCTGACTCCAAAGAACAAGAAAAGTCGACTGCAGTATGCCAAAAGTCATGTGGACAAGCCACAAGATTTTGGGACAGTGTACTGTGGTCAGATGAAAACTAAATTAGAAACTGTTTGGGACAATAGACCAGCGCTATGTTTGGAGGAGGAAGAACCAGGCTTATGAACAAAAGAACACCTTGCCAACTGTGAAGCATGCGCTGGGGGTCAATTATGCTTTGGGGCTGTTTTGCTTCTAATGGTACAGGAAAGCTTCAACGTGTGCAGGGTACCATGAATTCCTTCAGTACCAGGAGATCTTGGAGGAAAATTTGATGGAGTCAGTCACAAACCTGCGGCTTGGCTTGGGATGAGCCCGTTGGACCTTCCAACAGGACAATGATCCGAAGCACCCATCCAAGTCCCACTAGAGCATGGTTGAACATGAAAGGCTGGAACATTCCTAGAGGTGGGGGTGGCCATCGAAAAATGACCAGACTTAAATCCAATTGAGAACCTCTGGTGGGACCTAAAGAAGGCAGTTGCAGTGCGCAAGCCTAAGAATGTGACTGAACTGGAGGCTTTTGCCCATGAAGAATGGGCTAAGATACCCATAGGTCGCTGCAAGACACTTGTGTCAAGCTATGCTTCACGCTTGAAAGCTGTCATAACTGGAAAAGGATGTTGTACTAAGTACTAAAAAATAATGTCACTAGGGGGTTGAATAAAACTGATAATGATGTGAGCACAGTAAATTTGTGGTTATTCCATCATAAATATTATGTTATATTTGTCTAATTTATAAGTGCCTCTTTGATATAATTGTAAATAAGATGACTGAAATGATCCAAATCAATGTCAAACTGGCCAAAACACTTTATTTCAGTGGGGGTTGAATAAATTTGATCACAACTGTATGAATGGGTTGGTGCTGGTCAGCCTTCTTCCTGAAGTCCATGATGAGCTCCTTTGTTTTCTCGGCATTGAGCAGAAGGTTGTTAGTGTCGCACCACTCAGCCAGCCGATTTACCTCCTCCCTATAAGCAGTCTCATCGTTGTTTTTGATGAGTCCAATCACCGTGGTGTCATCTGCAAATTTAATAATGGTGTTGGAGCCATAGACAGGTATGCAGTCATGGGTGAAGAGGGAAAGTAAAGAAAGGGACTTACACCCAGCCTTGTGGAACACCTGTGGTTTATGGTGATGCTAGATGAACGATGGTTGTCCATCTGGACATATTGGGGTCGGTTGGTTAAGAAGTCCAGTAACCAATTGCACATGTGGGACTGATGCCTAAGTCTGTGAGCTTTGTGATGAGTTTTGAGGGGATGACTGTGTTGAATGCTGAACTGAAGTCTATGAACAGCATCCTGACGAAGGTGTTTTTATTGTCCAGGTGTGAGAGGACAGAGTGCAGTGCTATGGAGATTGCATCCTCTGTACTCCTGTTCTGTCGATATGGGGGTCCAGGTTTGGGAGGGAGACAAGATTTGAGTTGTGCTAGGACCAGCCCGTTCAGAAGCACTTTGTAATGATGGGAGTGAGGGCTACTGGGCGGTAATCGTTCACCTCTCAGCACTAGGCATTCCCGGTTCGAATCCCAATCTGGGTGGAGGTTTCATGTTCTCCCCGTGTCCGCGTGGGTTTCCTCCGGGTTCTCCGGTTTCCTCCCACAGTCCAAAAACATGGATCAAGTCAATTGAGTTCTCCAAATTGCCCCATATAGTGTGTCTGTGTGAGTGAGTGTGTGTCCAGTGATAGATTGGCGTCCTGTCCTGGGTGTATCTGCCCAGCGCCCAAAACGTTCTCCCCTGGATGGGCATGGGGAACCTCCCCCCCCCCGCGACCCTAATAGAGGATAAAGCAGAAGATAATGGATGGATGGAAAATGTATTTCTTTTTTTTTATTATTTGTCCCAGACCCACCAGTTGAGAATCGCTGTAATGGGGTTCTTTCAGGAAAAGCATTCCTAAAACTGTTCTTAGTCGAATGTGTAGATTTTCTCTGCTGTGGCGCCCCCTAATGGTAATGATCCATCATTCCATCCATCTATCCATCCATTATCTTCCGCTTTATCCTCTATTAGGGTTGTGGGTAGGTTCCTCATGCCCATCCAGGGGAGAATGTTTCGGGCGTTGGGCAGATACACCCAGGACAGGACACCAATCTATCACTGGGCACAATCACTCACACAGACACACTCTATATGGGGCAATTTGGAGAATTCAATGGACTTGATCCATGTTTTTCGACTGTGGGAAGAAACCGGAGAACCCGGAGGAAACCCACACGGACACGGGGAGAACATGGAAAATCCACCCAAATCGGGAATCCCTAGCGCTAAGAAGAGAACATGCCAACCACTAAGCCACCATTCGTTAGTATCCATCCATTATCTTCTGCTTTATCCTCTATTAGGGTCGTGGGGGGGGGTTCCCATGCCCATCCAGGAAAGAACGTCTCGGGCGCTGGGCAGATACACCCAGGACAGGACGCCAATCTATCACTGGACACTCACACAGACATACTCTGTATGGGGCAATTTGGAGAATTCAATTGACTTGCTCCATGTTTTTGGACTGTGGGAGGAAACCGGAGAACCCGGAGGAAACCTACGCAGACACGGGGAGAACATGGAAAATCCACCCAAATCGGGAATCCCTAACGCTAAGAACAGAACATGCCAACCACTAAGCCACCATTCGTTAGTATCCATCCATTATCTTCTGCTTTATCCTCTATTAGGGTCGTGGGGGGGGGTTCCCATGCCCATCCAGGAAAGAACGTCTCGGGCGCTGGGCAGATACACCCAGGACAGGGCGCCAATCTATCACTGGGCACACACTCTAACTCACAGACACACTCTATATGGGGCAATTTGGAGAATTCAATTGACTTGCTCCATGTTTTTGGACTGTGGGAGGAAACCGGAGAACCCGGAGGAAACCCATGGGGAGAACATGGAAACTCCACCCAGATTGGGATTCGAACCAGGAATCCCTAGTGCTGAGAGGAGAACATGCCAACCACTAAGCCACCCTAATGGTAATAATACATGAGAATAAAAAGATGAATAAGACTAATGAGTCTTAAAAAGTGAGAGTAATGGTTGAACTTGAGGTCAGCACTGATGTTCTGTTCACCAGACTAGAAGAAAATCGCTTGCGTAACAGGATTATTGTGCTGTAATCCCAGTGGAACCAGATTATGAAATGGCTTTGAGCTTTGACATGATTGTATTTACTCCATTACAGAGACAGGTGGCGCAAACAGACTTGTTTACATTTCATTATCGTTGGAAAAATATCAGCATTTCATAATCAGCTAGTAAATATAACCAACCACGTGTGTGCTGGGGCTTGCAACACACACACACACACACACACACACACACACACACACACACTGCTTTACGCAGACAGCTGAGGTTCTGTATACAACCAACATGACGTCTCATTAATCATTTCATTTCCTTCATGAATCATCTGTGTCTCTTCGTGGAAGCCGGATAAACATTCTGATTAACGGAACGTTCACAGAACACTATGACCTGTTTCCATCCATTATCTCCCGCTTTATCTTCTATTAGGGTGGGGGTGGGGGTTCCACATGCCCATCCAGGGGAGAACGTTTCGGGCGCTGGGCAGATACACCCAGGACAGGACGCCAATCTATCGCTGGACACACACTCACTCACACAGACACACTCTATATGGGGCAATTTTGGAGAACTCAATTGACTTTATCCGTGTTTTTGGACTGTGGGAGGAAACCGGAGAACCCGGAGGAAACCCACACTTTTCTGCCCCGAGATCTACCAGGATTCATCTTTTTTTAGGCTTTCATGTGGAAACCTGTTTACACATCCATTCATTATCTTCCGCTTTATCCTCTATTAGGGTCGCGGGGGGGGGGTTCCCCATGCCCATCCAGGTTAGAACGTCTCGGGCGCTGGACAGATAGACCCAGGACAGGACACCAATCTATAACAGGACACACACTCACTCACACAGACACACTCTATATGGGGCAATTTTCTCTTTATATGAAGCAGAATTCAATTGCCTTGCTCCATGTTTTTGGACTGTGGGAGGAAACCGGAGAACCCGGAGAAAACCCACGCGGACACGGGGAGAACATGGAAACTTCACCCAGATTGGGATTCCAACCGGGAATCCCTAGTGCTGAGAGGAGAACATGCCAACCACTAAGCCACCATTCGTTAGTATTCATTCATTATCTTCTGCTTTTTCCTCTATTAGGGTCATGGTGGGGTTCCCCATGCCCATCCTGGGGAGAACGTATCGGGCGCTGGGCAGATACACCCAGGACAGGGGGGCAATCTATCACTGGACACACTCACTCACACAAACACACTCTATATGGGGCAATTTTGGAGAACTCAATTGACTTTATCCGTGTTTTTGGACTGTGGGAGGAAACCGGAGAACCCGGAGGAAACCCAGTGGACACTGGGAGAACGTGGAAACCCACCCAGATTGGGATT
Source organism: Corydoras sp. C115 (assembly GCA_019802505.1). Classification (NCBI taxonomy): domain Eukaryota; kingdom Metazoa; phylum Chordata; class Actinopteri; order Siluriformes; family Callichthyidae; genus Corydoras; species Corydoras sp. C115. The sequence goes on from JAFMOC010000702.1 coordinate 122,817, forward strand.
CGAACCGGGAATCCCTAGCGCTGAGAGGAGAACATGACAACCACTAAGCCACCATTCGTTAGTATCCATCCATTATCTTCCGCTTTATCCTCTATTAGGGTCACGGTGGGGTTCCCCATGCCCATCCAGGGGAGAACGTCTCGGGCGCTGGGCAGATACACCCAGGACAGGACGCCAATCCATCGCTGGACACTCACTCACTCACACAGACACACTCTATATGGGGCAATTTGGAGAATTCAATTTACCTGAAATCCATGTTTTTGGACTGTGGGAGGAAACCGGAGAACCTGGAGGAAATCCACACAGACACGGGGAGAACATGGAAACTCCACCCAGATTGGGATTCCAACCGGGAATCCCTAGCGCTGAGAGGAGAACATGCTAACCACTAAGCCCCCATGCCACCCCATTCATTAATTATATTGGATCAAATTAAAGGTTCTAGCCTGCAAGACAATATTCAGTCCAACAAACTATTAAAGATTTGGGTAAATGTTGTGTTGAAGGTCTCGTCTGCTCCACCCTCTCACCCTCCTGTCGCTTGTTTACGTTCCGACTCTCACCTGTGTTCTAACACCTGCTTCTCACTTCACCTTAATTAGCCCCACCTGCTTCTTTGTCGTGTTTTCAGCCTCCCCCTCGGCGCTGGATTGTGTGGTTACCTGACACACCGTGTTATTGTGGTTGCATTGGGATTCCGTTGTCTGTTGTTCGCAGGGTCAGTTCCTCTTTTCATTTGGACGTGTCCTCATGTTTTCGATGGCGTCTGTAACACTTTGCTCACGAGCTTTGTTATAACTTCAGCTGCACAGTGCTGCCCTCAGGCCTTTAACCTTTAACTGCTGACTGATTCTGTTAACCCAGCGATGGCTTGGCGTCCTGTCCTGGGTGTATCTGCCCAGCGCCCGAGACGTTCTCCCCTGGATGGGCATGGGGAACCCCACCGCGACCCTAATAGAGAGTAAAGCGGAAGATAATGGATGAATGAATGAATGAATCTGTTAAATTCACTGTGTTAACTACCCCCCCCTAGTGTATTTTTCCATCCATCAGTCCATTATCTTCTACTTATTCTGCCCATCCAGGGGAGAACGTTTCGGGCGCTTGGCAGATACACCCAGGACAGGACGCTAATCTATCACTGGACACACAATCACTCACACAGACACACTCTATATGGGGCAATTTGAAGAATTCAATTGACTTGATCCATGTTTTTGGACTGTGGGAGGAAACCGGAGAACCCGGAGGAAACCCACGCGGACACGAGGAGAACACGGAAACTCCACCCAAATGGGGATTCGAACCGGGAATCTCTAGCGCTGAGAGGAGAACAGGCCAACCACTAAGCCACCGTGCCGCCCCCTGGTGTATTTTTATTATCTGATAATATTCAGGCAGCACGGTGGCTTAGTGGTTAGCACGTTCTCCTCTCAGCACTAGGGATTCCCGGTTCGAATCCCCATCTGGGTGGAATTTCCATGTTCTCCCCGTGTCTGCGTGGGTTTCCTCCGGGTTCTCCGGTTTCCTCCCACAGTCCAAAAACATGGATCAAGTCAATTGAATTTTCAAAATTGCCCCATATAGAGTGTGTCTGTGTGAGTGAGTGTGTGCCCAGCGATGGATTGGCGTCCTGTCCTGGGTCTATCTGCCCAGCGCCCGAAACGTTCTCCCCTGAATGGGCATGGGGAACCCCCACCCCGTGACCCTAATAGAGGATAAAGCGGGAGATAATGAATGAATGAATGAATGAATGATAATATTCATGGTGAAGGGAAAAATGAGCATTATTAGGCATTTCATATTTACAAATAGTAAATGTAGATCAAAGCGTTATTAATTTATTTCAGGAATTAATATTGCTTAATAAGCTACGGCAGTATTGTTCTCTAATCAGACCCGTGTGAGAATATATCTCTGGGAGGAGTCTTATACGGTTGACTACAAACTTAGTCGGTTGACTACAAACGTTCTGGTAACAAGAAACATCGTTATTTTACACTAAGCAGAATAAGTTCTGCTCGGGCGGGGTGGCCCCCAGGTGGTCGATCTGAGATGGAAGAGCAGCAGAGGTGGGGGCCTGTGCAGAAGAGTATATGAGGATGGAGTCAGAGTCAGAGGTCGGAGAACAGGCAGATCGTTCACGGGTTGTTGACTGCGCTCTTCTCCCCAGATTTCTGTTGTATTAATATTTTATTTTATTATATGATATATGGCGGCATGGTGGCTTAGTGGTTTAGCACGTTCTCCTCTCAGCTCTAGGGATTCCCGGTTCGAATCCCCATCTGGGTGGAGTTTCCATGTTCTCCCCGTGTCTGCGTGGGTTTCCTCCGGGTTCTCCGGTTTCCTCCCACAGTCCAAAAACATGGATCAAGTTAATTGAGTTCTCCAAATTGCCCCATATAGAGTGTGTCTGTGTGAGTAAGTGTGTGCCCAGTGATGGATTGGCGCCCTGTCCTGGGTGTATCTGCCCAGCGCCCGAGACGTTCTTCCCTGGATGGGCATGGGGAACCCCACCGCGACCCTAATAGAGGATAAAGCGGAAGATAATGAATGAATATATAATATTTATTATATTGTTATTTCTTCACTCAGAGCTGTTGGTGTGATCTCCATTTCAAACCAACGTGCGGGTAGATTTACCCACGATGCTCATGCTCATCATTTCGTTTTCTTCCACACTCTCTCTCTCTGTCCAGGCGAGCACCCCCCAGGAGCTGCGTCTGTTTTATGAACGAAACCGCCATCTCAGTCCCAAGTGAGTACACCGTCGGTTCCGGTGTATTTTAGAACAGTACAGTCGTCTGCCCCGTTACCTGGCTAATAAACAGCAAACTGTTCACATCATAACATCCATTATTCATCCATTCATCCATTATCTTCCACTTTATCCTCTATTAGGGTCGTGGGGGGGGGTTCCCCATGCCTATCCAGGGGAGAACATCTCGGGTGCTGGACAGATACACCCAGGACAGGGCGCCAATCCATCACTGGACACACACTCACTCACACAGACACACTCTATATGGGGCAATTTGGAGAACTCAATTGACTTGATCCATGCTTTTGGATTGTGGGAGGAAACCGGAGAACCCGGAGGAAACCCACGCAGACACGGGGAGAACATGGAAACTCCACCCAGATGGGGATTCGAACCGGGAATCCCTAGCGCTGAGAGGTGAACATGCTAACCACTAAGCCACCGTGCCGCCTCCATCCATTATCTTCAGCTTTATCCTCTATTAGGGTCGTGGGGGGGGGTTCCCCATGCCCATCCAGGGGAGAACGTTTCGGGCGCTGGGCAGATACACCCAGGACAGGGCACCAATCTATCGCTGGGCACACACTCACTCACACACACACTCTATATGGGGCAATTTGGAGAATTCAATTGACTTGATCCATGTTTTTGGACTGTGGGAGGAAACCGGAGAACCCGGAGGAAACCCACGCGGACACGGGGAGAACATGGAAACTCCACCCAGATGGGGATTGGAACCGGGAATCCCTAGTGCTGAGAGGAGAACATGCTAAACCACTAAGCCACGTTTACCCATCACCTTGAATCCAAGTTTTTGGACTGTGGTGCAAACATGTGCTTTGCATTCGTATCAATGCGTGATATCCATCAAACCATCTGTGACACTGTTGACGATAATAATAATAATTATTATTTCACAATATTTTTTAATGCCCAGCGATGGATTGGCGTCCTGTCCTGGGTGTATCTGCCCAGCGCCCGAGACGTTCTCCCCTGGATGGGCATGGGGAACCCCACCGCGACCCTAATAGAGGATAAAGCAGAAGATAATGGATGAATGAATAATTTTTAATAAGCTGCATTCTGTAATTTGGCCACTAGATGGTATCTATTGGTAGAGAAACTGGAAACCTGTAACTAAGTTATCAGCATTCCCGGTTCGAATCCCAATCTGGGTGGAGTTTCCATGTTCTCCCCGTGTTCGCGTGGGTTTCCTCCGGGTTCTCCGGTTTCCACCCACAGTCCAAAAACATGGATCAAGGTGAACTGAGTTCTCCAAATTGCCCCATATAGAGTGTGTCTGTGTGAGTGAGTGTGCGTCCTGTCCTGGGTCTATCTGCCCAGCGCCCGAAACGTTCTCCCCTGGATGGGCATGGGGAACCCCCCCCCCCCCGCGACCCTAATAGAGGATAAAGTAGAAGATAATGGATAATGAATTGGAGAAGTCCATCTTCATGACAACCAATGAATGATAAGCGGAGTAAAAAGGCGGCGTGGCCAGTGTTTTTGACTTTTGACTGCTGCTGTATACTGTATTTAAAGCGTTGTTTTTGTGTTTTTACTGTGTTTATCTGTTCCGCAGCATCCCACGAGAAACATCCACTCATCTGAGATGTCTGCTGCTCGGCCTGCTGCAGAGAAACCACAGAGACCGCATGGACTTCGGTCAGGACTCACATACACACACTCAAACACAAATAATATACAGTACAGTACAGATGTCATTTATTTTATTAATACATTTTCTTATTATTGTAAGCATATTTTTTTAAAATCATCTTTTCCCCCCAGATGCTTTTTTTCACCATCCTTTCCTGAAAGCCAGGAGCACAGCGCCAAAAAAATGTGAGCTCTTGTCCTTTGCTTCATCATATCTATTCTAATTACTAGGGGTGAGCTGCAATATTCGCAGATTCGACAATTCGATTCGGAGAACCGTAGTCGACTATTAACCTCATAGTCGAATGTACCATTTTGACCACATGGGGGCGCCCATGGCTGCTGCTAAGCATTAGTTTTTACATGAAATGTTTTTGTTTTTGTTATATATATAGCCTTTTGTCAAATAAAATCATTCTAATTTCTGTTAATATATTTTTTAAATGATGTGTGCGCTTTAACAATAGGCTACACATTAATAAAACAAGTAAAATATAAAAAAAAACATATTTTTTTAAAACCACGCTCATAGCACCATCTTGTGGTGAAATTTTAACTGATTCGACTATCAGTCGACTATAGGGAAAATCTGACGAATCAGATTCGACTATGAAAATCCTTAGTTGAAGACACCCCTACTAATTACATCATCCGTTACCGTATTACCTGGAGTATGAGTTGTTTTGCATTTGAGTTCCCTGAAAACGTTCTTAAAAAGCATCTTTACTTAAGGCATGGATGTCAAACTCAAGGTCCGACCCGTAATACAATTCTATTCGGCCCCCAGAGATCAATATACAGCCATCCATCCATTATCTTCCGCTTTATCCTCTATTAGGGTCGTGGGGGGGGGTTCCCCATGTCCATCCAGGGGAGAACGTTTCGGGCGCTGGGCAGATACACCCAGGACAGGACGCCAATCTATCACTGGACACACACTTACTCACACAGACACACTCTATATGGGGCAATTTGGAGAACTCAATTGACCTTGATCCATGTTTTTGGACTGTGGGAGGAAACCGGAGAACCCGGAGGAAACCCATGTGGACACGGGGAGAACATGGGAACTCCACCCAGATGGGGATTCAAACCGGGAATCCCCAGCGCAGAGAGGAGAACATGCTAAACACTAAGCCACCATGTCACCCCATCATTTAAAAAAAAAGGGCCCAAGAGCCGGCGGCACGGTGGGTTAGTGGTTGGCATGTTCTCCTCTCAGCACTAGGAATTCCAGCTTCAAATCCCTATCTGGGTGGAGTTTTCATGTTCTCCCCGTGTCCGCGTGGGTTTCCTCCGGGTTCTCCGGTTTCCTCCCACAGTCCAAAAACGTGGATCAAGTCAACTGAATTCTCCAAATTGCCCCATATAGAGTGTGTCTGTGTGAGTGAGAGTGTGTCCAGTGATAGATTGTTGTCCAGTCCTGGGTGTATCTGCCCAGCGCCCGAAACGTTCTCCCCTGAATGGGCATGGTTCCCCCCCCCCCCCCCCGCGACCCTAATAGAGAATAAAGCGGAAGATAATGAATGAATGAATATTATAAACAAAATAAAACAGGCGGCACGGTGGGTTAGTGGTTGGCATGTTCGCCTCTCAGCGCTAGGGATTCCCGGTTTGAATCCCCATCTGGGTGGAGTTTCCATGTTCTCTCCGTGTCCGTGTGGGTTTCCTCCGGGTTCTCCGGTTTCCTCCCACAGTCCAAAAACATGGATCAAGTCAATTGAATTCTACAAATTGCCCCATATAGAGTGTGTCTGTGTGAGTGAGTGTGTGCCCAGTGATGGATTGGCGCCCTGTCCTGGGTGTATCTGCCCAGCGCCCGAGACGTTCTCTCCTGGATGGACATGGGGAACCCCACCGCAACCCTAATAGAGGAAAAAGCGGGAGATAATGAATGAATGAATGAATGAAAATAAAACAGCTTTATTCTTGTATTCTTAAAGCTACAATAATAAAAAATAATAAAGCGGCAGATTCTTATCAGACTATTTGTTTTCGGTTCTCTTAAAATGCTTTTAATTATATAATATTCTGTATGTGACGGTTATTCTGCGGTTCTTTCGCTCAGCCTCTCCGGTGCCCATGCTTTGTTCCCCAAGCTCAAGATCTGGCAGCTCAAGCAGTGGATCCTCCAGCTCCCAACTCACCCCTACACAGGTGCGCCACCCAAACGCTTACCCACCACTGAGCTACCCTGCCCCACCTATGCCCCATCTACAGGGAGTTAATTAAACGGAAAGTTAAATAAATAAAGGGCGGCACGGTGGCTTAGTGGTTAGCATGTTCTCCTCTCAGCACTAGGGATTCCCGGTTCGAATCCCCATCTGGGTGGAGTTTCCATGTTCTCCCCGTGTCCGCGTGGGTTTCCTCCAGGTTCTCCGGTTTGCTCCCACAGTCCAAAACATGGATCAAGTTAATTGAGTTCTCTAAATTGCCCCATATAGAGTGTGTTTGAGTGTGTGATTGTGTACCCAGCGATGGATGACCCTGTCCTGGGTGTATCTGCCCAGCGCCCGAGACGTTCTTCCCTGGATGGGCATGGGGAACCCCCCCCCCCCCCCCCGCGACCCTAATAGAGGATAAAGCGGGAGATAATGAATGAATAAATAAATAAATAAAGCTATACAGTAAATATAGTAAAAATAAAGTTGTTAATCTACGTTTAAAGATTGATAGAGATTCTGAGCTGCGAACAGTAACTGGAAGGCTGTTCCAAAATTGAGGAACCTTGTGGGAGAACCCTCTTCCACCAGCAGTCATT